>CM037155.1:25694055-26014055 GCA_020921065.1 Vaccinium darrowii | reverse complement strand
GAGAATAGCCAACGAGAATGCGATTCACAATCTGAGATTGCAAAAAGAAATTGAAGTCCATGAAATTTGAACTGCATGGGAGATTGACATGGAAGCAGTGAAAACATGGGCCTGGGGTGTACGTACCAACCGATACCAATTTGAGAAGAACTTTTGAAAGGAAGAATCAACCACCCAAGCATCTTCCCTCTGTGTTCTTCTTATCTGCTGAAACTTTTTCCCTGTGACTTCTTCTTTCTGTGTCTTCGTCTTCTATTCTCTGCGTCTTTTCCTCCTATATTTCTTCAGTTCTTTGCAGCCTCTTTCCTCTGCTGATCTGTCTTTTCTACGAAAATTTGTATCTCCACTTGCAAGACGGTTGCACATGAGGGAGGATGTTGAAATAGCTTGTAGGGCCGATTTCCTAACAGCTTAAGCTTTTGGATATGTTGGACTGCAAACTTTGTTACACATAATGAACTTCTTGATTGTTGTTTTAAGGTTGTTGAATTTAGTTTCATTAAGTTGTTTGCAGCAGATTAATATTTACATGTTCTGTAGTCGCATAACTCTTCTTTGTTTGATATCTTTTGTATATTTTTACCTGCTGGGTTTTGGAGCTAGGCTGTATCATAGAGGTCTCGACTTTTTACAACCCAGGGCTGCGTCAGGCCCCTTATGATGTTGTCAAGTAGGTACCTTTATTTGTATAATGCTCTGTTCCGACTGAAACTTTCATCTTGTTGCTTTCTATTATAAACCCTGATTTCCAGTGCCGACTTTTACTGCTGCAATTTAACTAGGGTGGTATCTCTCTGTGTCAAAGTAAGCAGAAGATAGTTTGTAGCCTTGCAATCACATCTGTAGCTCTAAAGTATCTTTATTCTCTTTAGAAATTGTATATCATATGAAATTATCTGCTGGTATGAATAGTTGATTTTTGTGATTAATCTTGTTTTATACATCTTCAATAGAGAGTTGGGCAATGTGAACGGTCATGTAAAGTTTCAGAATCACTATGGTCGTGTTCACGTACAACTTACTGGAAGCTGTGGTATGTGGAGATCAGATGTTCCATCAGATGATGGTGGCTGGTTGTCTTCAGATGTTTTTGTTGATATTGTTGAGCAGAAATGGCATGCCAATTTGAAAGTTGTTAACATCTTTGCCCCGGTAAGGTATATAGTGTAACTTCGCTATAAATCTGGATCATAATTTGAAAGTCTTTTTTTGGTTTTTTGTTAAAACTGCAAAGAATTTGCTTTTTAACCTGACTTATGTGGATTGTTTAAGCGTCTTGCTTCCTCTCTTGCAGCTCTTTGAAAGGATTTTAGAAATTCCAATCACTTGGTCTCAAGGGAGAGCTACCGGTGAGGTGCTTTTCTAACTTTGTTTGTTCTCCTCTTTTCACATCAGCCTTTGAGGGTGCCAATGATGATATTCCAGTTTTGCTGAACAAAACATGCATGCCATGGTTAATGCAACATGATGCTTTGTATCTGGTTTTGATTTTCAAGCCTTTTGAACTGCTTTATGTTGTCATTACTTGTTGATTTGACAAAAACACTCTTGTTTGCCCTCTGATTGGATTTCTAGAAGTTTGCCCTTTTTTTTTTTTTTTTTGGTTAATAAAGATGCGGTGGTTTCAAACTTTCAATAATGATGATTACTTTCAGCCTAAGCCCCTAAGAAGTTATCGGAGTAATTTTCTCTTCCCATTTTGTACGTTTTAATTGTTAACAGGGGTTCTTGGTTATACCAAATGTAGCAGTTATACGCAATGAAGCAACACACATGCGAACAGAGTACAAAAATTTTAGCGGATGGTCGGAAGAATTGTATTCCTTAAAAGAAAATTTGTTCAGTTAGTGCTCTAGGCTATTTTTGAAAGACATGGTCTTCTAGCCTTTCTCGGTTTTAACTTAGGAGTAAATGTTTGTAAGCTGCATTCAACTGTGTCAAATAGGACTTTTTTTTTTTCATAAGTAACTTTGCCACATAGGCTGTTAACTCATATGTCTGAGAAACCTATACATTTTGTGCCTTAAGCTTAGTATGATGGTTCTCTGGCGCTAATTATCTGAGATTTTGTTTTCTTTTAAACTTAACGTTTCTCGAAAAAAAAATTATCCTCTTGAGATTACTAGCTAACCTTCACTTATTTTTTAAATGGTTATCAAAAGTTGTGCTCATTGTTTTCTATGTCTTATGATTTGAAAATTGAATTGATCACAAGTTATAGAAAGGAGAAATAGAGATTCCAAAGCAGGCAAAAGATAGCTGATTTCATATTCAAATAGGCATCTTAACTTGTGTAATGTACACATTACTTATCTGATTTCGACCTTGTATCCATTCACCCAACTCAACTTGTTAGTTGTTTGATTTAAGCACACTTTTTAAATACAGTATCAGGAGAGCAGTATTCATGATTTTGCTTCCCCTTTTTCGATTGTAGAGTAAGTACTTAGGGTGCTACTCTCTTCTGTTTTGTTTTAAATCATTCATCTTCACTTTCTTCTGTAAGTTGCACAATGCTCTTGATAGTTCTATGTTTGTTTTAACCTCAACTCTGCAACTCAACAAAGCCTTTTTCCAACACTTTCCACTATATTTGTTTCCATCACAAACACAAACTTGCACTAAACTGCATGTTTGGGCAACATGGAATTTCATATTCTTATCTGCAGTTATCGTCCATTTACAGGTACACATATGCATGTCAAGAGGAGAAACTTTTCCTAATCTTCATGGGCAGCTTGATGTGACAGGGTTGGCCTTCCAAATATATGATGCTCCATCATTGTTTTCTGTATGTCAAAGTTTTCCCTTTGGTGATCTATCTTCCAGTGTTCCATCAATTTAGTATCATGTAGTTGCTGATTAGGATGGAAACATTGTCTTTTTAGATAGGACGTAGCAATCTACAATATTGTCTTTTATATTACGCGAGGAGCTGAGGAGCAGCTTTCAACTATTGCAAGAGCTGTCATGTCATAACGTGTTTGGGTAATTTTACCAGCTTAAATTGCAAGCAATAAAGTGGTGTAATATTGTATAAGTAAAACGTAAGTTTAGTCACCTCACATAAGACGCTAAAGAGTAGTTAAAAATAGTAAGAGATTATGAATAGCATAGTATTTTCCAATTCTGATTCAGAGCTTTCGCAATTATTTTAGTGGAAAAATAAGTTCCAAAGACCTTCTCTGTTTGAAACTCAACTAATGTAATGGGCTGGCGCTAGTCATTTGACATTTCTCCGCATGAAACTCTTACTCCTGTCAAAATGTTAACCTGCTGCTGGCAAACATGTCTTGTGTCCACCTTCCTATTATATGAGTCTGCTTTGTAATTGCTTTACTCAAGCAGTCTATATAGCTTGTGCAATTGGGTAATGATTACAAACTTTGGTGGTGATGTGGTACTTAGGGTGCAAAAGGTCGGATTCGAGGTAGATCTCCGTGTATTTAGGTCTGTATTGCACTTTGAAAGTGGGCCGCGGAAAATTATATACACATGATCATACTTTTTCCAGCTGAATCAAATGTTTGCTCTTAGGTAATGAACGTGCTGGTTGAAAAGCAGTACAGAGGTGGAGTCAATGTAGGTGTGTTTTCTCAGTCTTGTGCCTTTTCAAAGGCCAGAAAAAATAACTTTAGCTGGGTCTAGGTTTTTGTTTGTTTAAGCTACTACACTTGTTTCCCGTCTGAGAATTGGTAATTATGGGAAGCAATAGCCACGAAGGTACTCAGAAATTTGATGCTTTCAACTTGATGAATTTCTCGTTGGAGTGAGGTCCGTCCATGCACGTAGTTTGGTGATGAAGAGTCGAAGACCACCTCTGATGGTCACAAATTGGTAGGTTCTTGATTTCCATCAAGTGGAACACTTAGCACATACTTCTTAGGCTATTTTGAGGTCACGTGCCGATCTTCTGGAGACCTTTTTTGATTACTTTGTGATCTGACATTCTAGAATCACCCATAAGATGGGGGGATTGAAGAGGATATTGATTACGAGTTGAAATGTTGAATGGAATGGGGAAGTAACTTTAGTGTTCTGTGAATGTGTTTAATGAAAAATTTAGGATCTATGGTTATTGAGGGAAAAGCTTGTGGGACAGATATGACATCACCCATTTAATTTGTTTAAGCATTCTGTGAGCTAGAACTGTATTGGTCCTTTCTTAATATATATAGATATTTTTATCTATGCTCCATTTACCATGGATATTACTCTAGAGTCTAGATTCTGTGTATTAGAAAAAACCTATAATCAGCTTCTAGTTATGCCCAAATCAAATGTATTCGTGGTTTGTTTGTTTCTTTGTTCCTTTTAGACGCACAAATTGAATCGGGTCTCTGTGACGGCCGTCTTTGATGCCTTTCCGCTTTGATATGAGACATGTTTCCACAACATAACCTCCCTTGAGTTCTTCAATTTTTGGAGGTATAGGGGGCCGCTATTTTAGTGGGAGAAATTTCTGAGAGCGGCCACTTTGTGTATACCTTGGCAAAGGTTAAGTCTGTCTCCAGTCATCTCCTGTCTATACCCCATCGATTGGGACTTACACATGGGTACTGTTATTGTATTGTTGTATGTTTCTGGAATAGTCAGATAATCCCTATCTGGTCGAAGTTATCACTGTGTATATGTCATTACTTGGGTATTGTTATTATTCCGTTTGGGAACTGATTCTTGTAGCCATTTGCAAGTTTTACTGTATACCAATTTTATACTATTGTTGCCTTTTCTGCAGGACTTGTCTGCAAGTTTATGTTTCCGTGGTCAACGTATTTTTTTACATAATGCAAGTGGCTGCTTCGGCAATGTTCCTTTAGAAGCTTCTGGAGATTTTGGCATTAATCCAGAGGAAGGAGAGTTTCATCTTATGTGTCAGGTATGTCTTTGCAAAGGAGGCTCTAGGTGTGGGCTGGTTTCTTCAACATCAGTCTGCTTAATTTGCTATGATGAACCTCTCAAATTTTGTGTTTCAAGGGTTGAAGCGGGGCACTCTGCTACTTTGTCACTAGCAGATATTCCACATGAGAGCAGAAAAAAAAAATTAAATTGCTGCTCACCAATGTGTGCTCAAATGTGTTCATAAAATTATTTTTGATTCTGGCATGAGGCCTTCTTTTTTCATTTCTCTAATGTTTGTGGAGGAGTGATATGTTATTCTTTTGCGAAATGAAAATGGTGGCAGGAAGTATTATAGATTCCTGTTTCTATATGGTGTGGGAAATGAGATCTGTGAAACTTTAAGACATTTCTGTTTCAAAATAGGAAATGTGGGAAACTCAATGTGTTCGAAGGCTTCAATAACTATGGCTTGAAGTATTGTTTTCAGTATACTTCCCTTGATAAAGAAATTTTCTTATTATGGTAATTTGTGTTCTATATTTTTTTGTTGGCTACTTACTCATGTATCATTACTTTTCCCAGGTTCCTTGTGTTGAAGTAAATGCCCTGATGAAAACTTTTAGGATGAAACCTTTGTTGTTCCCGGTATGTTATCTTTTGTTTATTGCGTGCTTACAAATGAATCTTATGGTCAATACTTTGAGCAAAGATTATGAAATGTACGGGGTGAACATTACTGACAACTATCCTTGGTCATCATGGTCTGTCTATAAAGCCTTATTTAACCGCGTTGAGAATTGTGATCCTACCACCTTGGTAGAGATCTGAATCACTGAATGCCAATGTTTAGGTCACTGTATTGGTACTTTGTTTGCACATACTTGAAGGAGGGTAACAAGTTGGTACTTTTAGCTCTGCTTGGTATTTTTGCACATGGTCAAGGTTTTTCCCTATTGCAGACAATCTATGGGAGGGGTAATGCGATGTACGTAGTTTTTTTGTATGGAGAGGAAAGCATTATTCACGTATTTGCTTCAATGTGTCCCATGGAGGCGTAGTGTCTTCTAGTGTCTTTCTGTCATTTCTTGGTTTCTGCCGGTCACTACTGGGGTGGCCGGGTGGGCACATCACTGACTCGTAGATTGTTGGAAGTTGGGTTATGAAAGGGAGTGAGTGACTGAGAACATAAGTTGCTGGCCTTCACATGTCTAACATGAGGATTTTCAGGTATAAAGGAACATGTTTAAGGAACATGTTTCCTTTTAAAGGAGTGGATCTCCTATTTGCAGTTTGTGGAGTTTGATACTGTTGTTCTTTATCTTAGTGGCTCTATTTTTCCTTTTCTCTTGGGTAGTTGGCAACTTCTAAATACACACAAGAGTTTAGCAATCCCTAAACCATCGCGTCCGAGTCTAACTCTGTTAAAGAAGTCCTGCATCCTCAGTAAGCAAATGTAGAGCAGATAAGAGAGAGATTGCATTTAATATTCGTTATGGGAATAACTAGTTGTATCTACAGCAGAATGCAAAGGCCAAGTAGCAGCCAGTTCAAAGAATTTTATTTGAGAAGGGACGCTACTTGGGGATGTATTGTATTACTTCACATACTCGTATTGTTGTTTTCTAAAGACTGTTGATGTGTGGTTTTAGTGATTTTTTGATTCACCTTTAGCTCAGTTTTCTTGCTTCATTCACTGCAGTTGGCTGGATCAGTAACTGCAGTATTCAATTGTCAAGGACCCTTGGACGCTCCTGTATTTGTGGGAAGTGGATTGGTTTCAAGGAAGATAGCTCATTCAGTTTCTGAATTTCCTGCATCATCAGCGTCCGAGGCAATGGTGAAGAGTAAAGATGCTGGTGCAGTGGCTGCAATTGACCGTATCCCATTTTCATATATTTCAGCCAATTTCACTTTCAATACTGATAATTGCGTAAGTAGTTGGAGTAGATATTTTCCGTGTATGTTTAATCAAAAGATTCAAAACGAAACATCTCGTGTGTGTTAAAATGGTGATTCTTATTGTTTGTTCACAATCTGTAAAGATTTTCTTCTGAGTTCACTCTGTTGTGACAGGTTGCTGACTTGTACGGCATCAGAGCTAGTCTCGTTGATGGTGGAGAAATTCGCGGGGCAGGGAATGCATGGGTTTGCCCGGAGGTACTTTTTGCATGTGAAATATTCTTTCTTCCAAGGTCTGCACATAGTATTTTCATAAGATTGATTTATTGCCACTTCAGCAGTTAGAGTATGTGCCCACTAACTAGTGATTACTTAACACATTACTGTTTTCCAGTCATGGTTAAAGATATCCACCTCTTCAGCAAATAATGGCATGTATATTAGATGTTGACAGTCATTAGTAGCATTTATCCTAAATCTTGATCTATTCTGGATGCTGGAAGATGTGGCTGGAATGGTGCCATTGATGATTGCCAGTTATTGTCTATCTCATTCATGATTGCCAATTCAGAAAAAAGTCAGAACTAGTTTCAGTTTTGACCATGTGCACAACCCCACCGACCCACTCAAGTGCTATATTTCCTTGCTCAAATGTGCTGTTATTTTGGAACTGTTAGTTAAGTAGTATCAAATTCGAGTATGTTCTTATTCTTATCAGTTGTATGATGGACAACATGACCCAGGTTTTGTTTTTCACCTTCTGTGAATTATTGTTCCATGTATCTTGGTCGGGATAATTGGTAGGTAATCAAATTTTCCAAACCTTTCTTCTATCATATGAATTGATCCATCTGAATTGATTACGATAATTTAGATAGAGGGAAAGATTCTGTGATACAATTGCTGTTACTGCATTGCCTTTTCTGGATGCAGGCCAATAAGTTGACAAAACAGTATTGTGCTAGCTTTGTTCCTTCTTTTGGGCAATTTTGTTAGTCATACATAAGAAACATTTGTATTACCGAGTTCCCTATAAAACCCATTAACAAGGGTGTCAACTGTTACACGATCTTGGGTAGAACTCAACCCCAAAAGCTAGCTCAAGAAGTGAGGGTGCCCTCACACTCATATGATTCAAATTACTTTGGTACCTATGTGATGTGGGACTTCGCTTCACATCGCTTCACACCCTCCCTCACGCTTGGCGTGTGCTCACTCGGCAGTACGTGTCGTGTGCAGGTCAGAGGGCACACACCCTACCCATCTCTGTTACCTAGCTTTGATACCATGATACACGATCTTGGGTAGAACTCTACCCCAAAAGCTAGCTCATGAAGTGAGGGTGCCCTCACGCTTGTATGATTCAAATTACCTTGGTACCCAGGCAACGTGGGACTTAGCTTCACATCCAGTTCCTCTCCGTTGGAGTTGAACACAAAACCTCACTGCACATAAGTGCAGCTACACATCTGTTGCCAGTTACCCCAGTTAGCAATAGTGGAATTGGACTATAGTCTTAAAAATTGTTTAGCTAATACCACGTTCACACCTTCTTTTTATAGTAATTTTTGATTATCTTTCTAAGCGTTTATGTTTACAACTCTTAGCTATTTTTATTCAAGTAATGCCAAAGATTCTGTTTGTACCCAAGTTACGGTTCCTAGACCTGATTAATATTGGCTAAATTAGGCATATTGGTCATATTATCTTTCATTTTTGTAGGGTGAAGTGGATGACACTGCGATAGATGTGAACTTTTCAGGGAACTTATGTTTCAAAAATATTATGCAACGATATTTACCTGGTTATCTCCAGGCAATGCCATTCAAATTGGGAGATTTAATTGGAGAAACAAAAGTTTCCGGATCCCTATTGAGACCGTAAGATTTCTAAGCCTGTTTTGATTGCCCATGAAATCGTTGATTTCATTGCTACGTACAGAATTTTGAAGGTGGTTTGAATATGGAAGTTGACTATTCATGTAATTTTATACTCCGTTTTTCAATTGTAGGAGGTTTGATATTAAGTGGACTGCACCAAAAGCTGAAGGGTCATTCAGTGATGCTCGAGGAGATATCATCATTTCTCACGATTACCTTGGCGTTAGTGCTTCGTCAGTTGCTTTTGAATTGTCTTCGAAAGTTCTAACATCTTATCCTGATGAATACTGGTTAAACATGAAAGACAATGATATGAAAGCTGCCATGCCAATCACTGTGGAAGGAGTTGAATTGGATTTACGGATGCGTGGTTTTGAATTTTTCAGCTTAGTCTCTTCTTATTCTTTTGATTCTCTGAGGCCAATGCATTTGAAAGCCACTGGAAGAATAAAGTTTCAAGGGAAGGTTATTAAGCCTGTCGGCATTCCTGATGTGCAAGTTAGTTACTCCGAGGAAAACATAGATGATATGCAATTGAAAGATGATGAAGATACACATAGTCTTGTTGGGGAGGTTTCAATCTCTGGTCTTAAACTGAATCAGTTGATGCTTGCACCACAGTTGGTCGGGGCATTGAGCATTTCACGCAAATGTGTCAAGGTTTGCCTTCTCAAAACTCGTGTCTGTAACACATTGCTCTTTGAAAAATTCTTGAGATGTCAATCTTTTCTATTTTTAATTGACGGTTGTTTTCTACGGCGCATTGAATTTTCTAGACTTCGTCAAACCAATAGAAAGCGAACCAAATTTACTTTATACGCTCTAGTGATTGGAACAAACTAAGGTTCTTTTTATGTTTTCATACTTATGGACATTTTGATATTCAATGGGAGGTGATTGGGTGAAGTTCATAATGTGATCATTGGACCCGCGGCTATTAACTGGGTTTCTATACTTTAGGAAGCTGAGAAATGTTTTGAGCCCCTTTTGGTGATTTAATTTCAGACAGGTACAATAGCAGTGGCTGCTGTGTCAGTGAATCAGCATATCACTGAGATAGTAGTCCATACTCCCTTGTCTATAGTGGTCTAGTTGTTGTATGCAATGTGGATCTGGTCCCCTCAGGCCCAACCCTTTATCCAAGAATGATTTCTGATCCTCCAAAGCCTCCATTGGTTATACACAGCTAGTCCTGTTATGCAGTCTTGGGTAAGACTCAACCGCAACAGCTAACTATTGAAATAAGGGTCTCCTTGTGCCCGTATACTAAATAGTACTTCGGTACCCAGATGATATGGGACTTCGATTGACACCCTCCCTCACGCTCAGCATTCTCACTCGGCAACACCTGTGGTGTGCAGGTCAGAGACAGGCAGCCTACCCATTGCTGGTACCTTAGGCCCTTTTACACGGTCTTGGGTTGAATTAAACCCCAAAGCTAGCTGTTGAAGTAAGGGTCCCTCACGCTTATATATTTCATATTAGTTGGGTACCAAGGCAATGTAGGAGTTCGCTTCACAAGTAAATTGGTGGCACAAGCTCGAAAGAACATTCAGGACAAGGGCTGCAAGAAGAGACCCTAACCACATACCAGTTTCTGCTATGGAACAGTTAGGGCTACCGTTTGGCACCTGCAGGAAGGATCGAAATTTCATCTTGGTATGTATTTTTGCTTAGCAGGGAAAAGGAAATGTTTCGGAAACGTAACCGGAACACAAAGGTATTGGAAAAACAATTGGGAAACTATTAGAAAGTTGTTGTTTGATGCCTAATAGGTGTTGAAACTGCTCAATGTTCAGTATGTTTTGTGGAATTGTGACATGTTCTGGTGAGTTTCGTTATGCGTCGCTGTAAACATTCGGATCTTGGATTCCACTACTATTTCGTTTCGGTCTCATAGAGAAGCAGACATTCCTGCCATTTTGGTGAAACGAGAACGAAATTTTGTTTCTTGGCAGACAAAGAGCTAAGTCACTAATGTCGTGGTAGAGGTTATACCTCAGAAAGTCAGCAAAGCTAAAATTTTGTTTTGTATCATCGAGCAACAACTTCCAAGGACCATATAATGCACGTAATGCCAAGTGGATCTGGTATAAGTATTTGATGATATATGTTTTCTTATATTGCCAAGTTTAGTTTTGAATGGAGGGGTAACCTATCATTGGCTTTGCATCTACATTTTTATTTCTTGAACTATGATTTTACCTGTTACACTGGGCAATCTTAATTTTTAACTCTTTTTGGTGATGCAGTTGGATGCCACAGGCAGGCCAGATGAAAGTCTTGCTGTGGAGATTATAGGACCATTGCAGCCTAGTGTTGGAGAAAATCTAAATGGGAAAGTGTTGTCTTTTGCTCTTCAAAAGGGGCACCTAAGGGCTAATATTTGCTACAGACCACTTCATTCTGCTAATTTGGAGGTTCTTACTGTCTCATCCCCTGATTGAATAACAAACGCAGTCTCTGTTTTGTAATTTTTTAGTTTCTCCTTGCGAGTGTTTTGGGGTCTTGAAATATCTGATATTTTCAGCGTTCCACCATATGCATTTAGGTACGCCATTTGCCACTTGATGAATTGGAGTTGGCTTCTCTTCGAGGATCATTACAAAGAGTAAGCTGTCAGATTGGCCTCCTTGACTTTATTATTTGATGCTTACCTTGGTCTCTTTCACCTCGGAGAATAACCGCTACTTAGAAAACAAAGAAACAAGTAGTAGTAAAAGGCATAAACAAAATGAAGGAAGGAAATTTTGACACATACATGTATTGAAGGTGGTGTAAATTGCTCCCATATGTGAGGGCTTTGTCTAATTTGTTTTTCTATCTCCCACAAAAGCAATTGCATATTTGCATGCCTTTTTTTCCCTATAGGGTTGTTTGTGGAAAGTTACTTTAATCCTAGAATGCTTCTGGCAGCCAGAAAATCATTATTATTGAGCAGTGATGATTCCTGTTATATATTCACTTGTCAAAATTAGTTTAAATGTTATTGTAATATTTGGATTTTAATTTTCTATCTATTTTCAGGCAGAACTTCAGCTTAATTTTCAGAAGAGAAGGGGCCATGGAGTGTTATCTGTTCTTCGGCCGAAATTCAGTGGTGTGTTGGGCGAAGCTCTAGATGTGGCTGCCAGATGGAGTGGTGATGTTGTGAGTACCTAAACCAGAGATTGTGTTCCCAAACAATTACTGTTAGTGTTAGTGGCTGATATGTTGAGCAGCTTTTACTTGGAGTTTTACACTACTTTTTTTGTCTTGGAGTTCAGTATGTTTGTTGCTTCTCCTGGTAAAATGGTACACTAGAAAGAAAGACAAGAAAAGGCAAAAAAGAAAACCCTTTTGGTTTTTGTAGTGTATGACTCCTTCGTTGGTTACTGGTAAATTGGGTTGCAAATGAACCAAGCCGTTCGTGAACTATTCGAGGCTGGACTTTGTCATGCATATCTATTTTTTATATGTTGATTTTTAGTTAGTTTTATAATAAAATTATTAATTTTTACAATTTATGACATCATGGTTTGATTCAAGTTCGACTGCAGTTGAACCGTTGACCCGTCCACTTGGTCCCTTTTCCGGTTCACTTACTGGTTCTGTGTTCAAACCATTGGTCTCGAGTTCGCTTAGAAACTTAACGAATGAACCTGAACATTATAAAGCTCGGCTTGATTCTCCTTGTTTGTAGCCCTATTGGTAGAGGAATATCTAGAACCAAACAAAAGAAATGCTCAATCATTTTCCTTTCTTGTCCTACTCTTGGTTGAATTATTCTTCTTTCTTTGTTCAGGCTAGACCTCTTTCTTTGTTCAGGCTAGACCAGAACCTTGATCCCTTTATTCGTTTATTGTTACTGGTTCTGTTTAAGGTTTTATTGCTGAAGCTGACACATAAAAAAATATGTTTCAACCACATGATCATTTTTATACAGGGCCAGTACCTCCTGTTGCACCTTTTTATCTACTGCTAATTGTAACTTGCACCATGCGATTAACGTCATAACGTGCTTACTTTCCTTACTATGTCTAGCTCACTCTAGAAAAAGCTGTTTTGGAACAATGCAACAGTCAGTATGAGCTACAAGGTGAATATGTGTTGCCTGGCACCCGAGATCGGAACTCCATGGGCAAGGAAAGAGGTAGCTTATTTGAAAGAGCCATGGCTGGGCATCTTGGTAGTGTCATATCTTCTATGGGTCGATGGAGAATGAGGCTCATAGTTCCTCGTGCTGAGATTGCTGAGATGCTTCCACTTGCAAGACTTCTTTCTCGAAGTACAGATCCTGCTGCTCAATCTAGATCAAAGGTTAGAGTCATGGAACTCGTACTTATGGTAGTTAACTATATGCATGTCTTTCTCATGTTGCTCGTTAAATATATCACAGATTCACAGTTTAGCAGGTGCTGGATGGTAGCCTGTCTTCCTACCACAAAATTGATGTCGCAATGATAAAAGAATATCACAACCTGCCTTTTGAGGCTTTTATTTGAATGAAATCCAATATTCCTCCTATCCCCTTCCAATGAAGGAAAAATACTGTTCAATTTGTCTGATCTGACTAGCTTTTTGTAGCAGATGAAAATGACATCTTCTGTGATCACATGACACCTGTGTTTACTTTTCTTCCACATACCATCATAATTTAGTACTGTATGCGCAATGTTCTGTAATCTCTTTAAGCTGTCCCTATGTATATGACCTATGACAGCCAACATGGTAAGTTTTGGTGTCAATTGGTCACCCATCGGCCCCATACCTCGTCCAATTTTTCCGTTAATTAGACTAACTCCGTTGTTTTGCTTGATGAAACATATTAGTTTATCGCGGACCTTAGATGAAAGAATTTTTTGTAATGTGGGCGGCAGTCCCTTAATGCCCCTTTAAAAAATTATATATGAACAAAAATAGTGTATCTTTGATGCTGGACAACCCAAAGTTGGTTTTGAGTTTGAACTGCGAGCCAAAGTATCGTTGGAGTAATTTATGTATGGCTTCAAGCAAATTAAACTTCTAAACTCCTGGAAGAACTCAACTAATTGCATTGGTGGGAAGAAATAAGGAACCATACTACAAATATGTACCAATGGTGTAGATAATATTAGAAGTAGGACTAGCTATTGTGTAGGCCAAGTAAGATATCAATGTCGTGCACCATGTGTACTTCGCATGACTATGAGCCCTAACCTGTATCAAGCTAATCATAGATGCACCCAGACTTCCCCTGCTCTAATTTTGTAAGGAGACAACAAAACCATGTTGCGTACCCCTATCAGAACTCAATGTGAGCTTTGTTTTAATTATACGTAGGCAACATCCATTAGCCTACTGTTACAGTTACGTGCAACAGCATCATAATAATACACATGCATACTAATAGTAGGACATGCAAATAATCTCGTCTTGTTTCAGCTGTCTCTTTTGGAGTTGCCTCATTTATTTCTACATAGATTCTTTGTAAAAAAATTAAGACAGAAAGTAAACAGTCTTGTTTGCTGTAAATTTATGCATCATGTCTCTCTTACAATACTTGCAGGACCTTTTTATACAAAGTTTGCAGTCGGTGGGACTGTATACTGAAAGCCTTCAGAACCTGCTTGAGGTACTTATATCTCATATATCGTTTTGCCACTTTCACTTTCCAGACATTAGAGTAGAGAAACTGGAATTAAGTGCCAATTGGGCTTTTTAATCTGGTCAAAGAGCTAAGTGGCTGGCTCATCTCAAAATCACGTTTCTATGTTTTCTTTTAACTCTGTTGTAATCTTGTGGATTTCCAGGAAATTCGGGGTTACTGTACTGCACCAAACGAAGTAATTCTTGAAGAGTTGAGTCTTCCAGGTTTAGCCGAGCTTAAAGGTCGCTGGAATGGCAATCTTGATGCAAGTGGTGGAGGCAATGGCGACACAGTGGTAGGTATCTTTGAAGTTCTTCATAATGCAGTATGAAGAGGGTTTCATGCATAATGCATATAACTGAATGAATACCTCCATACTGAAATTTGAACACCAAGAAACTCGGATCTATTCTCCTTGCATTGTATGTTGAAAGTTGAGGTAGTTGACCGTTATGGTTTTTGTTAGCCGATGGAGATGGACTTGTTGGTTTCCGATTTATTGATCTCATTGATATAAGGTCTAGGAAATTGATTTGTTTATTTTTTTTCCCTTGCCAGACTTTAAAATAATCTGTAAGGGTTTGTAGTATTGAATTTCCTTTAATATATCTATAAATTGAAATCAGAATGTAAAAGGGAAAAACACGAAGCATCATAAGCTGGTTTCATGATGTAGAAGCAGAAAAGGTATTTGATTTGTATTTTACATTTTAACCATGCGCCTTATCTCGTCCCATTTGGATATTTTTGCAGGCGGAATTTGACTTTCATGGGGAAGACTGGGAGTGGGGGACCTACAAAACTCAGCGTCTTCTAGCAGTTGGTGCATACAGCAATGATGATGGTTTGCGTCTTGAGAAAATGTTTATTCAAAAGGACAATGCCACAGTTCATGCAGACGGAACCTTGTTAGGGCCAAAATCTAATTTGCATTTTGCTGTTCTGAATTTTCCTGTTAGCCTAGTCCCCACACTGGTTCAGGTTATTGAATCTTCCGCTGCTGATGCGGTTCATTCTTTGCGGCAATTATTGGCACCTATAAGAGGTATATTACACATGGAGGGGGATCTCAGAGGAACTCTTGCTAAACCAGAATGTGATGTCCAAGTAAGGCTATTGGATGGTGCTATTGGTGGAATTGATCTTGGACGAGCTGAAGTTGTTGCTTCCCTAACCTCAACCAGCCGTTTTCTGTTTAATGCTAAATTTGAACCCGTTATCCAGAGTGGTCATGTACACATTCAAGGAAGTATTCCATTAACTTTGGTCCCAACTAACATTTTGGAGGAAGAAAAGATGGAAAGGGAGAAAAACGAAGCAACTTGGATTCCTGGTTGGTCCAAGGAAAGGAGTCGAGGTTCTGCCGATGAAGCGACTGATAAGAAAGCAGCCAGAGATAGAAATGAAGACGGTTGGGACACTCAATTAGCAGAAACTCTCAAAGGTTTAAACTGGAACATCTTGGATGCAGGTGAAGTTAGGGTTGATGCTGACATTAAAGATGGGGGCATGATGTTGTTAACAGCTTTATCTCCCTATGCCAACTGGCTTCAGGGCAATGCAGACATAACACTTCAGGTGGATCTAGTCAATATTGAGTTTCAATTGACATATCTTGTTTTACTGGGTTGTAAAATAAAAAGAGAAGGATGTTGCTGTATCATTTACATCTTATTAGGATTAGCATTACTGATTCAAGTACATCTGTCTTAAATAAATAGGTCAGAGGTACTGTTGAACAACCAGTGCTTGACGGATCAGCATCTTTCCACAGAGCAACTGTATCTTCACCAGTGCTCCGGAAACCTCTCACAAACTTAGGTGGGACGGTTCATGTGAATTCAAATAGGTTGTGCATCGTTTTGTTGGAGAGTAGGTTAAGCAGAAGAGGGAAGCTGTCAGTAAAAGGGAACCTTCCTCTCAGGACTAGCGAAGCATCTCTCAGTGATAAAATTGACTTGAAATGTGAAGTCTTCGAAGTTCGGGCAAAGAATATTTTAAGGTGTCTTTTATATCTTTTTGAATTTATGATTGGCTTGGGCCGTTTGTCTCTTTGCAGCAGCTGTGTCAGATTTACAAGTGAAATAGGGTGATGCATGTCTTTTGATACAAGCTTTATTTGCTTTTGATTGTACAGTTGGGATTGTTCTAACAACATCAAAATTCTACAGTTGGTTTCTTGTTTTCCCTTGTTCTTTAAAGTAAAAAACTTTGCTGTTGCCTGTGATAATGCTGTTAGCAGTTGTCTCTTAAATCATAATCGAAACTTGTTTACTGTGTAACAATTATCTTGTATTTTTTTTTCTCATTTATGTATTGTGGACGGAGAATTAACACTTCTTAAAATCACAGTGGTCAGGTTGATTCTCAGTTGCAAGTATCAGGTTCCATATTGCAACCAAACATTTCTGGCAAGATTAAACTGAGTCATGGAGAGGCATATTTACCACATGATAAGGGTAGCGGAGCTGCTCCTTCAAATAAAACGGCATCAAGCCAGTCAAAGATTTTAAGTGGTGGTTACAATCGGGTGGTAGCGTCAAAATATGTTTCAAGGTTTTTCAGTTATAAGCCTGCTGCTTTGAGAGCCCCATTCCATGAACCTTCGGGTAAGTTGACTATGTAATGGGAACTTTTCAGTTCATAATTGGGCACAATGCTCCAAGAAAATGGGAATCAGTTAACATCCATTAGATGTAAATTGTGGTCCGGACCTTTGTAAAGATATCGCTCAAAAAACTGTTGAAAGGTGTTCCACTATACGAACTCCATTGGAGTTGCATGATTTATACTAGGATAGTTTATGTCAAATACTCACCTTTGTTTTTTACTAACGTGCAAAGAACCTCCTACCCGTTGCATGAACTAAAGCTTATTTTGATATTGTTATTCTTTATTAGTCCTAACTCCTTAACTCTACACAATTAATGGCTAATAAATATAGTTAACTGACAGAAGCTTTTAATTGATGACGTTTAGGTAAAAGTTAATACTGTAGGAACAAAGGGAGTATCAATTATATCCCATCATAAGTCGTTTGTTAATTAACCAATTCTTTTGTTTAAGCATAATTGTTGATCCACTATTCTATTTTTCTATTGTCCTAAAATGTTGGTCCGTTGTTCTATTTTTGGAATGTTTTTAATTGTTGGTCTACTATTCTATTTTTGGAATGTTCCAAGATGTTTGAAATTTGATTTAAGTGTAATCCTTACATGTCTCCTTAAAAGGTTGGAATCCCCAAAAAGGACCCACATTAAGGAACATAGGGAGTAATTTTGTCAGTCTGTAAAATCGTAAAAACTTGGTTGAGTGGCATATCGTTTGAAAGTTCAGTGGTTAACTGTTGGTAGTATTATGGTTGATTGGATGCTCTGGACTTTTCTCCTCTCTTTATCTGGGCCATCTAGATCTGTAAATTTTCAATTTGTCGTCCACATTTTCCTACATCTCCGAGTCTTTGATCCATTTGAACCGACTAATAACAGAGTGTACTTGTATGTAGAGAAGATGAGAGCATTGCTATGTTAATCTTTTTGAGAGCGTTTAGTCATGTGTAATAAGTCTGTTCCTGATCTAATAGATCCCGATTTAATCATCATTGTTTTAAAATCTAAATGCATTTTGGTAGGCGTCGTTAATGAAGTGAACAAAGAAGCATTTATGAAGTTTCACATAAGTCCTTATGGGATTCTTTGGCCTCCTCAGTCACAGTCCATGGACGCATTATCTAGAATAGTTGGTTACTGTGAAGCGAAGTCCCACATCGCTTGTGTACCAAAGTTATATGAACTATATAAGCATGACGCCACCCTCACTTCATGAGCTAGCTTTTTGGGTTGAGTTCTACCCATGACCGTTTAACATGGTATCAAAGCTAGGCTTTCGGAGACTTTTGGACAAGACTTTAATGTTGTTGATGGTTGGTTCCCCTTAGTTTGTCGTTAACTGTTGCTAGTTGTCGTAAAGCTAGTATATGAGCCTGGACGGCCTCTCCCCTCATTGCCAATTGGTTTTGAGTTGGATGCTTTAACATGGTATCAGAGCTGGGTACCAGATATGGGTAGGGTGCGTGTTTCTCGCCTGCACGCGGCAGGTGCTGCCGAGTGAGCACACTGTGCATGAGGGAGGGCGTGAAGCGAAGTCCCACATCATCTATGTACCAAAGTAATATGAAATATATAAGCGTGAGGACCCTCACTTCATGAGCTAGCTTTTGGGAGTTCTACCCAAGACCGTGTAACAGTTACTATCCTCACTATTCCTCTGTAAAGATAAATATTGAGGGCAACCTATGTTGTTCTGCATGGTAATTAGAACAGACTAGAACAGCATATTTTAATGCAGTTCTAACTTTGGTTATTTATTGTGCACTTGTAGTTTGAATTGCACCTTATATGTTTGATCTGTTGTATTCCATCTCATTTGAGATTGAATGTTTGTTTGATAGTAAATTCCAAATTATTTACCTATATCTCTGATTCTCTGGCCAAGTTCTCGCTTTCAAAACCTATTATGTATTGTTCTCTGTCAAGTGTTGCAGTGCTTCCTTAAACTGTCTGCCCTTGTCATTGATCCTCGTCTTCCTTTTTTGGTATTTGGGATAGACCCTTTGTAAAGTAGTTATTCAGTATCTTTTGTTGATAAAAGTAGCAGTGATTAGTGCTGAAATGCGTTGTGATGTTGCACTAAACGACGTCACAAGCCAAATCAATCCTGTTCATGTAAAATGTGTGAATTGTGCATATTGATCCCTTCCCCTTGGAAGTCCCTGTAGAGGAGTGTGTTCGTACTCTAGACCTGTTGGAGGTTTCCAGTGTCCCTCCTGTGCTTTCTTACCCTTTTCCTCCTTTTCCCCACCACTATGTCCGCCGTGCTCATCCAACTCCTCACCCTCCATCTGCTTCGGAAGACTTTGATCAGCCTGAACGCCGGTATCCTTCTCGTGATCGTCGTCCTTTGGTAAGACTTGGTTTTACTAACACTTGCTTCTCTTCTTTGTATTGCTCCTTATTTCACCTCCATACCTATTTTGAACCACGGTCCTACAAAGAAGCTTGTCATAATCCAAACTGCGTACCTGCGATGCATGATGAGCTCACTGCCCTTGATAGTACTCACACTTGGGATTTGGTTCCTCTTCCAGATGGTAAGAATGTTATTGGCTGCAAATGGGTCTTCAAAGTTGAGACTCATTCTGATGGATCTTTGGAACGCTACAAAGCACACTTAGTTGCCAAGGGCTTTCACAGGAATATGGTATTGATTATGAGGAAACCTTTGCACCTATTGCCAAAATGACATCGGTTCGCATGTTGATCTCTGTTGCCGCTGTGTCTCACTGGCCTCTCTTTCAATTGGATGTTAAAAATGCATTCCTCAATGGTTATCTCTCTGAGGAAGTATATATGCGTCCCCCTCCAGGATTCTCTCATGCTCCTGGTCTTGTTTGCCATCTTCGCTGCGCTTTGTATGGTCTTAAACAGTCCCCTCGGGCTTGGTATTCCCGCTTTCATGATGTGGTTTTACAAATTGGTTTTTAGCCTAGCGCTCATGAATCTGCTCTTTTTATTCGTCGCACCTCTCAGGATTTGGTTCTTCTTTTGCTCTATGTTGATGGTATGATTTTCACAAGGTCTGATTCTACTGCTATTGATGAGGTCAAAAGACATTTATTTCACAAGTTCGAAATGAAAGACTTAGGTCCTCTTCGATATTTTCTTGGCATTGAAGTTGCATCTTCTCCTGATGGTTATCTCTTAACCCAAACTAAGTATGTCACCAATATTCTTCATCATGCTCAACTTACTGATGATAAAAGAGTTGATACTCCTATTGAGTTACATGCTAAGTTCTCTGCTTCAGATGGGGTACCTTTTGATGATCCTGCCGCATATCGTGAGCTTGTTGGTTGTTTGGATTATCTAACTGTTACTCGGCCCGATATTTCTTACGCCGTGCATGTTATCAGTTAGTTTGTTTGTGCTCCCCGTTCTACGCACTGGGTTGCCTTGCTTCGGATCCTGCGCTATATTCGCGGTACGATGTTTCAGTGTTTACATCTCTCATCTTCTTCAGACATGACCCTTCGGGCTTATGCTGATTGGGCCGGTGTTACATCTCTCATCTTCTTCAGACATGACCCTTCGGGCTTATGCTGATTGGGCCGGTGATCCTTCTGATCGTAAGTCTACCTTTGGCTATTGTGTGTTTTTGGGTGATTCTCTTGTCTCCTGGAAAAGCAAGAAGAAACAAATTGTCATTGCCCGTTCTACTGCAGAGGCTGAATACCGTGCCATGGCCCATGCTACCTCGGAAGTTGTTTGGCTCCGTTGGCTTCTATCTGACATGGGCGTCTCTCTCTCTTCTCCTACACCCCTTTATTGTGAATAAAAGTGTCATTCGGATTGTTCATAACTCGGTGTTTCATGAACGTACGAAGCATATCGAAATTGATTGTCACTTTGTCCGGCATCATCTTCAGTCTGGCACTATCACTCTCCCGTTTGTCTCCTCCTCTCTTCAGTTGGCCGACTTCTTCACCAAGACGCACACCTACTGCTTGTTTTCGTTTTCTCCTTGGCAAACTCTCGATGCTCTCCAGGCTCACATCTTGAGTTTGAGGGGGGTGTGAATAATACAGGCGGCCAGCCTTCTTTGTTATTTTATAATCATTTTAAGGGTAGTTTAGTCCTTATGTTAATTAGGGTTTCTTTATGTTAATTAGGGTTAGGTAGGGATTTTTTCTGTATAAGCCTTTCACCTTTTCATTGTAATCATAACTTCTAATGGAATAATATAGTATGTTGTTTTGTTCTCTCACCTTGGCAAAGCTATCAAAATGTGCCTAAAAATTGTAGGTACATAATGCAAGGTAGCTTACTAGTTGCCAAAGGGGGCATGCAACTATTCTCATATACTTATAGGTGATTTCTGGAGAGAACTTCAGCACTCTCGATATAAGTTCTTTCATTACTTTACAGGTAAACAAGGTGAAGGTGAAAAGGAAATAGGGCAAGTTAATAGCAAGCCTGATGTGGATATCCGTCTTACTGACTTAAAGCTTGTTCTTGGGCCAGAGCTGAGGATAGTTTACCCTTTGATTCTCAATTTCGCTGTTAGTGGAGAGCTTGAGTTAGATGGCATGGCTCATCCCAAATGGATAAAGCCTAAAGGCATTCTAACTTTTGAAAATGGTGATGTAAATCTTGTGGCAACTCAGGCAAGTCCTTTTTATTCTTATGTTACTTGAGTGGTTTGATCTTACTTGCATGGCGTGTTCTTTTCCTTTTGTGTGTGTGTGTGTGTGTGTGTGTTTGCCTATTCTAGCATGGTGTCCGATCCCTATGGATTACGCTCACAGTGATATTTCCAAATTCAGATGAGGCTGAAGCGGGATCATCTGAATGTAGCAAAATTTGAACCTGATTATGGACTAGATCCAATGTTAGACTTGGCTCTTGTTGGATCAGAGTGGCAGTTCAGGATTCAAGGTCGAGCTAGTAATTGGCAGGAAAAATTGGTTGTAACTTCGACACGTTCTGTGGAACAGGACGTCCTCTCACCTACTGAGGTAATGTTGTAGTTATAGACTTATAGTCATCAATTTTCTAATTTCTTCAATTATCACCAAGCAAGAAGTTAAATCTAAACTAGGGCCTACTAATCCTGTCTCCGTGGAGGCTTTTTGGTGCAGCAGGGAGTTTAGTTCTTTTTGCGTAACAAATGTGACTTTTCAGTGTGACGTGTTTTTTGAAGAGATAATGAATGTCTAAAGAATGTTTGTTGTTAATGCTGTAATATACATTAGGACAAATTCCAAAAAGAACCCCTAATGTTTAAAAACTTGGCACTTAAATAGTCTCAATGCGGTAAACGGAAGTGAACAGCAAATAGAAATTTATAGAAATTCACTTTGTTGCCCTTTAATCATTGTCCGTTGCATTCTCCTTGTTTCTTGCGCATGTCCACAATGAAATACTCTGTCAAAGAAAGCCAAGCCCTTACGTTGTTTCGCCAACCACGGCATCATTGCCGGCAGTAGTGTGCCGCAGGAATTGTGGCCATCGGCAAGAATACTGTTACCAAGAAAGGCAAGAGGGATTGGACGAGACCTGATTTCATCACCCAATGTTGTCATTGAAATCTATGCCCTCTCTCCATCAATTTGATCATCGAAATGCAACCCCTCTCTTCACAAATTTCATCAGAAAATTCACCACCGAGACCCACCCACATATCTCCCAATTTTATCACAATTCATCACAATCTGATTAAGGGTACTTAAATTGAATAGCATAAAGGGGCATGTGGTTGTCTTTAGGATTTTAGGATGGAGATGTGAAAGGGCAGTGGTTTTGGCTCTGGTGGCGACGCTGGAGATAGAGAGGGAGTCAGTTGTGGCGGCGTGGAGGAAGGTGGACTTTGAGGTAGATTTCAGAGGATGTTGTGAGCGGTGAGGGAGTAAAAACAAAGGACATTTGCTGATGTAGGACGGTTTTAGGATGCTCAAGAACTACCCGTATCACACAAATTTTGAGAGGATTCTGCAGGTTATTTGTTAGGCCCTTCAACACGTGGCAGCTTGTGATAGGCCTTAAACTTTACATGCCTACACTACCGCTTACAATAGGAATCATGGTGGGTTTTGGTGGAAAATAAGAATAGTAATTCGGAGAAACTGCGCAAAGAAGAAAAGAGGGAAGAATGCGAATCATGGTGGTTTTTGGTGGAAAATAAGAAAAGAGAGGGAGGTGCTTCCCCTCGCAAGGGTTAGGCGGTTTTTGCAAGGACCACAGTTCAAGCCCCAATAACAATGGCCTCAGCCTTGTAAATTCAATTCATTAATCAACTCTGTTCATAAAAGGAAAATTTTCATCCAATTTATAATAAATGGAAGGAACCCTTCTAATTCCTAGAAGTCTAAATGACATGAACCTGATCAATGAACACGTTAAATAAGATATTGAATGGACCAAGATATAAATGCATACATAGAATCTAACAAAGACTACCTGCAATGAATTAACATTATGTGTTTAATGTATCTAGATGAATATTAATGGAAGGTACTAGATTCATGATGACCCTTAACCTTCTAACTACCATGGATGATCCTTGAACTACCAACTACCATGGACACTTGTTTTTGGACCAAAAAGACTTCTCGAGCTTCGCTGCCCATGGCCTTTGGTTTAGGCTGCCCATGGCCTTTGGTTTTGAGTTGGATGCTTTAACATGGTATTAGAGATAGGCTTTCAGAGGCTTTTGGACAACTATCTTGATTGATTGCCCCTTGTTTGTGCCATAAGTGCACCTTGTTTCGTTATGATGCTAATGTTATGGATCCTTTGTTTACCTCTTCACATGTGGGTCAGGGATCGTACGTGTACGTGTGGTGGAGTGCTAGAGCTTGTCCTACATTAGTTAGTTATAACCTCCAAATCTAGTATATGTGCTTGGAGAGCCACTCCACTCATTGCCGATTGATTTTGAGTTGGATGCTTTAACAAATACTAGTAAAAATGTTGGCTGTGTTTGGTTGATAATTTTGAGAAGAATATTTTGAAAAATATTTTGGAGATAGTGTTTGGATGAGTTTTTGAAAAAAGTAATAATTAGAGAGAAGTGAATAATTGGAGAGAGATAGAGAGAGAAATGAGAATAATGATTGGAAAGAGGGGTATGAGTAGAGAGAGAAATGTGATTAATGATTGGAGGGATGAGAGATGGGGAAAGAATCTTTTTGAAATTTTTTTTGGAAATGTGAAGTGAACAAAGTGGTTGTTTTTTTTTTTTTAATATCACATTAGGTATTCAAGTAGCGATTAAATCAACTTAAATAAAATTAGTTTTTGAAGATTTAAAAAATTTAATATATAATGTTTTGGTCCATCTTACTGATTTTTATTGGCATGTTGTCTACTAGATCAAATATATGTACAATGTTTTGTTCTGTTTCCTAGACATGCACTTGAGGCAGTCTGACTTTATCAGTTGTTCCTGATTGCACAGGCTGCTAGAGTCTTTGGGAGTCAATTGGCAGAGTCCATCTTAGAGGGTGATGGCCAACTTGCATTTAAGAAGCTTGCTACTGCAACACTCGAGACATTAATGCCAAGAATAGAAGGGAAGGGAGAGTTTGGACAGGCTAGGTGGAGGCTAGTTCATGCACCCCAGATTCCCAGCTTGCTTTCTGTTGACCCCACCGTTGATCCTCTTAAATCGCTAGCCAGCAATATTTCATTCGGAACAGAATTTGAAGTTCAGCTTGGGAAACGCCTGCAGGTTAGCTTGGATTTGTGTTTTATCAGACTGAGAATTTCATTTCCGTAAATATCTGGCTTTATGTTGTTGTATGATACTTTTTTAGAGTACATGATTCATTTATTCTGAAGTAACCACATAAAAGAAAATTGGGGTTGATTTTATTACTACTAAAAAACTCGGGCAAATAGCTGTTCTTGAATATTGACTGGGGGAGGATCAGTACACCTATTTGGGTTTCCAGTCAACAGAATAGGGGTCTCAATAATCTGGTAGCTGCCTTTTTTTGTTTCGTATTGATCTATCGTATTTCACCAAATATATATCTCGCGGTTGATGCTACGAAAATGGCTGACAGTAAAATGTTTCACATTCTGAGCAATTTTGCTGTGGAGGAGAGCTGGCACAAACAAATTATAGCTGCAGCAATGGTTCATGGTTGAGTTTATACGTTAACAAGGGGTGAATATTTTCATTTTCAGATCCATTGCTATGAAAGTTGCAAAATATACCAACACTGGAATCCAAGGGGATTGTAAGAAAGTTACTTTAAGTTCGTAGTCCTATAACTATAAGTGGATCTTCTACAACTCTGATTCATGTAGGAGACGAGAGTCAGAGATTTGAATCGAAGAGATTTTGTCCGTGGAATATGATCGATTTTAATCTTTGAAGTAGTCGTAGTATTGGTCAATTGGAGGGTAAGTTAATTAGTACTTTTTTTTCCCCAAGGAAATATCATGAAAACTGTGCTACGACATAACGGTAGTTTAAGCTTGTCAGTGCTGAAGTTTATAAGAAAGCAGATTATATGAGCTCTCTCTCTGTTGTCCATAATCATCTGATATCCCTTTTTATGCTTTTTCCAGGCCTCGGTAGTGCGGCAGATTAAGGATTCAGAGATGGCCATTCAATGGACCTTGATCTACCAGCTTACAAGCCGCTTGCGGGTGCTTCTCCAATCTGCTCCGTCGAAGCGTCTGCTTTTTGAATATTCTACTACATCACAAAATTAAAAATTAACCTTTAGGAACAGGAATGTAGGTACAGGAATGTAGGATTGGATATTGTATATATCTCATTACTTTGCTCGGAAATGAATGAGCTTTGTTTGTAAGTTATAGAATTGGTTCTATGTCAATATTCTTTGCTCAGAAATGAATGAG
Organism: Vaccinium darrowii; assembly: GCA_020921065.1. Lineage (NCBI taxonomy): Eukaryota > Viridiplantae > Streptophyta > Magnoliopsida > Ericales > Ericaceae > Vaccinium > Vaccinium darrowii. The sequence continues at coordinate 25,988,394 of CM037155.1, read as the reverse complement.
CTTTTGTTTAGAACATTTCGAGGGGCTCATTGAATGGAAATTGGTACCGGTCGTGTCCATGTCATGGTTGAGTTGGATGAAGAAGCCATTGTCCAAATGCTTACTGTTTAGTCTCCTACCTCGAGGGATATATGGATCCTGTCATCTATTATTGTGCTCGTATCATCCCTCGGGTTATTTCTTGCCGGGCTTCTGCAGTTAAATGTACTTGTAAAATCGGGCTGCACATGATTGTGCTCAACAGGCCCTTTCAAGTAGGGACACCATGGATTGGACGTGTGATGGTGCTCTACTGGTCAACTGTTAATACTAATATTTTCATTTCTCTTGGACAATTCTGCTTCTTTTTCTTTTTGAATTTTCATTGGATTGATTTCCTGAATGTCTAATACTTTGCCATTTTTGGGTTTTATAACTGTGGAGAGGGAAGAAAGAAAAAGGGGGACTTTAGGAATAACAGCCAATGAAGCCATCGCGGTTTTTAGGGAAGGTAAATAAGTATAGAAAATGACTATTTAACAACGTATAAAAAGTCTGCAAGTCATCCCTTGTTCAGTGGATTATCTTGGAGCATGGATGAATAGGGAATTTGTCCATCAGTAATGGATGTTACGGCTTATGCTTTTTTCTTTTTGTATAAATCTGTTGACTGACCCAAATTTCGGGCGTGGCATTGAGAGTTGCAAGTGAAGCATATTTCAATGGTTGTTTTCCACCACTTGTTTTTACAGGTAAAAGGAAAGGCGAACGTATGAAATTGGAAAAAAAAAAAAAAACAAAGTCATCAATGTCTCCAGGGCATCGACAATAAAATAAGAAAAGATAAATACTTCATGATGTCTGCATCGTAGGTCCGATGCACAAAATGTCGTCGTCATGTGAGAGTGATGAGTTCCCGTAAATTTGAAGCCGTCTTCGCATGATGTTTAGGGTAAATAAGTTCACGTAAATCCGTTCCGTCTCGAAATCTGTTCATATGTTGCCCTTTTAAACTCGGTCATTGCCCCGTTATTTTGATGAATTTTCATTTTTGAAAGAGGCTTGCAAGCTTTTTTTTTTTTGGTTTGGGGGGGGGGGGGGGGGGGGGGGGGGGGGGGGAACTGTAGCACGAAGTTCAAACTAAGATCTAAACTCGGATCGAAAAGTATTATACTTTTTAAAATAATAACAAAGACATGTCTCAGTGAGAGCATTGTAGCGTGAGCTGAAAATCTCTAGTTAACAATCTCACAGGGCATGTTCATGTATGACTTGACTTCAAATAAGATTACAATTCTTCTACTTCAAACGTACCCAAAACAGAAGCTCAAAAGTGAGAAATTTCCAATTCTAGTATACCACACATCTATTGGGCACACGGACCATTTTTTTATTTATAACCAGGTGTCCGAGTCAGTTTTCACGCACCTAGACTAATCCTGAGAGGCCAATTCCATCGTCCACTAGCGGGAGGCCCATTTAAAGCTAGAGCAAAGCTCTATATGGACTGACCCCAAAAGTGTTGATAGCATGTACGAGATTTCAAACCTAAGACCTTAAGAGAGAGCAAATCCTTAAGTCCCAAGCCTTGACCACTAGGCCAACCTGTTGAGGGGTTGGCACACAAACCATGTTACCCTTCGATGCTATTGATACCCATATCAGTTTATTTAATTCAATTTTTTGAGGTGAAGCGGTAGGAGAATCATACAGTAGTACTTAACGAATTAGTACTACAAAAATGGGACACTGCATTAATTATGCGAGGTCTTCAACAACTAAACATAATACATACCAATCCAAGACCTAGCTCCGTACTGGGAATAAACTAATAACAGGGCAGTGCTAGGGGTACAGACCCTTAGGTACAGACTTTGCACAGAGCCATTCGGGAGCCCACTTGTGGCTCTCACACCCGTAAAAAAAATTATTCTGAGATGAATAAACGGTTCGAATTTCCCGTGTGGGAGCCACAAGCAGGCCCCCGAATGGCTCTGTGCAAATTCTATACCTAAGGGTTCTGTACCCTTGGGTTTTCTGCTAATAACAGAACACTCCTATACAGAAGATCTACTAGTCATTTATTGCCTTCGGCAAGATACCCACGTCTATAGAAAAGCTCAACATGCAGTTATTTTAGTGATTACTCTCACCAAAAGTATCTACAATCCTGAGTTTCAAGAAAAATAAAGGAATATAGGTAATACTGACCGAGTCGTTACTAAAGGTAAGGCCTTGTTTGGTGGGGCTTTCAATTTTAGGAGGTTAATCACCAAAAGCTGCATTGTAACAAGAGCCTTGGCCTTCTACTAGCAAATGCTGCTAACTCAAGTTCATCCCCGGGGAATTTTTTTTGCATGCAGTCAAAAGAGTCACCAAAGACATCATTTTCGTGTTTTTCGGGAGGTGGCAAAGCAATAGCGTATCAAACCCCTGATCAATGAGACGTAAGGCTAATGAAACCACCGTAACATATTCACTCGTAAGTTCCGAAAAAAATCATACAAATATATCACTGAAAGGAATCTTTGAATCAGAAACCACCACCAATTCGGTTTTCCAATTATCTTGCGAGAATATCAGCGAATATAGCAAATCAAAAGATTAAGGTTGCCTCTTCTAGAGCTATGGAAAAGAAGGAGAGAGGATTGCTCATCTCATTTCCATGCAACACAGAGGTCAACTCTATAGGCAGTTGACCTAACAACAAGAAACATCAACCAAGAAAATAAGAGATCAAATTGCAAGCAGGCTAAGAGCTATACAACCAAAGTACAAGTTGCAACAACCTAATTTTTCAGCCAAGGAAAAAGTCCTGAATCTCACGCTCTATATCCACAGAATTGAAGGGAGAGAGAAAAAGAGTTTTTTTCTTAAGTTTCATAGTTTCAGGGTCAAATTAGGTGACATGGGCTGATTCAGAAGTACCGGATGAAGAACCAGCGCCTTCACCTGCCACCTTCTTCAGTTTCAGAGATGCACTCCCAGTAGGAGATCCGGATTCTGACACGTCACCAATGTTGAAAGCATGCATCAGATTTTCAGAATACTCATCAGGGTCGAGCTGTTAACAAAAAAAACATCCACAGTGTACAATCATCAGAAGATTTGAGAAAAGTCGTGACAAGAATCTGTCTGAAAGGCTTCTACACATAAGCATGATATGTGATAAGGCTCATTTTACAGCTTACAGGTAATTAGCAGCAATTGCACCAATTAAGTAGTCAAAGCATTGCCCCTAGCCCCCTCACGAGGCCAAAGAACACATTATAAAGAGTCTAAAACCTCATAAAATCTCCAACCAATCTTATTTTATGTATCAAATAGAACGTTAAAAACATTATAAACAGTCCGAAACCAGATAAACATATCCAATAATAAGTTCTTCATCTCGAACAATAAATTCATTATGAATACAAAACAGACATCGATTCTGACATTTGCGGACTTTCCAAGTGAACGGTCCAAACAAACAACCTCCACACTAAGTATTATTTTGGCATCCCAAATTCAGAACCATTTCCAAATTATTAGACAGAATCTTAAATAGCTATAATGAACAGGTATCTTCACGAGTTCCGATAAGGATGGTGGTGAAAAATACTGCACCAACATCTATATAATAATATTGCCCATACCAACAAAGTGAAGTCTACTGCTCCAAGAAGCTCATCGCTTTTCGTTTTTTCAATGAAAATTTACACATGCGTATAAAATACAGTCTACTTGGGGTCAAGAAGCTCATCACTACCCACTATTCTCTTTGTAGTGGTGCTCCGTTCCTTAGAAAGTCAACTCAAAAAGTACCCCATATGAACACAGCATGAAAGGCGAAGGCAAGTTCCTTAGTACTTGTTTCTTTTGATTTTTCTAGAAGCATCATTTCTCTACAATGTGTGTCTTTATATCATCGCCACATAACATAAAATCTTAACCATAACAATTACCGACAGGAATAACAGTTGTATTGCTAACATATGTAATAACAACACCACAGTACCAAAAAGCCTGTTTCAGATAGAGCATCCAAACTATTTCCAGCAAATGATTAGTGGTACAACTCATAGCATGGTATGTTGTACTGTTTCAGAAACCAAACGCTGAGGAAAAGAGGTGCATGCCACAGCCCAGGGAAAGAGGGCAGAACAAACCCTGACTTGATTACCAAACATATTGGACGAAGCGTAATTGACAGACTGATGATGTAGTAGTTAATAAAGTTTACCTCGAAATGATTCAACATGTCAATTGTGGCATCCAAGTCTCCACTATTCGTGAAATAGACGGCGGAGAGGGACTCATATGATATTCCAGGAAACGTCATCTGAAGATAAGCCAAATCCATGTCATATTCTTCATCAGGGATCTGCTTTTCTGTCGCCTCTTTTGAATTTTGTGATGATGCACCATAAGAGCCATGTACAGGGTTACCCTGCAGCGCATAATTCTCACAAGACTGTTTACCATAGGCACCGTAGTTTTGAGAAGCTTTGCTTTGGTACTGGTTCTGGGTCGCCTCCACAGATTGAGGTCCCGACCAGGTAGTCTCATTGCCACCCTTACAACCTCTTTCTATCGACGAATAATCCTTGTTTGCATCATCTGTACCTCTTCTTGCAAGTGGTATGTATGATGCTGCATAAGGATTCAAGGAAGATGTTCCTGTCCTCATTGTCTCAGTTCATAAAGAGATCACTGCCGAAAATACTCAACAACATAAAAGATCACAATTAGCCGATATTCCTCACATAATTTTGCGACTGGACTGGAAGGACTTGATTTCTTAAAGCTATAATCTGGTACAACTGCATAACAAAATAAAGGACATTCTGGCCTTTTTTTAATAATGAGGAAGGGAGGAAATCATCTCAAATATCCACAGGTTTAAAACATAATAAAGGCACACCTATGCAATTTTTCAAGAAAATTACTTGATCACATGAAAATTACTTTAACTCACGAAGAGCCTATCAGTTCAACTAGCATAGCAATGACAGCACAGTCCCAATTACAGCCAGTGGAGATTTTCTCATAGGCATAAGAGTGACGTACTTGGCAAACACCATTAGTAAATGCGCGTGCAAAATGAATAATTGACTGCTATACATCAAACACCCATTTCGCAATCATGTGATGAATTAGAGAAAATGGATGAATCAACATGCCAAATTCTAAGCAACATATTTTGTCTCCCCAAATCTACCAAGTTCCTATTATACAACCATTTATCAGGTCTAACACTGAATAGAAACGTACTTTTGGTGATCGAACGATGAAGGAACCAATATTTTGATATCCCCTTATCTATCTAAGTTTGCCATCAACAATAGATATCTGAATAGATACCAGCCTATTTTTAGGTACAGAAACGAAAGATTTAATATCACCAATAGGCTATAGTAGTCACGCAAAAGCTACATCATCTCGCCATCTAAATCCTCTATGCCATCAAGGCTGAGGTCAAACAGAGAGAAAAGGCAATATTATCCAATGATTCAAAAAATGCAGCTAAACAGACTGATCAAAATCTCGTGCCACTAATTTCTGCAAGACTGCAACTATGGCTCCTCTTCCGCAATACCAATTAACTGCAAAAGACCTTATAGCAACATATCCAAGATTTTCACCATCAAATGCTACACTATGTTTCTATGATGAAGATCATAATCACCCCCACATAATTACCTTGGATATTAGTTTTACTAAGCTTTCAAATAATTAAAGCTGAGGACAACGGGCATAATAAACAACACTCGAATCTTTTGTAAGGAATGTTACCCTTGTTCCCTAACCCTGGACTTTATGAGGCAAACATGTTCAAGCTTAGGCTTACTCTCTTGTGACTTGTGAGTTGTGACAAACCTCATTCAGACTTCAGAGAATCAGTTTTACAGGACGTAATGAGAACTACAATTCTCTTACTACATGTATCCAATCGACAAATGCAAAGTACGTCTGATTTTCAGAATCTCAAGAAAGATGAGATAAAAAATCAAAGAAAGAGCATGAAGGTAAAAAACCTACAAATCCACCCATAGGCATGTACAGTACAAATCCACCGACCCATACCCATACATGCACAAAAAGAGATCTGTACATATCACCTTTGAGCACAGAATTAAGGACAATTTCCTCCCCTATAAGTAAAGATGAGTGAGGTCATTGGTTTCTGGAAAGATAAAGTTTATTCCTTCCATGTTTTGCACTTTTTCTCTTCACCCAAATCTAGCATATGTAATTTGCATCAGGACTTCACTAGACTATCAAAGAATACGTAAATAAGCCATATACAGGTATTAAAAAATTACACACACTATGTAGCAAGGATACAAACACAAACATGGATACAGAACACATAAAATTTAAAAAACGGGAGACAAGGACACGAAAGGTAACATTTTTTTAGTTAGACAAACCAACATTAGAACCACTTAATATTTAGGTTAGCACACCTATCCAATACATTATCGATGGTGTACATCCATAATCCATACACAAACACATGTTTTATATTACACTTATAAATATTTTACCCCCAGAAAGCTTATAAACTTTATAAAAATCACTCCGCTGTGTTCCCATGGGTGCCCCGCATGTTCCATAATAAAAAGATATTAAAACATATCCCAGCTTATCGATGAGGATACAACAATCTCTAGAAGTATCAGTGCGTCATGACAAACACAAACATGCTAGACTAAACTATTTTATGTGATCTACATTTAGCGATAAGCTATCCCCACAATAAAATCATTGAAACACGGAATACATAATGCTGGATGGAATAACCCACAAGACATTAGTTGTAATCCGTATGATACTTCATCTAAACCTGTGGATATGTACTCTGTACATATACATTATTTATAAATGCACGGCACAAATGAATATACCATATTGCACGAGAACGGGGATGATCGCAATGACGCAAATATTTCACGGAATAAATACAGTTCGCGAAATCATACACATTAATTCAGTAGGAAACGATCACAGAAAACAGATAATTAGGTCAGGGCATGTCTACTTATGTGCACAAGGAACTGAACAGTCAATTAATCAATCGATCGAGAAAAACTAATTACATTTTCCATCAAACCAATCTGATCAAACGAATTAGATCTAGATTAAGGCTGTCTAACAGAACCCGTAACAACGATCAGTGCAAGAAAACCAATTCTAGAGAGAGAGAGAGAGAGAGAGAGAGATGATCGTCGCCATGAAATGAGAGCTGAGAGCTTACAAGCAGGAAATGATGATCGAAACCTTTGAGAACCCTAATTTCGCGATCGCCACGACTTCCAACCGAAGGAATTAAAGCTCCAGAATCCGCCCTCTCGCTCTCTCTCTCTCTCTCCTCTGTATAAAAGGAAGGAAGAAGGTGACAGAAGCAACAAGTGAAGCGGTTTTTCTTCTGAACCTTTTTTTTTTTGTCGCTTGTGAGGGGTGAGGGTGAGACTGGGCTCAGTCGCGGTTAGGTCTTCTTGATAGGTTGTTTGGTAAAATAAAAAAAAAAACACTTAACACCCCCTCATTTATATCATTTTCTCATATACACCACCTCATCTTGAAAAGTGATCAACGACGCCCCCTCATCTATTTTAGCGTATCACAAACCGCCCCCTCATCTTCTTGATAGGTCTCGTCCAATTTCATTAATGGAAGGGCTTGCAATTACGTACTCCCTCCATCCCAATTTTATAGTCCCTCGTTCTATCCTAACCGGATAAAAAAACGATTATATCTTTCAATCGGTTATACATTTTATATGCAATGGATCTTGTTTGATAGATCTTGATTTAATCTAATAAACAAAGTGTTCAAATCACCTAAAACATTGTAAATTATAAGATATAACACTTTGAAGAGTGGCACGAAGTCCCAAAAGGGACTATAAAATTGGGACGGAGGGAGTAATTACCAACCAATCTTAGTCTCTCAAGCTCCCTCTTTCTCTACAAAGCTCTGTAACTCCCAATTTTGTTGTAACACAACTTTCTTCTCACATCTAGGGCACAAACAAAGAGGTTTCTGTCAATCACTCCCCCGTCGTGTAAAGCCGGCGATGACGCTCTTGTAGGTGTTAGTTGTTGTTTAATCGACTTGTCCTTGTCTATTTAAAGCTGAAAAAAGTCCGAAATATCTCTCTCTCTCTCTCTCTCTCTCTCTCTCTCTCTCTCTCTCTCTCTCTCCGTGTATATTAAAAAATGTGGGGATATGACCATATTAACTCATTCGCTGCACTGCACTAAAGTCTATCACCGATTTAACTGCTTAATTTATGCTTTTTAGAGTTTCGCAAAAACAAAAAAAATATATATTGGGGGTTTGTGTTTGTCGGTTTTCTTTAAAGAAGTTAGAACTTTTCTTTAGTTCAAATTGGGGACTGTAATGCATGTCTTTTTCTTTTTTTTGTTCAAGTGTGGTGGTCCCTCATGCTGTCAATTTTACCCTAAATGATGTGTGGTCCCTCTTGCTGCTTAAAGTGTTGTACATTGGGTCCTGATATACCTTTTTGGCTATTTTTTTTACTATTTTGTCAGGGTGATAGAATAACATGATGTGACTATCTTCATTCATTTTGGTGGAACACCCCAAAGTGTCTTATACCGGTGGGCAAAAAACAACAACTAGGTCAACATATGTCAATGTATTAGTGTTTGCCCTAGTTGGTATAATACATGAATTGAGGTGTTCCAGTCAAATCAAGTTGTTCTACAAAGTCACAGAAAATAATTCAGAGAAGCCCTTAATTGAGGTTAAAGGAGATTTGGGTGAAATGTTTGCACTTTATGGGGTAGGGGCTGAAATAGACATTTATGTTACTGACCCTTTATCGAGAGAGGATAGTGACATAGACTATGATGAAAAGAGTGATAGGGAAAAGGGACTTACATAACATGAGTGGGATGGATGAAAGTTCTGATGATGAATTGGATGATGATGATGTACCAATTGAACTCACTGATGAACCTACTTGTGGACGGCCCACCGGAAATGGTTCGATTTTGATTGAATGAGATTGTGATTGTTAGAGTCGCCACCCGGATTTGAGGTCCGAACCCGAGAAACCGATAAAAAAAAATGACTCGTTTGCCCATTGAAAAAGATTTCACTGATCATGGCGGAACCAAAGATTTCTCGGATTCGGGGTTTGGTTACGAGAGGGGAAGGGTTTTACGGCACCCCTCTCGCCCGGCCCGTGAACCGGTCTCTACTCGACATTTTGTGGGATTTTAGAAATGTTTGAAATTCAATTCTAATCATGAAAATGGGGAATCAGGGATGGGAATCACGTAGATAGTATATACAAAATGCGAACTTATCGTGAATGCTTGTGCGTGGTGATTTGCATGGAAATGACGAAAACAATAAATAAGATTACTACAAATATCCACAGAAATAATCCACAACAGTGACTGTACAACACTTCAAGAAATCATGGACATGAGAATTGCTAAACTGACTTGCAATTTGGACCCCCAGAATAGGGATTGAGCGCTGAAGGGTGGTGGCTTGAGCGCTAAACCCTCCCAAACCAGTTTGAGCGCTCAAGGTTCATGGTATGAGCGCTCAAACCAATTCCTGGTTTCTGTGAATTCAAGGGGAAAGAGAGGGGATCCAGATCATAAGCACAATAATAGTAACTCATACACCTCCCTGTTAACTTCCAGTAAAACTTTTTAAGAGTGAAACATAAATTCCAAACTTTATTCAAGAACAGCTTGAGCGCTCAGGTTCATAACCTTGAGCGCTCAAGCCATAATCTGGCTTTCATGTTTTTGACCTTCAAGTAAGCTTTTGATACTTCATGATGATCATAAATACATAAACTAAAAATTAATGAAACTGGACAATCACCGCTTTGCACCCAAATACAAGATTTTCGAAGGTTTTAATGCTTGATCATCATAAAATAGTTAATCTACACTCATGCAAGTGATTTTGAGGTAAAATATACTGTTTTGAGGACTACATGAGCATAAATAACTGTTAAACAATAATCAAAACCAAGAGAAAGTTCAAAACTCAGCAAAACAGAAACTGCTCAGAACTGGGATTGAGCGCTCAAGGCCTGAGGCTTGAGCGCTCAACCTCTGTTGAAACTGCAGGTTTTGAAAGTATTTCTAATCAACTTTTAGACCTTTGTGAGTTCAATGCAAGTATAAAGAACTTGTTTGAACTCACTGGTCTCCCTCAGAAGGATCAAAACAGTGATTTTCACATGGTTTTAACTACCTTTTGGCTTGATCAAGGCTTGTAACTTGGCTTTTGATTAGATGATGGTGTAGAACAATGAGTTTAGAGTGTGTTTGAGTGATTGAGAGACCTGATTGGTTCAATATGATGTAGGATGAAAGTGTATTTGAGCTTAAAATGATGATTTTGGCTTGGATGAGGTGGGTTTTGTTGGAAGAGCTGGGTTTGGACGAAATGGATGGAATGTATGGGCTGTAAATGGCTTATTAGAGTGAGAGAGGGGCTGTTGTAGTTGGTTTCTCAAAGACCCATGTGTATTTGGGCTTAGAGATGAAGTTTTAAGGTGTTTTTGAGCTTGAAGATGATGGAGGATGGTGGCTATGGAGGAGAGAGAGGCTAAAACGTGATTGAAGTGATGAGAGAGAGTGGAGAGGGCTGTAGAAGTGTGTGAGAGAGAGATAATCAGCCAAGGGGGCTAAACAATGGGTGGAGGGTGGTTTATATAGAGAGAGAAATGGGAGGGAAATGAGTTTAATTTTTGAATTGGGTTTGGGGGGTGATTGAGGAGATGTTCAAGGGTCTAGGAAGTGTATTTAGGCAGTAGAAAACATAGGTAGACGCTCCTCTTGCAGTAGAATATCATGATTAGATGCTCTGCAAAAAACTGATCTGGATCAGACTTGAGCGCTCAAAGCCGTAGGCTTGAGCGCAGAAGGTGTTTCTCGGGGGTTTGAGCGCTCAAAGTTGGGGCCTTGAGCGCTCAAGGCTGTTGCTCCAAAGGTAAAACTTTGCGGGGCCGCCCCGGGTGCTACCGAACTCCGATTTTGACGCGGTTTGAAGCGTTGGAAAGCTTGTTGAGTCTAATTTCTAACCCAAGTGGTTTGGAATCCAGAAAATTTGTACATCCAAATGTATGACCATTTTACCCTCAAACGGTCGGGAAAACAAATTGTTTTAGCAACATTCGTGCATCTCTCTCATTTCAAAACGGATTGGGATGAATTATATATCAATAAAGAGGGTTTTGAATGTACTAGAAGATGGCGTAGGCTTGGGTTTGTTTTGAAGAGGTTTTTGGGTGGTTTTGCCAAGTTCCAAGCATTGTTCGAGCCTCGAGTAGCCACGATTGATCCATTTCATCATCGGGAATGCTCGAGCGCATCTCGGGTTCAAAATCGGGGTGTCTACACTACTGAACATACTGAACCCACTAATGAACGTACCCAACCTAGTGAACCTACTAAACATACTGAACCTCATGAAACTATAGTAGATATTGAGATGGAGGCTTGTGACCAAAGAAGTTCAAACCTTTCAGATAATGACAGAAAGAAAAAGAAGAAAGAAAAAAATGGTTGAATACATAGAGTTTGTGGAGGACAAACACATGACAATCATGTTTTGATTGAGGGCATGATTTTTGGAGTCGGTTAAATCCAATTTACCCTTGAAAGAAGTTGAACACGTGCTATAGTGACCACCACGTGAGGGTAGTTAGCTCGGCGTTGTTATATAGGGGTTCCTTAACCCTATGCCGAGCTGGGCTGACCACGAGTAGGGTCAAGATAACAGATCAAGTATCAAGTGAAGGTATAATAGCACGGCAATAACCACAAAGGGATGTCCTAGGACGTAGCCGAGCTAGACAAGCAATGAATATAGCTAAGGAAATATCCTGGAATACATGGTTCAGCCTAGTGCTTGCTCGGCACAAATGGGTTGGGTCTTGTACGAGTCATGCCGAGCTACGTGGAAGCACAACACCGCCTTAAGAGTATAGGGTGATGAGACATTCCAGAAGATTCAGAGTCGGTCCCTTATGAGATGAGGGGCAATCCCGTGAATTAAAGGATTAACACGAGTAATCCTAGTGCAGACAAGAACATATTGCATAAGGGAAGGAATCCTATATGGAAAGGACATCTACTGCAAGACGAGATCTTGCAGTAGATGGAAACGTTATTCCTAAAAGGAAGAGTCCTATTAGGAAAGGTTTCCTAAAGCAAATAGGAAACAAGGGCAACGTGATGCCCACATCAACAAGTATCCACACCTATAAATACAACACTATGCCCATGAAGAAAGGTACGTTGTAACACCCAGTTATACGCATTTTGTTCTTTGCTTAATTAGTAATCCAGTACTAACTTAAGCATCGGAGGGCCTTTGCCAACGAGGGCAAATGTGCTCTAACCGTTGTCTGTCTTGCAGATTAGGGTTCTGGCGAAGACGCACGCAATCAAACACCTACGTGGATTTTATCATTGTACAATTTTTCACATTGTGCAAAAGTTTAGGGCATCGCGGAAGGAATACCACATTAGGGAGGGATATGAATACAAGTATGTCAAAAATGAATACAAAAAGAGTGACAGTTGTGTGAACACCCCGCGGAGTAGCTCACGAAATTGGGATTTGGTTTGGAAAAAGGATTTGATTGGTTGAATGGAGTCGCCACCCGGATTTGAGGAACTTACCCGAGAAACCATTTGAAAAATGACTCTTTTGCCCTCGATATGGAAAATGCTTAACCGGTCTCCAAAATGAGATTTCTCGGGTCCGGGAGCTAGGTTACGCGAGGGGAAGGAATTTAAAGCACCCCTCACGCCCGGTGTAACCGCCGGTCTCTACTAAATGTTTAAGGAATTTTGAAAAATTGTTTGAATGGACTTCCAATACAAACTTATGCGAAAGCACGGCGAATACATCAACAAGATTAATGAGATATGGGTGGATGCTTGTGCAAAATATTGTGAATGGGTGATTTATATGCAAAGGATGCTGAAACTATACTAAAAATGCCCCCAACATGCCTTAGAATATCTCAGAAATTGATTACATACATTCAAAACATCACACCTGGATTACAATCTGGGCACCTGGATTAAGCAAATCCAGGCGCCTGGATTGAGTCCAGGCGCCTGGAAAGACCCAATCCAGGCGCCTAGATTGCCTTCCAGACAGAAAACTCAGAGCCTCATTTTTCACAGTAGAGATCAAATGTAATGTATTTAGCTGATCTACACACACCCTAAATGATGTTTAGGAACACTGTAATAAGCATGGACTTCAGAATCAACTTAAATGCATGATGTGAACTTAAAAGTGATTTGATTTTGGATGTTTTGATAATGAAATACTCCAAACGACCATTACAATGAAGATTGAAACTTGAAGCATAATTAATCTAAGACCAATGCATACACATGATGCAGCAAAGACTGTTCAAAATGCAAAACAAAGCAGAAAACATGATCAGAAAAATGGAATCCAGGCGCCTGCATGGAGTGAATCCAGGCGCCTGGACTAAATGCAGGTGCCTGGAAAGTGATGATCCAGGCGCCTGGATTGAGTTCAGATACACAAAATAGATTTATCTCTTGATGATTTTCAAACCTCTCTCAAACCCTCTACTGGTATAGAAGACCAGTGAGAACTTGATTGAGTCCCCCTCAGGCCCCTTTTGAACACTATGGTAGAAAAAAAACTACCTTGGAAGCTTGATTGATGAGCTTGGAACAAGATTTTGAAGGATTTTTGGTGGTTATATAGATTGAGATGGGTTTTTCAGAGTAAAAGCAAACTGAATATTTCTGTTTTGGTGGGTTTTGATGATGGATGATTGAAGTATGTGGGTTACTAGTGATCAAGGTTGGGTTTTTAGGCTAAAAAAAGGTTTTTAGGCTAGAAATGGGTAGAACAAAAGGGAATGGATTGGGGATGAATTTTTCTGGATGATTTGCAGCAGCATAACAGTAAGGAGAATGAGGGAGAGAGCTAGTCCTTTACAATGGGGGAGAGAGCATGTATATATAGGCAAGAAAATGGAGAGTTTTGGGGTAGATTTTAGAGGGAAAATGAGTTTTGAACTCAAAATGTGGAGGGATGATCTGTTGGAGGGAGTTCTGAGAGAAAAACACGTGAGAAATGCAAAGAGGAAGCCCATGGTTTCATCAAAAACCAGCAGCAGATTGTTCACTGGAAGTGATTCCAGGCGCCTGGAATTGGGGAATCCAGGCGCCTGGATTGAGTCCGGGCGCTTGGATCAGGGTAATCCAGGCGCCTGGACTACAAAATTCCAAACTTCGCGGGGCCATTCCGGGTGCTACCGAACTCTGTTTTGTGCATGGTTTGAAGCGTCGGAAAGCTTGAAAGGTCTACTTTCTAACCCAAGTGGTTTGAACCCAAGATGATTTGTACATCAAAATATGTGACCATTTTACCCTCAGAAGGTCGGGAAAACAAGTGATTTTAGTAAAACGGGCACATCTCCCTCATTTAAAAATGGATTAGGACATATTATATATCAAAAAAAGAGGGTTTTGAATGTACTAGAAGGTGGTGCAAGATTGGGTTTATTTTGAGGAGGTTTAGGAGGGGTTTTCAAGTTCACAATCAAGCTCTGCATGCTCTATCGGGCATTTTCATCATCGGGGATGCATGATAAGTTTCTCGGGTCAAAATCAGGGTGTCTACAAGTTGTTTGCCCACACAAACCCAAATGCTTGTTTAGGCTGCATTCATCTCCAACACATGACAAGGGCAGCTTCCAAATAAAGAAGATTGATGGGGATCACTCTTGTGGAAGAACATTCGACAACAAATTGGCCATATCCCCTTCGATATCATAAAGTACACTTTAAAGTTGAATGAAACACCAGATTGAAAAGTTACTTCAATAAAAAAGAAGGCAAGAAGGAATCATCCAACATTCAAATTTACAGAGCAAGACATAAGGCTTAAGAGCTAATTCAAGGGAACTTTAAGGAAGAATATTTGAGGCTAAGGGACTATTGTGGCATGATAAAGAAAACTAATCCTGGTAGCAAAGCAATTCTGCAAGTGGAAAGTTGGAAAAAATAAGGTGAGGGTAAGGGATTCAGAAGTCATATACTCTAGAGGAACTGTGGTTGATAGAGGGGCCCATTCATGCACTTGTAGAGTTTGGGATGTTAGAAGAATACCATGTCATCATGCTTGTGCAGCTATATATGCTCAGAAAAGGAAGCCTAAGGACTTTGTTGACCAATATTACCACAAAGCCACATACTTGAAGACATAAATTGACAAGAGAGTACTTCCAATCCCTGATCAAAGGTTTACACAGAAAACTACGATGACCCAATATATCTTCCAGCATTGAGAAGGGGTATTGGAAGGCCCTAAAAGGCAACGAGAAGGGCAGAGGAAGAGGAGCAAAATCCACATAGTCTCAAGAAGGAATATCATCAACTAATGTGTAGAAATTGTGGACATTTTGGTCACAATGCAAGAACGTGCAAAGGGACACCTATGGCTAGACAAGGCAGAGGTGGTCAAGGTAGGAGAGGACAAGGCAGGTGTAGACACCCTAAATTGGCTTGATAGATATTTTAAGTACTGCTACAAGAAGACTCCTGATGATGAAAATGACATTCGAATGCTTTGGGTGGACTTAGCGGATCTTAGAACATTTGTGAAGATTTGGTAGCCTAAACCATAAACCTTTCAAAACTCAGCCAAAATATCGATCAATATTTGCATCAACCGACCAGCAAAACCATTACCCAGTCGCCAGAAGCCAGTTTCCTATCACAAACCAAAAACCCTCTAGATAAATACATCAACCGGCTGGCAAATCCTTTGGCCGGCCGGCAGATCAACTTCTTCCAGCACGAGCCCAATCAGAACTCTAACTCTTCTTCGTCAATCGAATTACTCCAATATACGTAATGTGCAAGGTCAGGACTATGTTAGATAGAGTTCCCCGTAAACAAACCTCTCCCAATTTGAGATTTAATCAAATTGGGACATTCCCTTTCCAAGCCCTATAAATAGGCACCTTTACCATTCGAAATCAACACAATTCCCAGTCATACACTCCGAAGCTCTGAGAAAATACTCCCCTAATCTCCAAACTTAGGATTTAGGGTTCCGTGAGTTCAACATCAAAGCAAGCAAATCCGAGCAAACCAACCTCTGAGGGAGTAAATTACAAAGGTTACAACACCTTCTGATTGGTTAATTTCTCAATCTTTGTTCAGTTCATAGTTTAATTCTGCGTGTTTAGTTTTTTGTTTCTTCTATAATTTCTGGCGTTGGGAAAACACTGGCCGACGCACTGATGTGCAAGCCGGTATATTAAATGGCGTGATTTGTAAGCCGCCAAATTCATTGATCGGCCTGCATAGTAGTTTGCTGGTACAGTTTTTGATTTTTGTTGTATATTTTATTTGTTAATGTGTTCTCCTATTCGCTATCCCTGTGTGGTTTTATTTATTGTTTTTGTGACCCATAACTGCTAAAATGGCTTAATAATCAATTTTCATTGTGAGATCTTTTAAGATGCTTAAGCAACTTTATGTCAAATGAGTATAGGATAGCCTTTGTGGCTAGGTGGAGAGGAGTGCCTAACACTTTACCCTCATCGTACCCTTGTTTCCCGAACCATGAATCTCTTGCAAAGATTTTTCTTGGTTTAGCCCAAACTCAGTGGCGACTCTAATTCTTAAGATGTGCTGCAATTGGCACCTAGACGCTAATTGGCAATCCTGTGTAGTGAAAGTCCTCATCAAGTGCTAACATAAGCGAGGGCATCTATAGCAGGAAAGGACAAGGCAAAGGTGTACAATGAAGGGGTGTCCAAGGCAGAGTTGGACAAGGCATCAGAGGTGAGGGCATGGTTGTTGGCCAAGGTAGAGGAGGACAACGAAGAGGAGGTGAAGAAAGAGGAGTCAGATTTGTCGGTCATCTTTTATTCGATGGCAGATTTACAGCTCAAGGTAGAGGTGGTGGGAGGGAAAGGGCTGGACCAAGGGGAAGGGCTACTGGTCGATGAGGTAAACATTTTCATCTCTATCTTTACTATATTCAACTAGAGTTAGTTAATAACCACATACTAATTGGTCAAGGCCTGAGTGGAATTGGTACAAGTTAAGTTTCTACATCAACTCCAATTGCATTTATAATCACAACTGTTAAGTGGTATGGAAACAAAAGTAGTGGCCCAATTGGTACCCAAGGCTACTATGAACATGTTTTTCGGTTTATGTATCTTTTGACCTAATTTGATTGAGGAAGTAACCTCCATGGTCCGTTGGTCTATGCATTCTTTTACTCTACAACTATATTTAGGAAGGGCTATTGTATTTGAACATAGTTTGTTTGACTCTGAAACTCTATGGTTTTGTGCACTCTAAAACTCTATCATGTTAAGTGGTATGGAATGAATGTAACACAGGTTTCAATTAAGGACTCTATGGTATGGATTTAAATTGTTAGCAGTTGCTCTTTGGACATATAGTTGTTTTTTTTTTTTGGGTTGAACAATATTGTTTTGATGGATGTTGGGTTATTTCTTGGTTTTGCTGCTGTTATATTAAGTGGTATGGATTGAATACTTGTTTCTATTGCTGCTATGAATACTAATGGTGTTGTTTTTGCTTTTGCATTTTGATTTAATGCATGTCCGTGTCCGTAGCTATTCATTTATGCCATGAATACTAGGCTACTTTATTTGTTAGAAAGGACGAATGTAACTCGGGTTCTTGCTAACTATATGAGGAAAAAAAGAAATTACCATCAGAACTCTACAAGTGCCCAAGCATGGATTTTGGTTGTTTTAGATTTCTTTAGAATTTGAATTAAGTAAAAAAACACATTAACAAACTACCTGTTGGTCAATAATCTCTGATATAGATCATTATATTGATAAAAACATAGTTTGATTACATAGACATTGTATAACTCATTTCATGAACATCCAGAAAATTCTATAATTACATATTACATACTACATCATGGGAGGTAAACAGCCCTTTTGAAAGCATACCCAAGGGGCAGGCATCCATCCAATCTTCACTTATAGACATAAAATGGCCCTATTTCCGTTCGTTAACTACTTCTAACGAGCAAGTTAGTAGCCTACCTCGGCTGAATGTTGGGAAAAACAGCAATAATCGCGCTTATCCTTCCAATAAAGAAACCAAACCTTAACTAAGAAACCAATTCACCCACTACTGCTACTACTATTATGGAAGAAAATCTATTAACACGCATGGCTATGTATATAAAGCCTCTGACCTCTGTCTCACAACCGCAAATAGAACCTATTGCTTTATACCTTAACCTGAACCACTCGGGACCATTACTCGCCTGACAGCGTTGGCTACTGAACCTAATACCACAGCTTTTTCATGTTTGAAGGGTACATTTGTCCTTGTCATCCACACAAAAATGCACCCAACACGCATGATCAAGCACAACAATTTGGAAATCTCCAGTTTTCCTCCAAGTGTATCAAGTCTTCTTTTTAGTTTCTTGTTTTCCTTGGTCAGACTCTTATTCAACTTTTTCATCTATTCATTCTTCAATAAAAGGTTGTATTTCTCCCTTTGGAGGGACTCATTTGTAGCCTCTAACTCTTTTTCTCTTGGCGGTGGGTCAATCCAGTATAAGTACATGAATTTTTTTTGTCTGTAACATGCAAATTGCATTATTATGTAGTTGTTAAGTACAATGGGAGAGAAATTAAGGGTTTTTTTAAACTTACCTTGTTAAGAACCTCCTTCCAAGGTTTGTAACAATGTTGGATGTGTGGATGGGTGCTGGCATCCCACAAAGGCAAGTGGGATAGTCCACTTTGCTGATTAAAGAGGCAGTTGAATCCATAGAAGCCATGGGTGAGTTTGGATCTGGGAAAGGGCAGGGGAAAGGAGAGAAGAAAAGAAGAAAGGAAAAGGAGAGCAAAAGGAGAAAGAGGACATGAGAGAGATAGGAGAAAGGACAGATGTTTAACCTTGATAATTGGGTCAAAGGGAACCATGGGAGGGAGAAGACTGGAGGAGGAGAAGGAGACACACGATCTAGGTTTTATAGCCACAGTATAATGGAGGGAATTTTCCCTCCAATTTGGGAGGGTATATGCGGCCTAATTTTTCATTTATAAGTCACGTGCAGGTCACATGGCCATTTTCCATCCAAAAGGTGGACGGAAGGGGGCTTTGTGATAAGTTAACATAGATGAGGGGGTGTATCTGAAAATACATGATAGATGAGGGGGTCTAAGTGCTTTTTACACTACGCTATTTGACCAGATTCCTCTGTGACTCTCTCTCATTTTCTGTGATTTGATTCACTTTATTTCCTCAATCAGTCTAGAACCGCATCCAAAATACACATTCAAATACGTAAACAATTACATATGTAAGACCCCATTAGGATCCCGCATCGATGGGAAGGAAAAAAAGAGAGTTAAATATAATGCATCGCAACGAGCTATTGTATAACTTGAGGTTAACCTTTTGAGTCACGTGGTTAGGCAAAAAGTTAGTAGGTCAGCTGGGGCTGGTCGTTACAACACAAATGTGTGAACCATTGTTTACATCTTTGAATGTGTATTTTGGGTGTGGTTCTAGACTTTATATTATTTTGTTGTTGGTGATGTTCATTAGGCCTAAGAGCGTCTTTAGTCCTTACCCTTTTCCTTCCTTAAATTTGGGTCAAATTTTGCCTAAGGCTCAATTTGGATAAGGGCATTTTCAATGACAAAAATCAATTTTGACCTAAATCTAAATATCTAATGGCATATATGTAAATAAGAGAGAGGAGAGGATTAGCTCCGACAAACCAACGAAGCCTAGTCTAACAAACTCCGGTGACAGATCGAAAGGGTTTGGGTTGCTTTGATGAATCTCCAACAACAAATCGAAAGGGTTTGGGTTACTCAGGCGAAGGTTTCTGTAAAGACCCGTCATTTCAAGAGATTTTTTTACCGAAATTAAAATGGGGAATTTATGTTATTGCACTTTATGTAGACACCCCAATCCAAACCGTTGAATTCCACGACCTTCCCGAGGATGAAAATGCCGATACGAGCAAGTGAGGCTTGATTATGAACTTGAGGACCCACCAAAAACCCACCAAAAGCCCTTAGAGATCTTAGGAACAAGCCAAAACACCAAAACAAGAGCACCCGTACTCCCCCCATGGGCACCCAGACTTGCCAACTCTGGGCGCCCACACTAAGTCTAGACGCTTGGACTTGAACAGTATGGGCGCCCATACTTCTACCCAAATTTCGTGTGTTTGAAGGAAAAATGGGCAGGAGGATCGTTGGTGGGGATTTTTGCAAGGATATTTTCGTGAGATAGTGGGGGAGAGATGATGAGCCTAGATTGGACCTCTAATTCACCTCCTAAATGGTCTATTTGGACCTTTTAGTGCCTATATAAGTCTCCCTCCCACTCCATTTCAAGGATGATCAGTCCTCGTCACTCTCATACTGTTATTCTGCTAAAATATTTCCAGAATCCTCAACCCTCAGTTCATCCATTTCTGTTTCACCCACTTTCAACCATCAAACCCATTTTTCTTCCATCCTAGCTCCACATACTCCCTTTCCCTTCTACCAAACCTTAATCAAGCACATAATCACACATTCACACCCCCAGAAAGTTTGTTCAAACCTATTTAGGCTCCAAAAACTACCAAGCCACTCTCTCAAGTCCATAAATCAAGTTTTAAAGGTAGTGCATCTACCAAAAAGTGCTCAAAAAAGGTCCTGAGGGACGACACCTGACCTCTGCTGGTCCTTAATACCAATTGGGGATTTGGGAGGGTTGAAAGAGTAATAAAGGGATCAGATCTCAGTGCTCCTACACTAAGTGTTGGCGCCCATACTTTCCAAGTATGGGAGCCTAGACTTGTTTCTTACAGATGCATTTATTTGCTTTTAATCATCATCCTATGATCATTTAGTACTCTCATACATGTTTGGTAGTGGATTCTCATGATACATGATCCATAAGCTTACTTGAAAGCCTTTTTGGGAGGAAATGTGGTGTTTAAAAGGGGCTTTGTGGGTTAGTTGGAAATACCATGTGATTTACTTTCAATTTCATAGCTAATCAGAGACATTAAAGCACAAAAGGGTGATTCTAAGATCATCCAAACTCATCCCATAGACCCTTGGAACATTTCAATCATGAGTCTATCACATGCATGTTCTTCCCTTGCACAAAATTTCAGGAAATCATGTTCATTGCATGAGATCAGTCCATCCTTGTCTATTTGGTTCTCATGCATATCAAGATTTTGATTTTCTAGTCTAAATCACACCTTAAGTAATATTTTTGAAGTCATTTAAAGCTGATGAGTCATATTACATCATTTTGGGCATATCAGAAAGAAATACAAAGGTTTATTTGTTGCTTGTGTGTGCACCTGGAATGCAAAAATCCCCCTCCAATACTCTGTTCCAGACGCCTAGACTTGGTCACTATGGGCGCCTGGACTGACCCCAGGCGCCTAGACTTGCTGAATACGGGTGCCCAGATTATAGTCCGGGTGTGCATAATAAGATGTTTGTGAGTTCATTTTGGGGCCTATCTGAGCTATTTAGCCACATTTTCAAGCATTTCAATGGGGAAAATATCATTATCATGCACTCATAACACAGCACATGCATCCACGCCCGTCATATTGATTTTATTAATGCATCAACGTGTTCTCATCTTGTTTCGTGAACAAAGTCCGTTCAAGCAACATTTACTAAAATCTCTTGAATGTTTAGTAGATATCGGCCGTCATGCAGGGTGAGAGGGGTGCTTTAAATTCCTTCCCCTCTCGTAACCTAGCTCCCGGACCCGAAAAATCTCATTTTGAAAGACCAGTGAAATATTTTCAATTCTAAGGGCAAAAGAGTCATTTTATAAATTGGTTTCTCGGGTACGGTCCTCAAACCTGGGTGGCGGCTCCATCAATCAAACCGTTTTCAACACCATTTTGTGTAATTTTGGCAAGGTGTCCACAATGATTGTGGAGTGGTGACGGAGGTGGTGGTGGTGACGATGTTGAAGTGGTGGTGTTAATAATTGTAACATTTGTGACGTGGTGGTGGTGGTGACGGCGGTGGAGTGGTGGTGATGGTGGCAGCGGTGGAGTGGTGGTGATGGTGGGAAGTACTGGTAGCTGTGGCGGTGGTGACGATGGTGGAGCGGTATCGGTGATGGAGCGATGATGGTGGTGGGTGGCGTCTTGGACAGTTGTGGTGGTGAAGAAAATGGTGGTATCCGAGTAATGATAAATTCAATTAGAATTAAGTAATGGTAGGCTACTTAAGTTTTGAAACTTTTTAAACTTGCATTTTAAGGAAACTTAAAATATTAGTAATTATATGCTGAAATATGGTTATTAAACCTACTTAATTACCTATTAATTAATGCATTTAATTTTAAGTGTTGAATTGAGTTATCAACCAAACTTAGAGTTTCAAATTGTCTTAATTTTTTGGGAAAAAACAAATTGGAAATTGGAAACAGAAACATCATGCCATACAATCCCTATAAAAAAAAGTAGGGCAAAAGATCTGTTATTGATACTCTTTGCCTCTTTGGAACGGGTAGGACACATGTTTCTCCAAGAACCCTTCATTTTAATTTCATGCATTTGAGAGAAGAAAAGACTTTCTAAATTTGTATCAAATAAGACCACGAAATCATACCACGGTCTCACATGCTTATATGTTTGGCCCCACAAAAACTCTAGTATTCAAGCTATAGTTTTTCCTTTTTTTCTTTTTTTTGACCTCCCTTTTCCCTTCCCCGTGGACAAAGACGTAACGATGAAGGGGCTTATGGGGGCCAAGGCCACCCCCATTTGGCAATATCTATAAGTATTTAAGTTAATTTTTTTCAAGTATCAAAAGTTTACATGGTCAGCCTCCCACGTACTAATCCCTAATCCATGTAATCCCTCTAATCTTTATGTGTTCTCATTATATTTACCTTTGTTTTATTGATATTTTTGTAGTTTTTTGGTGATATTTATGTTGTCGTTTGTTGCTCTAGTGCCTATATATTATTGCTATCTTGGTTTTTGTTTTCGAAATTTAGGTTTTTATCTTCTCATATTGCAACATGTCATATATATTCTCATTGCCAGTCCGAGAGAGAGAGAGAGAGAGAGAGAGAGAGAGAGAGAGAGAGAGAGAGTACCCAGATATTGACCCTTAAAAAATCTCGTAGTTCAGGTATTATTTAGACATTTAACCCTTATAGATATTTAAACCTTAAAAAATAAAATCTTGTTGTTCATATTCGGCCCCCTTGTAGATCAAATCCTAGTTCCGTCCCTGCCCGTGGAACAACTTTCCCCCATTAAATTGGCCCATGTCCATTCCAATCACTTCACGATTACTGTTGAGGTAATGCTGATTCGTGCATTCTCGTATGCCCTTTTCGTAGTACTTTAATTCTTTAGTTTTGAAGAGTCTTTTTTTTTAAAAAAAAAAAAAGGTTTTAAGAACTTAATCTTCTTCTTGCATGCATGTCATGGGTTTATTTATAATTAAGCATTGTTTTGTGATCAGCTCTTGCATGACGTTGTTCGACCTCCCTTTCCCCTCCTCCATCTAGCAGCTTTTCCCGATTGGAATGGGGGGCCTGTTATGATTGTTTCACGACTGTGATTGAGGTCTTTTTAAAAATATATATATTCAAAGTGTTTTCGTTTGCATGCTCACTGCTCACACATGTTTCTTTCACACACACGCATTGATTTAGGTTGTATGATTTGTGTCGATCCGTTCAGTGGCTTTGAGAGTTAACTTATGGCTCAACTATGGCTATTTTGGGTGTTATGATGTGGTCCACAGAATCTTTGGTTATTAGTTGGAACCGGTGGTGGCGGTGGTTATTGTTATCTAGGTTGCTGTCACAGATGATTAGGGATTCTCCGCAACAGTTTTTCCTACTTTCCACGATTGCGTCCCTTTCCAGCAATTTCTCTACCGATTTTAGAGTTGTGTAGTTGGCTTCGGCCATCTAGTTGCACAACACCTAACCTTGCCGTGGAGCTCTCGACTGGTGCAATAGTCATTTGGTTTGTCTCAACAATTTCTGCATGGAAGTTTTGTCATTCGTGGAGCTACCGAGACAACAGTGAATCGACAGCATACATTGATCATGGATATCTAATAGTCGAAGCAAGCTTTCGCTGGATATATATCCTTCATTTGTTTTGGTTATGTTTTATGTTATTCTCGTTTGTATGTTGTTATTATCATGTTCTCTTCGTATCTGGTAGTTTGTAATAGCATTCTCTTGAAATGAAATTCTCTCTTTCGCAAAAAAAAAAAAAAAAAAAGCTACAGTTTTTCAAGGGTCCAGTTAGCTTATGTGCACCTCCTCGCATTCAAGCTACAATAGCAAAATAAATGTGGCACTTTTTTTTTAATGTCAAAAACCACTTGAAGTCCAACACCATACACGGGGAAGGCCATATACAATGTCCTATTTGCATGATTGGCTCCGATACAATGTCCTCGCCAAAGTTCCCTAAAAGTATATATCTTCCTCGAACATAATTACTACTTATACAAGGATTCTATCTAAAGGCAATAAGTTATTACTCGAGGGAAGTTGCGTACCACGAGAAGTAAAATTGTGGACAAGCTTGGTGGGATTTGGGACACCCGTAGCGATCACAGTCACTATATTTCTGTATTGACCTCAATTGTGGGTCCTCTATAATCTGTATTTGAGATCGAAACCGTATAATTTGTCGAGAATATTAAGCAGATCATTCATGTAAAAAATCAAATTAATTAAATATTGGTAACTATATGTTCAGATGACCACCAATATTACTTGGAGAACACACTATAAAACAAATTTGTCTCAATTGTGTCTACCAATCTCCGATGATCATAATTTTTTGAACCCATAATGTGCTCAACATTCATCAAAAAATGAACGGTTCTAATCTGAAATAAAAATTTCAAAGGCCCCATGATTGAAGTCACTACTGACTAGACTCGCTACGGAACCCCAAATCCAGCTTGGTGAGCACTAAAATTAGAAAATTAGCAACATAAAATTGTAACTGAAATAAATTATTGCTCCAACTGAGGAAACACCAAAACAGATAACATGCATCGAACATTTCTTTGTTACAGTGCTGCGCATCTCTTTGCAAAGAGCGAGAGCGAAGAAAACGTTATGTACATAACCTCAACTATCAAAATCCCCTACTCCCTTTATCAGCTTCCAGTCTATAATCGACGGCGGGCTGCCCAGCCACCGGCACTCCATAGTACTGCCCGCCACTAGGTTGGCTCACTCCACCATAGTACGGCCCACCACTGGGTTGGCTTCCTAAGTTATTACTAGGCGGAAAGCCACCGTGAAAATGTGGCTGGCCCCACATTCCCCCACCCTGCATCATATTAACCGGTGATTGTGCTACCATATGAAACTGGGGTGGCATTAGCGGCTGAAAGTTAAGCATGGGATGCGATGGAGGTGTACGAAGCTGCTGTTGGGGCAGCGCTTCAGGTCGCCACTCCGGAATGTCATCCTCATCGTCGTTCCACCTTCGAATTCCAATACCTAAGTTTCTAGGATCGATGTGACTGCCCGATAGCCCATATTGCTGTATATGCTGTCTCATTTGGTCTACAGGTAAATGGGTATCCATGGAATGATTAAAATGTTTGGGCAAAGACCCATTTGTAGCACCTGAGAAATTGAACTCGGGCAGGTCCTCTTCATCCCGAGCAACCCCAGGGCCAAACCCAGGAGGAATATCATCAGCGTCGTCGTCTGTTTTGGTATGGTGTTTAGTTGCAAGATTGACATTTACATTTGAATCATTTTCTTGATGTCTTCTAGGTGCGGAATGTGTCCTTTTTGAGCTGTGTTTGTGGTGTGATTTTGAGTTGGGAAATACGGTAGAACTAAAATGAGCTTTTCTCCATACAATGATACCAATTAGGCCACTATCAAAAGAATTAAGAATCTCATTATGGTCCTTGGACAGGTGCTTTGTGAGAATTTCAATGAATTTCGGGTGTGGTGGGCAAAAATAAATTTCCACCCCTGGGGCTGGCTCAGCAAATCCCACCCTCTCGTCCGAGACGTAAGAATAAACCACCTGAAGAAGACAAATTTGGTTAAACAAGAAACTGGAAACTACTATAACAGCCCAGATGGGGAAAATATGAGAAATTTGGTTACCTCACTAAGACTTGATTGATCATCCTCCGAGGATCCGCCCTTCAAAACGAAATGAACTACCTGCAGGAAGCAAGACATTAACGAACAATTCACAAATCATAACTCCAAGAACTTATGATCAATGCATTTGGGATCATATTTCTCACGGGGGGTGAACTCTGAAATGTGAGCTCAGCTTCAAGTTAAACCTTTCAGCTCTGCTTTATCAACAAGTCCTAACCATATCCTTCAAACTTTCGAAAACCATAGTTTTGGAAAACGGAAAAGGATGCAGGAAAAGGGATTGTGGTTGTTAATGGAAAACCGTAATATACGTACGCATCATCCAAAATATATGGGTCTATTGATTTTCACCAAATAGGTTTGATCCTAAATGCCATGTGTTTCCTGTTTTGAAACTTTTGCAAGGCAAAAAAATATACTCAGGATTGGAACCGCAAAGTACCTCACTTCAACATTTTCTACCCCATCCTAGAAAATCAAATGACAAGTCCCTCCTTAGTTTCAAATTTATTAGCTTATCAACTTAGGCTTCTTACGAATGATACCATTTCATCAGAAAATATATTTTGATTCTCCTCACTCACTCGCACGCAAGCAAACACACAGAGAAAGGGAGAGGAGTTCGTATCATTCATTAGAAAATATATTTTGATTCTCCTCACTCACTCGCACACAAGCAAACACACAGAGAAAGGGAGAGGAGTTTGAAAACGATCTTGTAGGTGCAAATAATATTTGCTTGTAGATATCTTCGCTTCACACCACTTCCACCGACATCGTAAACAAATGTCGTTGCTATAGATGAGAAATTCACTACACAGCTGTAGAAATAAATGGGTACTAGCTAAAACGAACAAAACAGAAAAACAAAAATGCACTACAACATGAGGAGAGGAGAGATACCATGACTGCACGACTACGAGACATGGGAAGCTCTTGAAGAAATTTCTCAAACGCATCCAATCTGACTCTCCCCTTGATGTCAAGAGTGTTGGGCCACTCATTGGTGGTTGTTTTATCACCACTGTTGGAGGAAAAACAGTTGAGAGAAATCAACAAGCATAAAAAGCAATGTGAAAATTTCAACTAATAGCGTTTAAACTTCAGAGTTCATACAGCTGAAACTGAAAGTAAGTGTATTAGTTATCTTTTGTGCTTGCAAGAGAACTTGAGCCCTGAGCACAAGGCAGAAGTCCAAATGGTTACCGGTTGGTTAAGAATACCTGCTGTGAAATGAATGCAACTTAACTAACGGGAACCATCAGCTTCACGTAATTATGTTGCGTCATTTCCTGTTCGGAAAGCAACAAATGGAGTGACTAATTTACAAGCGCATTAAATCAAGGTTGTGGCTGGATAGCGACTGCCTAAGAAGCACCGGGAGTGCCCAAGTGAACAAAATTGAAAAAAATTACGACACTTATGATTTGAGAATCAAACATGGATCTGGAATCAGGTGTAACTTGAAAGACATGCTTCTTAGGCTGTGTGTACCAAATTTGTGGTGCCGATTCGCGTCATGGAAAAATCGTCACCACACAGAATTTGGGGCAAGGCTGCTAACTAACTACCTCTCCCTAGGACTCAGAGCCTGTGCCCTGTTCTGAGCCGTCACCTAGAGCACTACATATGACCAAAAAAGAAAAAAAAAATCACAAGTATCTTAGCTTCAAAGCTGTAATTTCCCAACCAGAATAAAATACTTAATTACTTACCCAGAGAGGCAATTTTTTAATTAGTACAACCATAATCAAGCAACGCACAAGCAGTTATCCAAACAGAGATCTAATCGTCTACCAAAAGGGGAATGAATTTGTAGCCTTCAAGGTTCTACAAGTCTTCATGTGGTGATCCAAATCCAAATTTCTATTAAAATTTTCCTTATTTAAACAACTGGAGTTACTTCATTAGCACAAAAACCTATATGTAATAGCATCATACATGATATACAGGGCTAGTTTAGCCAAACCATTTGAGAGTCATTATGCAATAAAAGAACAAGATAAAATGCTTAGAATGCAAACATATGAACATCATACCGCATTGTGATCTAAACTGCAGAGAAACACAAATGTAGCCAATACCAGAATTAATTGATACAAAAAAAACTGAGTCAGGAAGTGCATAAAGAACATTGACACATACAAGGATAGTAGTTCAAATACATGATACATGGCCGATGGACAGAACTAATGTAGGGAATGACTGAAATGATGTCGACATTAAAAAGAGACATTAAAAAGAGACAAACCTGCTAAAGAAGCCAACGACTGTTACCATGTCAGATATATTCAGCTGAAGTACACCTTCCCACACAAGATCACCCTTCGATGCAGCAGCAGCAGCAGGAGCACGAGATTTTGGTTCCACGGGACTATCCCTCGATTTTGTCTTCACATCTGAATCCATGTCTTTCACATCAACTTTATCAGACCTTTCTCGGGTAGCACCCTCAGGATCTTTGCCACCTATATCTGAGCTTTCCTTCTTGGGCGATATCACCTTTCCACCATCCGCGGGCAAATTCTGAAACGGAGGTTCTGAATCAAGAGATTCCATGAACTCATCAAGGGAGACAATGGGGGTAAGGAATTCTGCATCCTTAAATTCATCCACCATCAGACCTTGCATTAAATCAGTTCCATCATTTGGAATGGTAATGCTACATGACAGTTCCTTGTTTTCTGAACTACTCTTCTCTCCTACCACATTCTCTTCATCTTTAATTTCACCAGCTTTGGGTGAGGGATGAACTTCTGTATCCTTATTTTCTGTATGAAGTTGAATAAGCGATGCTGTTCCAACAGAAACCTCCACTGAAACACCATCATCTTGTTCAACTTCCACTTGAAACTCACCTTTGTGTGTTTTCTTCACCAGACGACGTATGTCAACATCTGAATCAGGTAAAACTACCATTTGTGCGAGCTCTTCTGCTTTTGCTATTCGCCATTGAGAAAGCTCCTCTGAAGCAAGTTCCTCTGCTGTCATTGAACATAAACGTTCTGGGGAAATTTCACCAGACATGACCCTTTCTCTTAGTTCTGGATTACTCTGATCTTTTAAGTTAAACAAAAGAGACCTTCCCTTCTCTCTATATTTCCTGTTCACTCCTCCAAATAATTTGAAGAGTTCTACTTCAATTTTCAAAGCCAAGCTTTTAGGAGATTGAACTGCTTTCTCTCCCACATTTACCAGCTCGGGTTTTTGTGCAATTTGTATTTCCTTTGTTTTTCCTGCATCTACATCTAGATCTAATGACCAAGCGAGCCCATTTCCCTGTAAAGGTTCATCTTTGACAAGGAAACTATCAGCACAAGGAATATCTTCACTGGGGCAGGCAGTTTTACCTTGGGTAAGATGTCTGGTTTGAGAAGAATCACAAATGCTTTCTGATGCAAGAATTTTCCGAGATGTATTATGGTCATCGTTGCCTTTATAAGCAGAGCAAGATTCTTTCAATGCTAAACTATCTGCATGGTTCTCAGATACATTTTCAGCATCAGCTCGGTAAGAATCCTGTTGCATTTGCCGCAGAGCTAATGCACATTTATTCACAGAATCATTTTCTTCATTCGAAGCTTTGTCTTGCTTTCGAGTATCCAAGTCCAAGGCAGAAGCTAATGATTCCCTCATCTTTGACCTCACAGACTCAAATGAGTCAGTCTGAACCTTCGACAATGGTTGCACTTGCGTACTCCGATTCTTCTGAGTCTGCACTTGCTTAGTACCTGATCTCCCAGAAATGGAATCATTCCGCACCATTTTCTTAGTTGGTGCAGGTAAGTTATGTGAAACTGGAATGCTATGCTTAGAATCCATCTGTACAGTTTGCTTATTTGGTGTGGACAGTTGCTGCAAGACCAGGCCACTGGTTAAGGGTCCCACATGGGCCAAATTCTTATTTGGCATTGATAACGGCTGTGCCACAGAACTACTAGAGATGGGTTCTCCCGCAGCATTTCTCTTACTTGGTAATGATACCTTTGGCGATCCCAGATTATTTAACACAGATTCCCTATGTCCAACTTGCTGATTTGGCACAAAGAACTGCTGTAATCTGGGGTTGCTCGCCTGTGGTTCCAACTGCCCTGTTCTCTTGTTCAATACATTCGAGTTTTGTAATCCAAGACTACTAGACACATGTTCCATTTTCTTGTCTGATATTCCAAAGCGCTGTAGTGTAGGACTGATGGACATACCTCCCATCATTCCCATTTGCATATGTGGGATCGATGCTTTGAGCTCCTCGGAAACAGGATCCATCTTCTTAAGTACTGATAATGGCTGCTAACAAGATTGTTGAACATGCTACACCAGCTCTATACACATCTGCAAGTAGAGCTGCAACAAGCTCTCAAATGAAATATCAACTTAGTGTAGACCATGAACTACGCTGTCAGTCTAACTCAGTGAAACAGAATTCAAAACATTTACCCCATGCATTAACAAAGCGGATACTGGTCGTGCTATCAAAATTCAAGAAACTAAATAATCATCCCAATTAAACCCACTATGCCAGAGGGCAAAAGCTCCTCTCTCCACCTCAATATAAGGTTTGTGAGAGCTGGTGCAAATCCACAAAATCGTTCAGCTACCAAATCTAATGCAAACACCACCATAGTTGAGATTCTCTAAATGCTAAAACTTTAGATGCATGCGGACAGAAAGAAAGAAACACATACTGAGAGAGAGAGAGAGAGAGAGAGAGAGAGAGAGAGAGAGAGAGAGAGAGAGAGAGAGAGGCAGTGAAAACTGAATTATATGGCACAAATGCAGCACTAATGCTAGAAACTCAGAAAAAATAACGAAGGGAAAGTCAGGTAGATCTAAAATGGAGCAATTAATCTAGGAGATAATGTCAACAATTACTGTTTTGCAAAATGACTTACTCGTCAGTACATTAAGTTTTATGTCATCTATTACCCCACCAGCTCCCAACAAATGCAAAATACTACACTAGTAATCTCACTCCCATAATGTAAGATAGCCAGTTCATCATTGATACATGTTGCAAGTTCGCCTTGCGAAGGAATAGTTTGGATCTAAGGATTAAAAAATACAGACAAGTTGAAGACTGAAGGTATCAAGCAGTTTAAGAGGAAAAGGTACATGTCTCTATCGGATACCAACACTTGTTGGATCCATGATTTGACCATGTTGAACTGGACACTCATCAAGAATCCAAGATAAATCCTATTAAGAGCTCGAAGTCATACTGCTAAGCGCTTGTTAAAATGAACAAGTGTCGGACCCCCAAACACTTGCTAGGGTAGCGTAGTAATGACAATTTTTTCTTTTACAAAAGAGCCTGACCTTCCAACACTAAGGACCTTAGAAGCGCGATCAATCTTAGGAAGGTAACTTTATCCCTACCAAACTACACTGCTTGGACACTTACTCGATTGTGGGACACTCGTAAAAATGGATCATGTTATCCTCAGGTTTAAGAAAGAGGACATCCAAAGGATACTTATCGAAACGTGACTCTGTCACCTACACACTAATGAAACGCATAATAGGTATGGAAATGATGGGGCATCTGAGAGAGGCAGTGGATTATTGTTTCACTTCTAACCAAATCCTAGGGTAAAGTGTATCCTCACTCTTTCATCTACGAGCGGAACTGCTTGTTCACAGAAGTTATGCATATTAACCAAAAAGAAGGTTTGAAACAGAAAAACAAAAGAAATAAAAAATAAAAAAATTTCACAAAATCAAGGAACCTCCACTTACCACTTATTTCAGTTTCAAACTCAAATAAAATCAACCAAACTAAACTGAACAAAGCCTCGTGCCCCAACTAATTGTGTTGTCAAAACCCACTGTGTTATGTTCAATGTTCACAGGACACTTCAATTTCACAAAAAGAAAGCTAAAAGGTTCAGAAACATAGTTAACTTAATCTCACAACGCATATGTTAAGGGCACCCTTCTAGTGTTCAGCCACTTAACTTGTGCTTCTGTCTGCATTACGATCTCCTAAAACCAAATCACCATTGTACAATCAGTCTAATAGTTCCCACCTATGAATTGAGCCAAAAAGCTATAAAAAAAATTCTCCAACTTCAAACAAGCAGAACTATGCTTATCGCAAGGGAGATACTGTGGTGCTATAGCATTTGCAAAAGGGCTGTTCGATCGAAACTGGACTACTACCTCAAAATACATGTAACAACCATTTTTTAGTTGCACGAAAAGGAAGCAGAAGCGTGGGAGTAGGAGAATATAGAAGTTCCGAAGGTGAAAGGAACACATACGTATATTACGAAAATAATATAGCGTAGGAAACACACTTTAAAACTACAATCATTTTAGGGAGTAAAAAAATATGGGCCAATTCTACCTTAAGTATAAGAAATGGGATAGTGTTAGAATGTATGATTTTCTTTTCAAGATATCATGACTTGGGAAAAAAATACGAGCTAAATCGAGGACCAATTTATAAAGCTAACTAATAAATTACTACTGTTTTTCTCTACCAGTATTGTACAAAAGTTCACATCTTCGTAAAGGAGCGAGCTCCCATCTCAATGGAAGCGAGCTCCCGTCAAGCTCCTAAGTTGGAAGCATAGAATCACGCTCCTAAGGTAGGAGCGGCACCACTTTAGGAGCTCCATGCAACTAAGAACCATTTACAGGGGACTTGAACAAATCAAACTGGGAAAACAGCATTCAAATCCAACCAATTCACAATCAATCTAACACAATTGGATCCTGATGAATTAAACAATCAATATTCTCACCAATATCGAACCGTTATTTGGGAAAACAGCTTAAATCCTACTCTCTCTCAGTCCCAAAAAGACAAGATTGTCAAAGTCCGCAAAAAAACTTATTCAATAAAATTCTTTTTTATCAAAAAAGTTCAAAACTTTTTTGATAAATTAAAAGACTTAGTAACCAGCGGCAAAAGGTTCAAATTTTTTTTCCCCCACAAAAATGCATTATTTTAAGGATTCGTTCAACAGATTGGACAATCATTTTTGAGACAGAAGTACTAAACTTTAGTGAAGAACATTGTTTGTGGACTACTAACATTACTGTGCTGTGAAAGAGTGTTTGTAGTTTCGTACTTTGTTCTTCACTAAAGTTTTTTCTCAATTACGACTCTCATTTCTCTATCTATCTCTCACCACTCATTACCCAAAAAAACCTCCATCAAAACGTAAACCAAACAAACAGATGAAATTTATACAATCAAACGGAAGAAAGTCATCAAGTCCTACGCAATCAAACCATTACAACGATTTTGGAAACCCTAATTTCACATTTATCGGAACTGTGACCTTCAACTCGAGCCACTTCCACAACTTTGAAACGCGCGCGGATACACGCACATATATAAGAGGGAGAGAACGCAAGTGTATACATACACAAATTTGTTACATCTACTTATGTATCAATGAAACAAACTAAGATGGAGGGTTACCTGATCGAAGGAGTATGAGCAGGGGAACGAGAGACAGAGAGAGAGAGAGAGTCGGCTACAGGGGTAGAGATATAGAGAGAGAGGAACAAACCCTAGGGAGAGAATCAGGGAAAATGCTTCGTGGAACGAGTTTGGCTTGACACGTGGGGTACCGCATGCGGTAAAGGCCGCAGTTCACGGAAAACTAGAGGGGAAATTGCAAACCAGAGGGAAATTGGGCAACAAATCTCATAGTCGTGTGGTCCAGTTTGATGAAGCCACCACCTCTTGCACTCAAATGGGAACAAGTCTTGCTCG
This sequence comes from Vaccinium darrowii, assembly GCA_020921065.1. Lineage (NCBI taxonomy): Eukaryota > Viridiplantae > Streptophyta > Magnoliopsida > Ericales > Ericaceae > Vaccinium > Vaccinium darrowii. Next base: position 25,954,488 of record CM037155.1, on the reverse strand, counting down.
AGGAAGCCACCACCTCTCGCATGGATATCAAACGTCCAAACCCCCTAACAGCCCCTTTGGCTAGTGAGAGGAGAAAAGGAAAGGAAGGGGAGTGATTTCCCTTGTTAGTGAGAGGGAAAAAAAGGAAAGAAAGGGGAGTGATTTCTCGCCAAGGCATCCAAATAACAGTGAGAAATCAAACCCTCTTCCTCCCATTATGGCGACCAAACTCTCTCCAGCGACCAAATTAAAGCTTCAAAACTCAGTTTTGATCATGGATTTAGTTTCGCTTTGACGAGGCGAAGACAACGTTGCAAGTACGATGGCGATCCGACGAGGAGGGTGGACTACACGTGCTGTCGGGAGTTGGAAGTCGGCGACGATCCATTCGTCTTCCCTTTCTCACGGAATGGCGCCACTTTTGGCAAGAAACGAAATGGGGGCTTTTAAGGTGTTCTGGAATGTCACCCTCTCGCCTCTTTGGTCGTCCAAACGTGCGAGAGAATCAGTTTTCTCTCTGTTTCCTTTCTTCTCTCTCGTAATCCCTCAATCCAAAGGGCTTGTAAGTTTTCTACGATATTGGAAATTATAAAGCGCAAATGTTAAACTTGGAAGGAAATTCTGCGGAGAGAAAATAGATTATATTTCAAACTTTTTAAAGGTGCAATAACTTCGTTAAGCGTGAAGAATGAGATGACCGAGACACTTTTTTTAATGACGACACATCTTAACTTTTATTAATGACGATACACCTCAAAGAGGTGATATTAAGTATATCTGGCAAATAACTATCTTAATGGATAATAAAGAATTTGAATAGTACCATCTATCACAATTAAATACTCCTAACTTATAGTTACGAACACGTTAAAAGGTTGCATGAATATAGGGGCGACTCTAGGAAAATACTTCAGATAGTTCAAATAGGCTAGTGATAATGCCAAAACCTCTTTTGTTCATGCCAAAACCCAAAGTGTTGCTTCCAAAACTCTGATCTTTCTTGCTTCCACAATTACCTACATGCCCTTTTGCCATCATATCTCATTCATTACAAACTTAACATTCAATTTTAATCTGAACATCAAAAAACTTTAGGAAACATCCATGCATTCTCTCATTTTTCGGAAAAGAAAATTGGATCAATACCACAGATAACATTCAGCCCCAGTTCAAACTTTCTTTATGTTTCTCTCTTTACTGTGAATTTTCAACATTCGTTGCATAAGATCAATTCCAGCACTTTCTGAAATCCCAATAAGCTTAAAGTCTTGAAATAAATAAATTGATAAAGCTTTGAGTTTAGTATATATGTGCTTATATAGTAGTATACGTACGTAAGTATTTTTCCAAATCCAAAATCCAAGATCAATTCCTGCACTTTTTGAAATCCAATAAGCTAAAGTCTTGAGATGAATAAATTGATAAGCAAAATGACGCTAAAATTTTCAACTTCCCCACATTATAAAAAAATTGAAAGCATATTTTAGATTAGGGAAATTGTAAACAAAAAAAAAAAGAAAAAAAAAAGAAAAAAAAAAGAGAGAGAGAAACATGGGATGGGCATTAAGAAATCTATTGACCATCAAAATTAACCATCCAAACCCTTCTAATTTAAACCCACTACTTATATCAAGAAATTCAGAAGAATGCAACTGTTATTGGCATATAGATTTTCAAACCAAGAAACATTTCAAGGGATTCATATCTTTACTCAGCGTATATTCTCAAATTAACCCTAAACAATGAGGGAAACTCACAAGTACCTTGATGATTAAAATAGTGCAAGATACGAAAATGGCGGAAATACATAGCCGACCTCCAAAGGGGTTTGATCGTGTTGTACAAAACAATAAAAGATTGAGGGGCCAATTTTGTAATAGAAAGGTGGAAAGTTACTAATGTGGTGAAAGGGCATACAAGTCATTGTGGAAGCAAAGAAAATTAGTGTTTTGGCAGGAACAAAAGAGGTTTTGGCATTATCAGCAGCCGTTCAAATAACCTATAGAAAGTTGGTTTATTTTCAATAATTGATTTTCACACTCTATTTATTAGTCTTTAGTTTTTCATATAAAATTAATACCATGAGAAGTATTTTTTAGTCTTTAGTATTTGGGAGAAAAACTCGAGCATAAATAGGGTACCAAGTGGAGCCCCATCTGGGTTGTCCGAAGTGTATTTGGATGGTCCGAATTTAGACAGAGAAACAGGAGAGAGGAAGAGGCGAAAGAGTGTTTTAACACACTTTTGGACGGCTCAGATGTGTGGAAGGAGCACTGCGTCAGCTCCTACCCTATTTGTGTTAGAAAAATCTATTAAATATTATTTATCATGTTAATTACTTTTACCAATTAAGTTGTCGGTTATTTGGATGAAACCATTTGTAACTCCTAATCATTTTTATTAGGGCTTTAAGTGCATGTCAAATGTAATGATCAATGACATTTGTGATTGGAGCACTATATTAACATGACAAGTTGTGTACATGAAAAAGATAGAAAAATATTTGATTTTTTATATAGAGTGTGTATCATACACTTACATTGAGATTCTTTTGAGATATATATATATATATATATATATATATATATATATATATATATATATATATATATATATATATATATATATATATATATTTTGTAGTGTTCTAAGCATACGGGTGACTCTTGGTTCATATGGAGAGTTCTAGCTGCACACAAAACTCTCCGTAGGATTGTTATATCTTGAGAGTGGAATGTCACACAACTCGGTGCAAGCGGGAACATATCTTCTCTTAGGAGAGCGCTTTACGCGTGCCTCAATCCAAAATAAGTTTTCCTAATCTCTCTCATTCCATATTTGTAGTATCGTCATCTTATTATTTTGTTGTCATTATCTCCAATTATACAAGTTTGCAGAAATTCTACTCCCTCCGTCCCAAAATAGATGTCCATTTTTGAAACTCGTGCCATTTTCAATCGTTTCTATATTTCAATATGAATCTCCAAAAATATTCAATATAGATCTTGCTGGATAGTTCTCGGCGAGTTCTATAATACAAAGTGTTCATAATTACGGAAAACATTATAAATTGAAAGATATAACAATCGAAAAATGACACGGGTTTAAAAAATGGACATCCATTTTGGGACAGAGGGAGTAACGATTATTTCCAACAATTTGCACCCAAGTTTTTCAACCTCGGGGATTCAACCAATGTGTCTCACTTAATTGTGGCGCTGCTCCTGCATGAATAGCAAAATGGGTATAGATCATGGGTGAATTGGAACACATTGTTGAACCTTAAAGAAGTGATCAAATGAAACAACTCACATCGATCCCCTCGAAAATAAAAATATTGTTAGATTATCCAATTTGATATGAATGGCTGACATATTGCAATCTCTCAACTTATATTCTAGGTCTTGGCTGATAATTATGAATTATTTTTACAAGAGATCTGTTCATAATCATTGCAAATAAGTGCGACAAAGAAATGCATTTCCATGGAGATCAAAAAAATTGAACCTACAACCACGAGACAATCCCCATACTTATTCTTAACAGAATGCCTTCAAAAAGAATATTCCATACGGAATAAAATCTACAGAAAATTATTCTAAAGTCCAAGTTTGGGGCTTTAAAGGGTGTTTAGTCCAACTTAACTTATTTTAAAGTCTCCAATACATTAATGTGAAATTTTTGAGGGTTTAAGGACAATATTAGACAAAAATACCCTTAATGATAAAAAAATTATAAAAAGAAACCGGTGTGGGTGTGCTCCTTTGCTGATCGAGTAATAACCCTTGCGTCAGTTTGAATGCGACATGCCATTGCATCAATTCATGTTTGCTGCTAACCCGTCAGTTCACTTTCTCTCTCTCTCTCTCTCTCTCTCTCTCTCTCTCATGCGTGGGTCTTGAGTGAGACTTAATTTTGAGATTGGGTTTAATTTTAGGGTTCAATTGTCGGGGGGGGGTTAGGCTCTTTTGGGTAGGTGGATTTAAGCATTTTGGGTTAGGTATTTAGGGTGCACTTTCCAATTATAGAGTTTTAGTGGTTTAGGCACTTTCATAGGACACTCTAGGATTTAGGTTTAGGGTGCAATTATAGGATTTTGTGGTTTAGGCACTTTCATAGGGTACTCTAGAATTTTAGGCACTTTTTATAGGGTACCCTAGGGTTTAGGTTTTAAACACTTTCATTAGGTTTGGGGGTTTAGGCACTTTCATAGGGCTTTGGGGGGTTTAGACACTTTCATGGGCTAGCAGAGGCATTTTTGAAATGTGTAGGTGATTTGTCCTTTTGGCATTAAAGAATTAGTTTGTGTTCTATTTTCATGATTAGTTCCTATACCATATCCTTATCGAAGAAAGACTCAATAATCTAACCAACGCCAATCATAACTTCAATTTTTTGTTTGCTACATGCTTGTAGCACAACCCCATTTATTTTTTGAAAGGGAAGAAACAACACCCCTGTAATGGGCCAAAAAATAACAAGTTAAAGGGGTCTCGGTGGACGAGCCCAGAAGGTCCAAGGCCGAAATGGAGCTTTAAGCCCAGCACAGGAATGTAATCAGATGGGCCGTCCGAGACGGACTCACCCGAGATAAATCGGCATCTCAGCCGAGTAAAGCCATGATCCAGACGAGTCATCCGAGACGGATTGTATCCGAGATGACTCGAAAGGAAGATCCGAGATATCGGTGACGTCCTACGTGACGTCATCCGAGGCGGTTAACATGAGTAATAGATCAGGAAAGGCACATGTGCATGCTCCAGCTGTCCCTACGTCAGCGTGATGGTGTCTGAGCGATTACGCTACGTGTCAGTGCCTCATTTGAGAATGCATGCAATCATAATAGATCTGGCTTGTGATGCACCGTTACGTAATCCGAGCCGGATTACAGATCTACCCCTGTACTTGGGAAGCCTATATAAAGGATGAGAAGGAACCCTAACAGGTACACAACACTTTCTCTCTCTACCTACACTTTCTCTGGAACTTCCTTCTTCGATCACTCACTAGACCGTCGAAGTGCCTTCCCTGGCCACACTCCGGCCAGGTTTGGCACTAATGTCGGGTGCTACGTGTGCAGGTGTACCAAGAGAAGTTCACTCGTCGCTCATAAGGGTCAAGAGAAGTTCAAGAGGTTCATCAGAAAATTCATGACTCCACAACCCAATTTACCAGGAGATCTTTTATACCTTTCACACTACCGTCCTAAAAAATCCTTCATTAACTTCTTTTTATACAGGTTTGCTACAGGCATTAACATTCGTACCAACTATTGCACAAACTCTCTCACATGAGATATGTGGGACCCACATATGTGAGAGTTTGTGCAATTGTTGGTACAAGTATTAGTGCCTCTATCTTTTCTCTTTTTCATAATAAACACGTTCATCGGACCAACATAATCTGACGGTCTGTTTGTTTGGAACATGAGGAAACGAAATGACAAGAAAGGAAAGGAAATGGACAAAAAAAGAAAAGAAAACGATGAGGAAGTGTAGAGGAAAATCTACTGTTCTTGATTATTGATTTTTTCCTCTTTATTTCCTCTAAAACCAAACAAGGAAAATTATTTTCCTTTGTTTTCTTTTCCATGCGTCCCAAACGAACCCTAATACAATGGCAAAACACGATCGCAAAGGCAACATGAGTGAAGAGTCAACTAATACAATGGCAAAACACGATCGCAAAGGCAACATGAGTGAAGAGTCAACTAAAGTATATTCTCCTAAACCGATAACCTTGGCACCTAATTTTGCCCCACCATGTAATCATATTTATATCTACATTAAAAAATAAATTTTGACTGGGCTCGGACCTGATCGAATGCCTAAGAAGTTTAGCAGAGAGCATCACATTGCCTTGGCATGGACCCACCCAATGCTGCATCTCAAAGTGTAAGCACTTTTTGTAAAAGGCGAGAGAATAGTTCCCAGAAGATACTATCTCAAGTCTAAATTGAAAGATGTACATGTCGGCAAGGCAATCAATGAAAGGTTTATCAATTAAGTGGTGGCATAAATCTCTTTATCAAGTGAGGGGATGAGCACAACCAAAAAAGAAAAACGAATCTAGGCCAAAATTGAAATTGACGTGCCTGTGGCAGTGTAATTCACTTGCGGTGGGTGGCAGTGTCATTCACGTGCGTGTGGCAGAGTACACTGGATATTCTTCTTTTTTTTTTTTATCAGCACTGGATATTCTTCTTCTCTGACGGATTCTACTCAACCCTTATCTTTTTTTTTTTTTTTGGCTAAATACAACTCACTAAAAACTAAACAATTTGAGGACAAAAATGTCTCTGTGTGTAATGACTATATTGTCCCTTACATTTACTACATAACAACTCGTAACCCTAAATTACTCCTAATTACAACTCACTCCACTACAACCTACCCTGCCCCACACTAGTAACACACACCACCACCACCACTGCCATAGCTGACTCTCCCTCTTCTACCTCCAATGTCGACTCTCCTCTCTTTCTCCCTCCTCAAACTCTACGTTATAATCACTTTCCTCCCCATTCCTCATCTCTCCCTTAATGGAAAACCAAGCAACGGAGGCAATGAAACAATCAATGGAAGGCTCTTCCCTTGCCATAGACCACCTTAACTTTGACCCACTTATCTCACTTTTGCAATTGGAATTGGAAGAAACGTCGATGGGGTCCGAAATTTCAATTTCAAACACCATGGAGGTCGACAAGAAGGTCATGAGATGTAAATGGACTACGGGAGGCAAAACCGTGGCAAGAGTTTAGACCCAATCGTAATTTTTCATTTGAGTTGTCTGAAGTTCGGATATCCAGTGTTGAAGTTGAACAATATTTTCAGAATTTAATGTTTGAAACTTGTACCTTTATTCATACTTATAAAACATGAATGTTACGTTTCAAAATAACACCATTTAAATTCATATTTCATGCCCTAGTAGGGGCGGCTCCACCATGGCACTAGCGAGGTCAGGCAACCGAGCTGAATTCAACAAATGCACTGAAAAAAATTATAATTTAGAGATAAATTAATTTTTTTTTTAGTATTATCAGCTCTAGGTTACTCGTGCGAGGTTAAAATAAATGCTTCCAACTAAATTTGAATCAAATTTTTATAGTTCTAACAAAACAAAACAAGCCTGGCCTAATTATGAGAGCCCAACATACTGTAATAAACATTTAAAGATAGCGGTTGCCTGACATTTGGTTCAATGTGGAAACACTAAATTGTAAGTATGTATCTCTTTTATCTAGTCAAAGTTTTTTTTTTCCTCTGCATATAGCTTCTTATCATAGATAACGCTATATATTTTTGTCAATTAGTATATAAGTATGTATTTTTATCAGCGTTGGATGAAAATCCTGAAGCCATCCCTACACCCTTGGTTTCATTTTTTCTCGAATCTGAAACAATCAATGGAAGGCGCTCTCTTTCCATAGACCACCTTAACTTTGACCCACTTATCTCACTTTTGGAATTGGAATTTGGCAGAAACACCAATGTGATCCCAAATTTCAATTTCAAACACCAGGGAGGTCGACAAGGAAGGTCATGGGACGAAAATGGGGCTTCGGGAGGCAAAACCGTGGCAAGAGCTAAGAACCAGATTATAATTTTTCATTTCAGTTGTCCTAAGTTCAGATATCCAGTGTTTTGAACTGGAACAAATTTTTCGGAATTTAATGTTTGAAACTTATCCTTTTATTCGTATTATAAAACAAGAATGTTAAGTTTCAAAATAACACCAATTAAATTCCCTCCCTAGTAGGGGCGGCTGTACCATTACTGGATTCAAAAAATGCACTGAAAAAAATTAAAATTTAGAGATAAATTAAATTTTCTTTAGTATAGTCAGCGTTAGCCGTTAGGTTACACGTGCGAGGTTAAAATAAATGCTTCCAACTAAATTTGAACCAAATTTTTATAGTCCTAACAAAACAAAACAAGCATAGCCTAATTATAAGAGCCCAATATATAGTAATAAACATTTAAGGCCAGCGGTTGCCTAGCATTTGGTTCAATGTGGAAACACTAAAATATAAATATGTCTCCTTTACCTAGTCAGAGTTTTTCTTTTTTTCTTTGCATATAGCTTCTCATCATAGATACTTTATATATTTTTGTCAGTTATTTATGTATTTTTGTCAGCGCTGGATGAAAATCCTGAAACTGCCCCTGCGCCCTTGGTTTCATTTTTTTGAATCTGAATATGTTGTAAAGTTTAAAAAATGTTGAGTGTGATCGTAGTGCATCAATCAGTTGTGGAGTTCTTCAAAACTGAAAAGAATCGGAATGGTGAGGTTGGAATTAATGGAAGAGTCTCTGAGGGATGGCAATTACCTCTGCATCGTCCGCACCTCTGACCTCCCCACCCCAATCCAAGCGGATAATCCCCGATCCGATAAGCAAATGGTGCGGGGATGGTATTTACTTCCCCCGATCTGTTTTAACCCGATCCGACTCCGATTATAGTTATTACTAATTTTCATACATATATATCTATATACATTTCGTTAGTTTGACATTATAAGAGCAAAATACTTGATAATAAATCACTATTTTGTGTCTTTGTTTACTTTGTGATATTTTTTTAACTATCATTACTTATCAATATCTTGTTTTCTTGTCAAAATATTTTAAAGAACAAAGTTATCAAAAATTTATACAGTAAATGGGGACCCAATTTATCCCCGAACCCAACACACCTCCAATTTCCCTCGCTCCAAGTCCGCCTCCTAAAGGAACGGGGCGGGTACGGGGGAGGGAAAGTCCGGCTCCGATCCGACCCGTTGCCATCCCTAAGTCTCTCTCTGCTAATTGGATTAAGCTTATCCGTTATGTGGGGCTAGCATTTTCGGATGGTGCTGAAGAGTTTTGAATTGGTTTTATTGAACTTGCTTCTGAGGCTTAAGTTCGTTGAGAATTATGGTTTGCGTAGAATGTTCTTATAAGACCAGTTGTTGAAAGTGTCTTACGTGTGTACATATATATAGGGGTGGTTCAAGTGACGCAACATTTTACCAATGAGCTTGTAGCTCAATTGGGGTGAGCACCAATGAGCTTGTAGCTCAATTGGGGTGAGCACGGTCTCCTTTAGTGGAGGTGTGAGTTCGAGCCCCGCGAGGGGTGTTTGTTGGGATCCAGGGTTATGAAGAGCCACTGGACCCCCCTTGGACTAACTCCCAGCTCCTCTAACTCTCCCATCCCCGCTGATGTATGAAAAGAAAATGAAAAAAAAAAAAAGACAATGCTCGACACAACAAATGTAAACCGCCTAGTTGGAGTTTATGCAAATGATTAGAGCAATTCAATTTGTTTAAATTTTTTTTTTTTAACAATATCCATACAAAATCAATTCATTCAGACATTTATAAGGGGTTGATCAAACAGTATTTGTCCCTAAATAAGATAAAAGATGAATGAATTAATCAAGCCCTTACCAGTATCTGAATGAGTTGATTTTTACGGGTACCCTTAAAAAACATGTTTTAAACAAATTGAACTGCTCTGATCAGAATATTAGCATGAGGCTCCGATATTTGTTCTGTCAAATGTTTTGTCGTTTGAGCCACCCCCTGTACATGTACAAGAACACTCGCTGCTATTTACTACTAATCACGTACAAAAGCATTATTGGCATAAGAAGGGTGATCTAACAATAGCCGCCGCACTGGCTTTTCGCGATCGAACGTCTTCCAATATTTACATGCACCAACAAAGGCCTTAGCTATGTAAATCCAAGCTATGACATTTGAACCTAACAAAGAAATATTAGAAACGTAAATCCAGAACTCAACGAACTGCTTCTGATGGATTCACATAGAAGGGTCATCATACTGCGGGGTTGGCATTTGTTCCTGAAAGTAAACCCAGAAAGCTCTCACCAACCTCACGCTTACAAAGAGGACACACCGCGTTGATCTTCAGCCACTTATCCACACACTCCTTGTGAAAGAAATGACTACACGGAAGCTCCCTCAGTTCATCATTGTTTTCATACCTTCCCAAACAAATGGGACAAACCTGCCAAAAACAATGAAATAACCATATGATTTGGATACCTATCCAATTTACTATACCTCTCCAGTCTCCACGAAATGGTAAAAACAAATTTTCGGAACTTCTAGCCAAGATCTTTTCTTTTCAAAATGTTACATTCAATCTTTCTAGAACTCACCAAAAAATAGGTTCTTCTACCTCTAAATCTTCCCGAATGTTTTAGAACATTTTTCGAGCATTCTAGAATATTCTCAATTGTTCTATGATCTTCCAGGTAGTTTTTCACCGTTATAGAATTCTCTAGAATGCACTTGAAACTTCCAATAACAATAGAGAATTATGTATTGACTCTCAACAAAGGACAAGCGTCTCAAGTGCAATACATATTGGGGACAAAGGGCAGGGTCACATCATAATTACAGCTAACTTAACTCGAGGGTCAAATCATAAAAACTCGTCAAACTTGCAACTTCTGAAATGCCTTTTTGTGGATCATCTACAACATAGAATTGGTATCAACTTTTATTCTTTGCTAAGTGTTAGATTACATTTATTTCGGTTGTTGGTTGATACAAAAATCACGTGGGTAAATTACTAAATTACAATAACTACCCTCTAGTTTTGCCGGGATCTTTATTTTGTCCCTCTCATACCAATGATTTTGGCATTTAATTTTGATAGTCTCTAATAAGTCTAATTAGCAGGATCAATAAACTATCGGATGGAAACTGGTAATGCGCACTTCATGAGACAATTTTCAAGGGGAAAGGATGAAATCACCTTTATCTTTTTCTCCCATTCTAATCTCTGTGTAACCCACACGCCACATGCATAACATGCTTCACATTAGGTTAAAAAAATAGGCCTTCTAAGAGTGGGTGTGAATGGGCATTTTAATGGTTGAATACAGGGAGTCCCCATTGATAATCTTCTCCCCACCACAAGACGTCCAGAACCCCCACTATCATTAATCGCTAAACTCCACCACATCCGCAATTACCACCATCACCTATCAATTACAAATACACATAAATATAGTGTATCACTTTCTCAATCTTTTTCCTCATATATGAAACCAACTTACGTTTGAACCACCGCTTATGATTGTATTTATAGATCAGTGAATCAAGCTTAATGAATGTACCAAACAGTGTCCAAAATCACCAGAAAACCCTCTCTGCCATATCGCCGCTGATCTTTTCCCACCGTAAAAATCCACCAAATTCACAAAACTGAGTGATCTAAGCCTAAAGACTGAATGCACAGGATGAATACATCAGGACATATGAGTATCATACATATTCAAAGCGTGTATTAAATCAAATAGAGAGAAGTTGGGATTGAGATGTAAAAAGAAGGAAAACCTAGATTCAAGATAGATCCGCTTGGATATACGTACATTGCTGTGGATATATTTGATGTTGGTTGGTGATGGAAGCAGAAGGGTGTGGGTGCAAGAAGAGGAGGATAGGTGTTCCCGGTGCCTGGCCAAGGATATGATTTTTGGGGTGGGCTAGTTTCACTGGGGTGTGTGGCAACGGGCAAGTATTTGATGGTAATGTCCATAATAACCCTGTCACTGTGGTCACGGGAGGTACACAAGACAATTTCCATATAAATTCGTAATGTCCCTATTGATTAAAAGCCAAAAAAAAAATAAAAAAAATAAAATTGAATGCCCAAACAGCTAGAATCACCCAAATTCCGGATTCTTCTTCTAGAAAGAACAATCCTCAACTTTCGAGTTATCCATGTGGACTGGGAAGGAATTCACCGAATACAGGGGAAAAATACCCATAGAGGGTAGAGATAGTTCCTTGCAGCCTGCAGGGAACAGAAATCTCCATAAAAGGAGATAAACTAGAACCAAACAGAAAAGAAAAACAAACTCCCCTCCCGCCGCCGCGAAGGGTGGAGAAACCCTACGGGGGGGAGGGGAGGGAGGAAAGCGGCGCTAGTGTTGCATAGAAAGAGAGAAACCCTACGTACTCCAACCCTTTGTTTTTTTTAGAAGCAAAATTAGATGTTAAAATAGTCGCAATTCAGATTTGAGTGAAAATATAAAAAAATTAGTGTAATTAATACTAATCATATTTTTATCTACTGATAGAAAAACAAATACATACACCTTAGTCTTTTCCGTGTCCACCACCGTGTCTGTAACCCCATATTTTCTTGTCATGTGTGTGTGTGTGTGTGTGACTATCCATTTCTGTGTTTGAATCAAGGAAATTTCAAAGAGTTATGAATCAAGGAAATTTAAAGTGGATAAGGAAATGACTTACGGCATCTTCTCCAGATATTACTCGCTCTTTTTCTGTTCCAGCAGCCACAATCCCCCCTTCACTTGCATCACAATCGATTTCTCTGCCCTTGCCATTTCTGGTTTTCTTCATCTTAAACTTATAGGTCGGGAGAGAGTTTATTGAGTCAGGAGGGGCCCCTCTAAAATGAGACAGGTGTTCTCTGGAGCCCATTACCGAAATTATACAAGGGAGGCAGCAGCAGAGTGTGGCACACAGAATAAATGGCATTGCATATCCGATACTGCTAAAGGAAAGATACACTACGCACAACCTAAAAATGGACAAAAAAATGTATAGATTGGTTGAGCACCCACGAAAAGGAGAATGGTTAAATAGAAAGCACAAACATAAAACAAAACATAATGCGGCAAAACTCAACGAGTACCTGTACAAATTGGGAGCCCCGGAGGAAGAAGAGTGCCGTCCAAAAATCCAAACGTTGCCAATGACAAACCATGCTGCGAAGAAGCAATCTAAAGCCATCCTAACGTATTCCACAAGTGCCTTGAGCCTGCAAGGTAGAGACCAGATCATCCAAGTGTACTTCTAAACCATCTTTTTAGTTACTTCAACTGTTAAATATCATGAGCATACTGCATCGACTATCATAGTAAGCCGAGAAAAGATGAATAATATAGAATCTACAAGCCAAATGGTAAAATTGCCCTGCATAATTTACAGCTGAAGTCTCATTAGAAGACTGGTTTAAACTATTGATCGAAGCAGGATGACCAATAGTAAATTAAGGAATCTACAGTAGATGATTTGATTTGGTTATTAAACGGAAGTGTTATCTTTTAGTATTGAGTGTGGATGCCATTACTTTTCCTACAAGTGGATTTCCAAGAGTGCCAAGGTTCTATCATTTAATCATTCTGCATCACCAAGCCCACATGAGGATGCCTCATCCTATCTTCTGATGCTTCCCATCCTAGACTGGCCCAAAAGAGGAACCAAAATGCCTACGAAGGCTGTGATGCACTTGGACTGGTCTAAAACCAGTGTCACAAGCCCACGACTCTTCAAAAGGTCTACTCTATGAGAGCCTGCCTATCAAGTGGCAAACTATAAATTCCACAAAAGTGCTAATTTTTTACGGGGTCCTATGTGGAACAGTCCACAAAGGACGGTGTAAGATAATAGTTGGCCAGCAATATGTTCCAGAGTACCATGGTTTTAACGTCTATGAGTAAGTCATCAGAATGTATCTAAGAGCAAATCATCACAAGTGAGGATTAGTTTACTCCAAAGGTCTCTAATTTGCTTTTAGGTGAAACCAATTGGCACCTCCCTAAGATGAACATTTACACATCTAATTATCAAGACTTCCATTCAAGTATATTCTAATCGGCCTTGTAACGATTGATGTTACAAGAACAATTGATGTTACAAGAAGGAAAGGATGATAATCATATTTATCGGATTCAATCATTCAATTATTTTCTAGGATTTATCTTCTTTGATTTTATGGTTTATATTTTCTGTAGTATACGGGTTACGCTATTTGTTATAGGGTATATCTCTATCTTAGTTATCCCCATCTGTTGGAGCCTATTTAAACGAATCTGCAAATAGTGTGTTTTTTTTTTTTTTTTTCAACGAACAGACTAGACTTCTTTTTTATACATCTTGTTCTATCGGTAGTCCTACATCGATTGTGGTATCAAAGAAAACATCGATCCTAATTTGTTGCTTCTATGATCTCCAAACCATCCACAGCCATCATCATCAGCTCACTGCTTTCAAGAAGCCAATTCACCATTGCAGTTCAAGCCAGATCACGACATACATCGACCCCATCAAAGTCCACTCACATCAGATCCACAACCCATCATTGTCAAAGGACCATAACAACCGCCAAAAATGTCATCATCGCCTCAGCACTACAATTTGACCACATATAATCACAACAACATCACTTCACATCAGATCCATAGCCTAACAATGTCAAACTCCACAACAACCGCAAAAAATGCCACCGTCCCGCACCACTTCAATATTTGAACTAGGAACTTGAATAACCTTGGTATTTGCTTCTTGGATCTAACTTATCAGAGTCGAGTTCTTTGCTGGGTAAAAATGATGGTGTACAAGAAGGAATAGAAGATAGTCTTGCCATCTGTTGGAGCTTATTTAAAGGACTGTGCAGATAGTATTTCATTTAAATCAATGGAATGACATGAAATCTGACGATATCATTACTCCTTTGGCACGTCAATGCATTAGGGTTCTCCTTTATTTGTCTTGTTCTATTCTTGCTTCCACATCACAAGGCATCACAAGATCTTAAAGTCGGATATTTCTTTATCGTCAAACAACCAAAGGGAACCTGATCATAGTTCATTAGAAGATACAGGAGGTGTTTGGGAACCAATTATTTTTTAAAATATAAATTTTAAATTGTAGATTATAGATTTTTTGATTTATAATCAGATTCTGTTTGTGCCAAATATATTTGCGGAAGAGTAGTGTTTGGAAGTACAATCTGAAGAATAGGGTTTGGTTCGCATTTTGACCATTTTGTGTAAGTGTTTGAATGTACACACAGGGATGGGAGTGGTTATCAAGAATAAGTGGATGAGTATAGTGGGTACTAGTAAAACTTAAGGAGTGATTAATGCAAAATGGGAATCCAAAAAGTTCCTCTGCGTTGATTTTTGTATTCTCCGCTCTGCGCTTCATCTTTTACAATGCATTTTTGTGTAATAGATTCTCAAAAAGTAACCCAAACATCTGTAATCCGAATATGAAAAATCCCTTATGCAAAAAACGGGTAGCGAAACACTAGTGTTCCAAATTGTCATTCTCATAGCGGTGTAAAAAAAAGGTCAAAAACACCTATTAGAACCACCACCTAGGATATGCTAAATAAATTTCTCCTTGTATCAAACATTTCCCCCGTACTCTATATATCCACCTGAATTCTTTAGACATCTCAAGATAATGGATGAAAACCTCCGCACAAGCAACCAATCATGATATCCTCGGATGAAAGAGTACAGATCCACAAAAAGAACTTTCATGATCTCTGCAAGTCTTAGGCAATTAGGCATGGCACGGACCTGGTATTATAAATTCAAAACAGAGAAGTTGCTAATCATTTAGGTTGTTAATTGTGGAGACACTCCTAAGAGTAAGAACTCTCAGGTAGAACCAATAAGAGGCAATTCAGTACAAGGATCTCCTTTCCCATGCCATCCCTAACAGTACCTGTATTAAAATCTATGATCGGCAGAAATGAGTTCCTTGTTCATTTCTTTAATCTAATAGACAAAAAGATGATCAATTCAACTGGATGCTGACAAGGCGTGTCAATAAATGAACACCAATTCTCCTGCGTTTCATAAATCAGCTTCCTACAGTAACTTAAAAGAAATTAATGATCTCTCCATACTTCCAGAGCCTACAGAAATCTCTCCAAACTTAAAAATCTACTGGTATATCATATGCCATAAACTTGGAAGAACAACAGCAAAAATAAGCATTCTGTGTAGTAAACGTTAGTCAAGTAACTGCAACTTGAAACCAATAAGTCCTCTGACTAACTTTATACGTCAAACTGCAATTGCTTGACCATATTGCAGAAGCTATGTAAATGAAATGCAATAAAAAAGAGACATCAACAGACACAGGTAGAGTAAATCAAGAATGTTAATTTCACCCACATTCTTACGTGGAGCTATGAAAAAATATGTCTTGGGAACAAAGTGATAAATGATGGATTCGCTGCTAGGAAGCCAAGGATACACACACACACACAAAAAAAGGACACCTGACAGTAGGTAAATGGAGTAGCATACATTAGTTATTACATGCCATCTTCTCAAACTATCAAGAACTACGTGTTGCAAGTGCAAGAAGGAGAATCTAGCCCTTGGTCCATAGAAATCTATGTTTTTCTGTCACAATTATGACGAGTGCACTCATAACCCATTACCTAGAGTTGGTCCCCATTTAATGAAAAGCACTTGGACGAGGAAAACTGAATACAAACCTGGTCTTTCCATTACTTGCATATGGTCATCGCTCCTATACTTGGAATCCCACAATAATGCAGTGGCTGCTACTAGACTCGAGCTCAAAACCATATTAATACTGCTAAAAAAAACCGTGCAAGTTCTTGTTGTCACAGTGCTTGTAGTCTAAGAATATATGACCGCGATTTACTTCAACAAGGATCAGCAAGCAAGCATCCAAATGCATAGAGAACCTCTATGGCTGGCTTTGATGCTGAAAAAAGGGGGGTTACTACTCAAACCCCGATGAGCTATAGAGCCAAGTATGGGAGATATGGATTTGATTTTCTGAAGAACTATCTTAGTTTTCAGCTATTCAGTCAGCTGCAAATATGTGAAGGTATTTAATTCTACTGTTAGAAGCATACAATTTCACTAATTCCTATGTGCCTAATTCTTTAAAGACAATTTTTGAGTCCTAGGCATCTAGGACCATCACATAAATCTTCTCTCACACGTCACAGTAATTAAATTCAGCAATTTTACAGCACATAGGAATCCCAATGATCTGTGCACTTACATACTCCCTCCGACCCTTTTTTAGTGTCGACATTTCCATTTTGGGTTGTCCCTTAATAAGTGTGTTTTGAAAAGTTAATGGGTAAAAGTTTGTACAATTATCATTTTGCCCATTTGAAAAGTTAGTGGGTAAAAGTGGAGGATAATTTTGGAAAGTGGAGGTAAAAGTTGATATGGAAGGTGTAATGATGATGTTTCTTTAATAAGTTGAATTTGCGAAGCAACACACTTAAAAAGGGACGGAGGGAGTATCATTTAGGCCAACAATGGTGGGCATAAGGATGCCTTTTATGTGCTGAGCCCTGTGAATGGAATTCTGTCTTTGGCAAATTTGCTAACAGATTTTTGGTTAAGGAACATAGTAGTTTTGGTTTGTGAAGCGTGATTACTACTAGATAACTCATCATGCATTAGCGGACTTTCAATAACTTTAGAGTACTGTATTACAGTAAATTCATTGATGAAAAACCTAGCATTCTAAAATGTTGGTCACCAAACAGACGATGTTTGTACTATACTTCATTCGAGAATATACTGAATACTGTTGTGAGCCGTACATGAAGGTGATCTTGTCGAACCACTCAGTCATGCTTTCTTGTTGCAATTGATTTTAGAAGGAACATACCTGTTACCCAAAAGGCAATTATTTCTAACAATACCAATCTTGCAGAACTACTGTGTGTTTGTTCATAGCTCAAGAAATAGTACACATTGGGTAGATTGGCCGTGAAGTAAATGTGTAATTGCCAGCAAAGATAACTTCCTTTATGCTATGGTAAACAAGGTGAAAGAACTATTGGCTGTTCATAACCAATAATATAGCCAGGATCCATTACATGACCTGCATGCATTCACAAGCGGCATGCCTAAATATATTCAGTTTCCAGCAAGAATTCAATAATTCATACCTTGGATTTGGAATTCCCACGCTTTGCGCACCTCTAGATGCTGTAGCAGAGGGTCCACCTTCCCCCTCTGAAGTCCTTGTAACTGTAAGCGTGGAGAAAGAGACAAGAGGGTTGTTCCTAGTAGACTCTCGACGAGCCTGGGATAAATCTGACTCAGAAGCCTGGTTTCGATAATGCCAACGCCACCAAAAAAGAGGAAGTGTTGCAACGCATCCGGATGCATAACCCACAATCCACTGAAACAAAGGAGCATGTGGATGCTCATGTCTTGACAAACACAAAACAATGACAGCTGCAACAATCTGGCTCACAGTTAGAATTAGTTCAGTGATTATCCATAACCCAGAATTTAGTGGACTAGTATGGCGACGGCCATACCCATCCTCTCTCCTATTGAATGACAAGTCACTTGGGTTCGATCCATTAGCAGAAAAAAGTGATGTTCCGAAAACAGAGGCCCGCACACTCGTAGAAGGCTGATCTTCATGCTGCAGTGTGTCCAATCCATTTGAATGAGAATTGTGGGATGAACCAGATGATGAAGCCTCACTGCTACTTCTTATGTCAACGACGTGTTCACGATTGCTATGGCTTTCTACTCGCTCCATCGAAAATATGAATTTCTTGGTCTTGCTCTTACAACGCAGTCCCAATAAGAAAATGGTCACCTAAGACCAATAAATAGGTAGTGAAGGATTCTTCATCTCTCCAGTTTGCTCAAACCATTAAGTGATTCCCACGTGCAGCACCCGTATAAACATTCCAACATATGAACATGATACCATCCAGTCTGAATTAGTAGCCAGTTCTCACTCTGTTCAAAAAGCAAAGACAGTATCAGAATCATAAGTTCCTTTTTCCCTGTCAGAGGCATAAACCTGCATAGATGTCATGGAAATTAAACAACATAAAATGAATCATGGGTAAAAATTCTGTTATATCCCTTCAACTTTACCTAAAAGTCCACTTTGGTCCTCCTAGTTTCAATTTGGACAATCTTAACCTTGCATTTTAAAATTTGTTTCAGTGTCAACACTCTGTTAACTTCTGTTTTTACTTTGGGCGGAAAACCCACATGTGCACAGCACGTGACGAATATTGAGGGGCAGTTATGCCAATTCCCCTCCCTTCCACCCCTCGTCCCTTTCTCTTCCATCCTTCACGCAAGACCACCAATCTGTACACCTTCTTTGCCGGAATCTGCCATTGCCACCACCTGTACCTAATTGGATTCTTCCAATGCCGCCATCCCCCACCACTCCCCACCCATGGAGGAAATTTGATAGCCAAAACCCTAACATAAAGAAATCAACAAGGAAGCAAAATCAGTAAACAACTACTACCCCCCAGGTGAAAAAAACTCCACTGCCCTAGCATGTCCTTCCACTCTGTCGGAATATCTCATAGGTAGAATGGAAGGTCTCAAACTTTTCCAAAACTCCACCTATTATTAACCCAACCACCCAAGAAAAACCAATGTAACGTCAATTAAAGGCCATAGAAAACCTTAGCCCGCATATGTTTACATAATATTTCTCTTTTCTACGCCCGCATGTGTTTACCTAATATTTCTCAACGTTTTGAAGAACAAATCTGTAGCGAATTGGTCGAAAAATCTCTGCTCGGGTGTGAACATTTTTGTGAGTCTGAACCCAAAAGGCCAAACATCTTCTGTTGATTCGAACCCAAAACGCTGAACAAATTGAAGTCGTTCGATCGAAAAGAAACGAACAGGTTTGTTTGATTTTTAAACAACGAGCAAGTGTTGTTCATTCGGCAATAAAAATCAGTTCATGTTGTTTGGAAATAAGGTAGACCAAACTGAACTTGCCTGGAATTATAAATCAGAACAAATCGAGTACATCTGAAAATATTGTTCCAAATCTGGTAATCCAAACGATAGCAAATTGAAGGAGCGTTGCCACTTGAGGGCAAAGAGACGGGCTAAAGTGGAGGTAAGGGAACAATTGATGGAGGTGGTGGAAGAAGGGGGTAGGGATGGGAGGGGAATGGGCATAAATGCCCCTTACAATAGGTCACGTGCTGTGCACATGCGGGTTTTCGGTCCAAAATATAAACGGAAGCTAACAGAGGGTAGGCAATGAAACAAATTTCAAAATGCGAGGTTAGGATTGTCCAAATTGGAACTAGAAGGACCAAAGTGAACTTTTTGGTAAAGTCTAAGGGATATAACAGATATTTACCCATATCCTAGAAGCATTGTTAATTTCTTTCCTTCGAAATAATACCAAAAAAAAAAAAACATTATATTAGGAGTTAAAAAGCATTTCCCATCATCTTGCAACTAAAAAATGCAAAAACCAACAAAACTTCCAATTCATTTGCTTTAACTACTTTTCCTAGCAACCAAACATATAAAGCTAATATGAGCGACAAAGGTTCAACACACACAAGACTAACACTAGTTTTTGACAATATATACCTACGAGTTCAAAAGAAAGAAGATAATGCACACCTAGAAACTATCATTTCCATTAACAAAGAGATAAATAAACCTACAAACTTACAGACTATGTTTGGATAGATAGTTTAGTTTAGTTTTGGTGATGTCATCAGGTGTAATGAGTGGAGTGCGATAGAGAGAGAAATGAGGGAATTGATGATGTCATCAAAACTAAAACTAAAACTAAACTGGGAAACGAACAGGGCCACAATCATCATTGGCCCTTATCACTTTTTTACTTTAATGGCACTCCACTGTGCAAAACCCAAACTGAAGGTTGAGTATAAGCTTCATTAAGTGGAGTGAAATTCAAAATCTACAAAGTTTGGTTGAAATTTGTAAAAGAATTGCATCTCCCTTGATTTGAGTTAAAATGAGTGATACGAGTTTTGGAAAAGGAGAGGAGGGATTTGGGGGTAGCTACTCAAATCTTGAATTTGAGTAAGGGTAGATGGAGATGCCAAAACAAAGGAAAACAAATATGGTAATTGGTAGGTATGCAGATGGAAGAGCAAATATCATTCAGATTTAAACCTCGAACCAAAACTCGAATCACCACTGCCCATAACAAACAGGCAAACAGGGATAAAAAAACCTAAGGAATAATCTTTCAAAGTACAAAAGGCAAAGTAGAACCTCATACCTGTGAAAACAAGACCAGTAAAAGGGAAAAAAACAATTAAAAAAAAAAGCCTTAAAGTAAGGAAGCAGGTTCTCTCTACATTGCAGTCCCGTTCAATGGATCCGCCACAGGCCGTTCAATGGATCCGCCACAGGTCCTACTCTGATGGACTGATTTGTTGTTTTTAAGGATTGGGTGTCCACATCATCCACAAAAAATCAAACCATTCGAGTATCGTAAAATGCATGGTTCTATTATATCTGATTTGTAAGAAACGGAATGACAAACATGATTTTGAATATAAACAATACATTATTTCCAGACAACTACAGTAAAATTATGTGACAAAAATAATCGGATCTGCATTTTTAAAGAGTAATCTAAACAAGGGGCATATAAAATGAACAAATTGGACTGTAAAAGTGGGACCATGGGTCCATGATAGAGAACATGACTGCACCGGTCAATTCCGGTTGAAGGAATGGAGATACCAAAATAATCAACAGCACATGGACAATAACCTGATAATCAAATCACCATAAAACCCTATAATTAACTCCACTACTATCTAAACAACGAGCAAAAGCTTAAAACCGAACCCATTTGGAACATAGAAATCGGCCAATAATTTAATTCAACCAGCAGTGAAAGAGATGAAAGAGCGTTGCCACTTGAGAGCAAAGAGATGGGCTAAAGTGGAGGTAAGGTAACAATTGATGGAGGTGGTGGAAGAGGGGGGAAGGGAAGGGAAGGGAGGGGAATGGGCATAAATGCCCCTTACAATTGGTCACGTGCTGTGCACATGTGGGTTTTCAGTCCAAAATATAAACGGAAGCTAACAGAGGGTTGGCTTTGAAACAAATTCCAAAATGAGAGGTTAGGATTGTCCAAATTGGAACTAGAAGGACCAAAGTGAACTTTTAGGTAAAGTCTTAAGGGATATAACAGAAATTTTCCCATATCCTAGAAGCATTGTTAATTTGTTTCCTTTGAAATTATACCAACAACAAAAAAAACATTATAGTAGGAGTTAAAGCAGGCATTTTCCATCATCTTGCAACCAAAAAAATGCAAAAACCAACCCAACTTCCAATTCATTTCCTTTAACTACTTTTCCTTGCAACCAAACATATAAAGCTAATATAAGCGACAAAGGTTCAACACACGCAAAACTAGTTTTTGACAATATATACCTACGAGTTCAAAAAAAGGAAGATAATGCACACCTAAAAACTATCATTTCCATTAACAAAGAGATAAAATAAACCTACAAACTTACGATCATCATTGGCCCTTATCACTTTTTTACTTGAATGGCACTCCACTGTGCAAAACCCAAACTGAAGGGTAAGTTTTGAGTATAAGCTTCATTAAGTGGAGTGAAATTCAAAATCTACAAAGTATCCTTGAAATTTATAAAAGAATTGCATCTCCCTTGATTTGAGTTACAATGAGTAATACGAGTTTTGGAAAAGGAGAAGATAGATTTGGGGATAGCTACTCAAATCTTGAATTTGAGTAAGGGTAGATGGAGATGCCAAAACAAAGGAAAACAAATATGGTAATTGGTAGGTATGCAGATGAAAGAGTAAATATCATTCAGATTTAAATCTCGAGCCAAAACTTGAATCACCACTGCCCATAACAAACAGGCAAACAGGGATAGAAAAAACTAAGGAATAATCTTTCAAAGTACAAAAGGCAAAGTAGAACCTCATACCTGTGAAAACAAGACCAGTAAAAGAAAAAACAACTAAAAAAAAAGCCTTAAAATAAGGAAGCAGCTTCTCTCTACATGCTGTCCTGTCCAATGGATCCGCCACAGGTCCTACTCTGATGGACTGATTTTGTTGTTTTTAAGGATTCGGTGTCCACATCATCCACAAAAAATCAAACCATTCGAGTATCGTAAAATGCATGGTTTTATTATATCTGATTTGTAAGAAAAGGAATGACAAACATGATTTTGAATATCCACAATACATTATTTCCAGACAACTACAGTAAAATTATGTGATAAAAATAATCTGATCTGCACTTTTAATGAGTAATCTAGACGGGGGGGCATATAAAATGAGCAAATTGGACTGTAAAAGTGGGACCGTGGGTCCACGAGAGGGAACAAGATTGCACCAGTCCATTTCGGTTGAAGGAATGGAGATCCTAAAATAATCAACAGCACATGGACAATAACCTGATAATCAAATCACCATAAAACCCTAGAATTAGCTAAAGCTTAAAACCGAACCCATTTGGCCCCTAGAACTCGCCCAATAATTGAATTCAACCAGCAGTGAACATAATATATTACGATTTAAAAC
The DNA here is from genome assembly GCA_020921065.1 of Vaccinium darrowii. NCBI lineage: Eukaryota > Viridiplantae > Streptophyta > Magnoliopsida > Ericales > Ericaceae > Vaccinium > Vaccinium darrowii. The sequence goes on along the minus strand of CM037155.1, from coordinate 25,931,361 downwards.
CTAAACAGTAATCCTCAAACCCTCGTCACTACCTATTAACAAATGAAGCAAACCAATATTATTCAGATTACCAGTGAAGACAACATCGAACAAAAAGTTACTACCTCCGTATCAAAAAGTTTTGCAAGAACTTAAAATACTGCATCCTCGCCGAAAAAAATTCAAAGTTTTTATGGCTAATTCCTAAAAATCAATGAGTTCTTTTAATTTGTCCAAATATACGCTTGAATCTTTCTTGATAAAAGTTCTTTTTTTTTTTTTTTTGGGTTCTTGTTTTTCTCACCGGACAATCCTTTTTTGGGACTCAAGGAGTGTCACTGTCAGATTATCATCAGAACAACAATCAAAACCCCTAGAATCAGCAACAAGACTTCATAAAACAACAATTGACAGCTTAAATTACAGCTTAAACGGAACGAAAACCAACCCATTTGGCGACTGCAAAATCTCCAAGAATCCTAACTCATACCAACCACCCTCCACAGCATTTAAATAGAATTCCTAACTCTAGCACCGACAGTACGGTTTTCGAAATACAAAACAAAATATATTTCGATCGAAAGTAAATTTTTCGAGAGTAGTATATGGTACTACTGACCTGTGGCCACTAAAGCGGTTTGATTGACGAGGGAAGAAGCAGAGAATCGATTCGATCGAAAGTATGTTTCCGCGTTCATACGTTCGGACCACTTGGGTTTCCCTTTGTGCTGGTTCCAAGGTTTCCTTTTGTTTTTGTCTTCACGCACTTTCTGGGCTAATGGATCGGCGGGCCTTTCATTTCCACCATTTAAATTTTTATAGTATTTTGTAAGTCAAAAATGATACGTGTAAGGAAAATTTACAAGAAATCACCCAAGGAAGACCCTACGAGATTCAATATGGATCTTAAACGGTTGATCTGAGTCGCTCAAAAATTTTAAAAACACATTTCAAGTGGGTTTGTTAGAAACCAGCTTCATCCGATGTGTGTAGATGCTTGATGATGAAAAAAGAAAAAATGAAAGTTTGGATCGAGCATCTAAACATATCGGATGAAGTTGGTTTTTAGCGGGCCCACTCGAAATGTGTTTCTAAAATTCTTGACCGACTCGAATTAGTTGTTCGGGATTCGTACTGGACCCCACGTGGCCTTCCCTTCTTGATTCCCTGCAAGTCTTTTCCTTACATATAGCATTGTTGTTTGTAAATAGATTTTAGTACTCCCTCGGTCTTAGATCTTTGGTCTCAAACACCACTTTTTGGTTTCCTAAATTTTTTGCCCCAATTCAAAATTAAGGGCGCAGTAGTTAATGAAATTTCACTTTTATCCCTTTTTTTAGAGTAAGTATATGTAATGATGATGTTTTGAATAGTAAAAATAGGGAAAAAAAAATATGACAAGTGTAATTATGTTCCACTAATTAATTGAAATTCCTGAAATGGACCAATAAATTAGGACAGATGGAGTATTTATGTAAAATAATAGACATTACCGAATATGTTAGTAACAAAATAGATTAGATTATATTAACTAAATATTGGTAGATACATGATTGGAAAATATTTGTTTTCTAAAGGAGTAGATGGTTAAATATGATTTAGAGGTAAATTGTAAGACGATTGTCTCAATTGTGTGGCTATATATTTCTTGTCATTTGATAGCTAATGGGCCATGCTAGCATAGGTATAACACAAACACAATACGGTTCAGAGCAATGTGACATTGCACGGCTCGGGCATGGCACGACATGCATGATCTCTACAGGTGGGTCAGGTTGGACTGTTGTTTTGTGAGACCGAACCATTATTAAAATAAAAAAAATGAATAGGTGTTGGGGACACTTGTCACTTGGATCATATTTGCAAGCAGGGGTGATCACATGTGTAGTACTAATAAATATCTAATTATTTGTATGTCTTTTTGTCCACATGCCATAGCCTTAGAGGTAATTGTGCATTTATGAAGGAAGATTGTGTAATTTTAATGGAAACTCGTGATAAGCAGGAATTTTAGTTTGACACATCGTTGTGTACGTGTATCATTCAGATGAAAAAGAAATACTACTATCACTTTCCGGGGAGGAGAAAAAGAATAAAAATAAAAAGAAAGGACAAGAATGCTGTTTATGTAGGGTGAATTGGTGGCATAATATAATCGATTATTGATACAGCTATTCAGAGGTGTTTGAGTTTTCGGGTCGCTGCAATTATAAAATAAAAAAAATAATAAAATCTGTATAATGCCTGATGGGAAAAAAATGCTCAATTGGGCACAGGCATGGCACGCCAAGGAGTTAGGCATACTCGTGGGCAGAGAATATTTTATATTGGGCCGGTACGACACGACACAACTAAAAAATGAGTCAGGCTAGACATGACATGAAACACGATTGGCATGAAACTAAGACGGATTTTACGGGCCGGTGCAAAAAAATTGGAGTTGATTCCCTCCGAGTCCAGCCTAAAAGTTATAAAACTTCCCACCAAGGTAAGTACGGGAGTTTCTACCAAAATTACCCCTGGCAGTCCCACCAACAGAGGACTTGCGAATGAGAGAGAGAATCAGGAACGGGGTGAGAACAGGAGGCAGAGGCCGAGAGGCGGGCGTATCGACGAGCGAATCTTCGACCAAGTTTTAGATCTGGTGGGAGAGTGACGCTACGTCACCAGATTGCTTCTCTCCATTATTGTCAGACACCAAATTGCTTGAATTGAGAAGTCAAGAAGAATGCAAAATCCATGTCCTCTCTCCCTCTCTCTCTCTCTCTCTCCCGTTGGTATTTATTTATTTATTTTTTGATCGACAACAAAAGTTTATTAAAGAAACTCGACAAAGGTTACATGAGCGGAGAGTAAAGATTCAACCAAAAGTTGGAACACCTAGAGGGCAGAGCTCAAACACCCATGGGCCTAAAGTGCCCAGATTAAATAATGAAAATATACTCAAAGGCCTAAAAAACCCAAATACAACATTAAAGCGCAAAGAACCTACTCCAAACAAATGGGCTAAGCCCACCTCTAAGAAAACCCTTAAATCAAACCCTACACCAAAGTGCAAAACATCCACCAAATCCGCTACCAAAGCACTAACAGCCAGCACCACCAACGACAGCCACTGCCACCACAAAAACACCAAACCACCACCGGTTGGTATTGTTAATGGAGGCAAGGTTGGATATTGAAAGAGTGTGTCGGTCGAACATGAGGTTATTGTTATCAGAGGGGTAGGTACTTTTAGGGCAAAACGGTATACAAAATTCGCAGTGAGCCAAAGGGGTCCAATGTCCAAACAAAAGGTATCTCATTCTAGTTCTCTTTGTTTTCAATTATTTTCCCATTTCCAAACAATTTCCATAGTTTAAGGTCTATCACAATTCAAAAAATGTAGTCTCAGAAATTCGCAGCCATAATGCGAATTTTTTCAATCTTCTTAAATTCATATCCTCCTTTAGTCTTTGTAACACGACTAAGTGATCATTAAGGCTCCGCTCTTTTGACCGTAAAATGTTTTCCTGTAAAATATTTTCCTTGTTTTCCAGTGTTTGGTTGTGCAAATCATACATAAATCATATGTTTCCTATAAAATGTTTTTGGGCTATGGAGGTAAATTGACTTGCGGTGATAAATCTTGTAAGTCACCATTTCGTGTGCACTGCCACTACTAATCTCTCACCGCTTTAGTCTCTGATTTGGTTCTCCAAGGATGGCAATTCAACCCGCCCTACCCCACTGCGATAATGTAGGGTTTTTTTCTCTATTTTTTTGGGTAATGGGTAGCGGCAGGGGGTGATTTGAGAAAGCTCGTCAGGGTTAGGGTAAGGGCAGGGGTATGGTCACCCTGGCCCGACATACATATATATTTATGTAGTCTTATATGCATACATGAAATTATATTTTTCTTCCTTATATGGATCCAATTTTATTTGTATTCTTATAATTTTTTTTAAAAAAAATACAACATTAGATAGTAGATTTTGGTTAAGTTGTAATTGTGATTTTGTGAACTTTTATCATTTGTGCTCACTAATATTGGAGTCTAAAATATGCTTTCTTAATATGTGAAAAAAAAATAGGGGCGGGGCGGGTAAACCCGATACCCAATAAGGGCGGGGGCGGGGGTACCCATAAATTACCCGGTCAGGTTAGGGGTTGTTCGGGAAATTTAGGGTCGGGGCCGAGATCATTAAAACCCGCCGCAATCCGCGTCCGTTGCCATCCTTATGGTCCTCTCATTCTTTCTCTCTCCTCCTCAAACTTGAAATTAATTTTCTCTCTCTCTCACTCTCACTCTCACTTGCCAGGCTACCACCAATTGTTCTCTCTCCTCCCTACAGTTTGTCTCTTTCCAATTGAAGGATAACTTGATCATTGTTAATGAATGTTGGAGAAAAGTTTTGTTACCAATACAATAATATTTTCCAATTATCAACCAAACACCCGAAAATAAAAACGGTACAAGTTGTTTTTGGTGAAATCATTTTACATGAAAAATATTCTATCCTAAAAATATTTTAAGTCGAAACAAACGGACCCTAAAAATGAATTTTTTAAAAATTCGCAGCCAATCTTTTGAATTTTTTTTTCAATCTTATATGAGGTTCATCACTACGACATTTTAAAAATTCGCAAGGTATTTGGATGTGGTTGTTGACAGTGTTGTGATGTAATTTTTTTTTGAACATCGTTGTTTGTAATCCACTGAGATTTTTCCCCCAATCATTTTGTACTCATTGTAAATTTTTCCGAGGTCACTGGTCACCGGAAACTGAGATCCGGTGGTCGCTAGAGGTAGGTGACGGTCGGAAAAGGCAAGTCGGCGGTTGATGAGTGTTGTAGCTGCTATACGGTGGTTGGGATTTTGAGAGAGAGCATGTTTCTAATTTAAACTACAAGGGCAAAACCGTAATGTTGCTACCCCAACTAGACCTAACGGTAAATAAAAACGCGCATCATCTTTAATGGGAATTAAACACTACCTTACTGTACTGAACGATAAAAATCTGTGAAAATAAACGGACTGGGTCGGCACGAATTCGACACCTCTATCTTTTTGATGTTTTTTTTATCCTAAAGTGCTCTACAAAATCTGTTGTAAGCGGTTTGATTCTTGATTATGAAAATGTTAAAGAGCCAAACCGAAATATACCAATAACCCAAAATGTGAACCCGGGACCTTTCTTTTGAGAAAATCTTAAACTTCGTTCAAATAAACTAATGATTACAATGGTCTCAAATGGTCCGAAAAACAAACGAAAAAATAAACTAGCACAAAATAAACACAACAAAAAACAACAAAATACAAAGAAAGAACAAAAACGGCTTTGGTGTCGAATGCAACTTTGCTCGTAGAGATGGGTGGACAGTCAATGAATATCTACAATGGTAAGTTTGTTCCCGTTGCTAAATTGCTAGATTTGCTACAAATGCCTTCCCTGCAACCGCTAGAGCTCAAAAAATCCATCGCAAAACCCAAATTTAGTTCCCTAGATCTAGGCCTTCACATGCCATAAATGATGGAGAGAGTGGGAGAAGTGCTCACCTTAGGAAGAGCGTCTTAATCATTCCACAACCATGGAGGTATGAGAAGAGATAGCCAAAATGAAGCTCCAATCATTTTATTAAATTAATACAAAATCAAGGGAGAACTTAATAAATGTTTCTTCAAATTAAGGAAGAATGGGCCAATATAAATTCATTCACCAAATTTTTAATGTCCTCCTTTTTTTGAAATACAACGGTAACATTTTAAATTCAGTGACCTTTCCTTAAATACGATGAACAATTTATCAATGTGTCCATTGAAAGAGTTTTGAGACGTGGGAATTTTATAGTAAATGATTTGATGTAATACTTAATGATAGCCACTGGAATTCTCAATATCAAATCAAAACTTTTGGTTAATTTTTTTAACTCAAATCTTGATGAAAAAAGAATGAAGGTCGGAAATTGCCTAAGAAAACAGAGTAAATATGAGTTTGACAAACGCTTATACGGGTTCCTCTCTTAAATCTAGATCCAGGAGAATTCAGGGGGTGTTCCACTAACAAAAAACTGTTTTTTCCAAATACTGAGACAAGTCATTCTCTCACAATATATCACAAAAAAAAAACCGTAAAAAGCCAATTTTTCAAAAAAACCACCTCAGTGGAACACCCCCTCATTTTCATTCGGAAAAAAGAAGATTTTAGTCAAATTGAGCTCTGACTTCATTCATCATCAAAATTCACTCATTCAATTTTGGTAAACCCACAAATGTTACAGTTAGATGAAGCCAATAAATCAAAAGCAAAATTCCCCATAAATCAAAGTAAAATAAACCTTACAACATGACATTAACAAACAGAGCATGTCTGGGAATAACTTTTATTTTGTTCTATTCTGATCTGAAGCCGAATAACCTGGTAGAACCTCTTGCTTCTGTTTTCGCAACAAAGCTGCAGACGATTGAGAAAAAGGCAACACATATGCAAGCGACCCTACAATAAGGTGCCAGCATTTGCCCAAATGCTCCACCAGAGAGAATTTGTACCTCTTATAGCGGCACATCATGTGAGCAGAAAGATGCTGCTGCTATCATGTGACCACCGGTGGTATCAATTACCTATCATAATTTGTTCCTGCAACTTTCCAGAATCCTTCTGCGTTTTCCTAATTTTCGGGTTTCCTGTTATTATTACCATCAGAATTACTGCTTTTGATTCTGTATTATATTTCTGAGACCTACTAATGATGCACACACGCCTGGTCTCTCTCTTTTTTTTTAGCATCAATGATACAGTCAGGGTGAAATGAGATACGCGAGTGTGAGCCAGTCACCCTCCAGCAAAATAAAGCCAGATTTTTGACACAGAACTGAGGGAACCCTTTATCCAAAAGCAATTTACCAATAAGAAGAAACACACACACAAAATATATAAGCAGAAGTAGAATAACGTGGATATATCACAAATGTTCAACAACCAATAAGAATCTTTTACGCCAAGTTCATCAAGTTGAATTGTCAACATTTCCAATTGCACTCCCAAAACAAAACCTCCTAAGGAAATATCCACTTACTCTAAAACAGCACTAAATCCTATTGGAGATTGGACGACAGTCGGGAACCGTTGTTGAATCACCTGTCCGTGACAACATGACCTCCATTATATGGGTTTGATCTTGAAGTGGAGCGAGATAAGAGAGAACACAAAACACTTCAAATCCTGCAACCAAGAGAAAGGGAAAATGGATATACCGTTGTCAGCAATGACAAAAGGAACAGTCCTCGTCTAAAGGAATGATGTTTTATTGCTTAACACCAGCAATATATCCTTAATTGAGGCAATTTAAGAAGGAACTACAATAATTTACTTGGAATATATACGACATTTCTACAACCCCATCATGAACAGGACCTGAAATATAATGCATCAATAGTACAGTACTTATGCACACATAAATAGGTAAATCCACAGAGAAGGCAATCTTTATCATCATATCCATGTTGTGCAGAGCCTGGATGCCGCCTCTGGAGACTGTCAGACTCAAGGATAACCTTTTATCAGCCATTTGTAGTTGTAACGTTTTTTATAAAAACATCCAGGCACCATAAAATGATAACAACGAAGAGGGGCCAACTGGTAGTCATGCGGTAGAAGGATAGTAACATATCTTGGTGGATGAGAAGGTAAAGAAGTAAGATTTTACCGAATCCCGGCTATTCAGATCAATAGGCATAAAAATGTGCCATTTCTAGATAACCATTGTTTAATATTCACGGAAATGACAAAGCCAAACAGCTATAATGAGTTCAAAGGCTAGCCCGTCAAATACTGCTCTAACGTTTATACAGTTGAGAACTAGAATACAATTCAACAATCGTATGCTGATCACTGACAAGAAGAGGAACATATGCAAAACTTTCCCTTTACGAAAGAAAAGGTAGAGGAATAAAAATTGCATCAACTGCTCCAAAAGATAATCCAGCTAAACTTGCTTGAGAAGACAATCTTATCGATTAAAAAGAAGTGTTCATTTCAACCAAGGCAAGTCAATAAGAGGAAACTGACACAATCAAAGCGAACATCCTGACATGAGACTCCAAGAAATCCGATAACTCTAATAACAAAAGTCACAAAGGCCATATCAAATAAATGGAAGAAACTACCTAGGCATGAGACTCGACGGACACTACAGATGCACAGATGTACAAAGTGCAAACTAAGAACAAAACAAACAACTGCTCAAACATAAATGACCAATCCATTAAAATCCGCCCACAGATGCATCATTCTTTCAAGTGGCCAATGTATACAGTTAACCTGTCCATCGAAACCCATTGATTAACAGATGGCCAAAGTTTGCAAAACTCTGACGGTCCTGTGCACAATTGTAGGGCGTAATATAAAGGCCAAAGCCAAGCCACCTAACGGATGATTCAAATAATCATACATCAAACCTTCTAATGTTTCAGACTTTCAGTGATAGACCTATGGTAGAGCTCGACAGGCTTACGTGATGTATGACATCACTAGAGTTGACTCACTCAGAAAAAAAAAAACTGAATCCTTTAAAATTAGAACACAACCAAAATTTACACAAAGCAATTCAAAACTCGGATAATCATTCCTGGCAGAAGCCCATAAACATATATCGGGACATGTCTCCTGGTATGCAATTATCCCCACTTAATATATAGGGAGAATAAAGTGGGGGAAGTGGGAAGGGGAGCGAGAGAGAGTGAGAGAGAGACGTGGGGTGAGGTGGAGATGTGTTTGTGTACTTGCAAACTCGGATCAATGCCTTCCTTTTTTTACTTTGTTTTATATTTATTAGAAGTACTTGCAAAACAAAGGAACTTAAAAAAAGGGCTTTCGGTTCTTTGCACCCTGTTTTGGTCTTGTAGCTTATTTTCATAATAATTCGAATTATTATTTCTAAGAAAGATTCTATATATCTCCAATCTCTAGTGGTGGTGGGATCAACCAAGATGTATGTCGTCCAACCCGACCTCAGACTCTTTCTTCCCGGCCTATTTGACTCTCTGGCTGCAGTTATTTAGATGGTATCCCGAGATTGAAGAGATCGAATTCCTCCCCGGAACACACGAAACAAAGATATGAACTGGGTAAATAGAAATGGAAAAGAGATGTTTCCAATTCATCAAAACGTGAAGCTTTTTCTAGATCCATATTATCTACTAAAGTAGATAGGTATTGCCCATATAATGAAAGCAGATCTTGGTCTTTAAATAGGATATTAATCTGTGCCTGTTCAATACACGGGCTGGAAAAAACACACCAATGTATTTTATTTTATTTTTATCAACTAGAGTTGTGGCTGTTAAAAAAACGAGGCCGGAAAAAACACACTATTTTTTTATCTACCATCTTTTTTATCAAATAGCGTTACCCTCGTTCAATATATGGTGGTCGGAAAAAATACCAATGCGATTTTTTTTCCCGTGCATTACGGGCACAACGCTATTCAATGGAATGAGAATGCATCACGAATGTTTCCATTTCAATTTAAAGACTTGTCCAATGTATAATCAAGGTTAACCAACCCTTAGATTGCAATAAATATTTCTTTTCACATCTCTCTCTAACCCATCAACATGTTCTTAAAACTTTGTTGCATCATGGACTTAGAAGTACAGTGACATTTTAACCTTGTGAGGATGGCTCTAAATTCCTGAATTCCGCCTTAAGAAAAAGCAGTAACCAATATCTTTTCAATAGTGCAAAGAAATTCTATTTACAGCATTAAGACATACAATCTACAACCAAAGAGGGAAAGCAACGGCATTATGACTAGCTACAAGCTGTATAAACAACCTATGGATCACTGAACCAACAAATCAACATGTTTTACTCCTTTATGGAGCTGCTGAAAACCATAAACATGACGGGCTTGACCACAACTCGTAAGCTATTTAGACATTAGCACAAATAAAGAAACTACCCATAAAATGTAAGTAGATTTACTTTACCCGTGTATGTGTGTTTGTGTCTGAGCGTGTGGTATAGAGAAAGAAAGCATTGTAAGTAAAAGGAACGTTTCAGTCACCTGAACAAGATAGTAGAAGATGCGAAGGCCTTCTGGATCTTTACTGGATTGGACATCCACGAGTGACCCAATCTTCGAAGTAGTAAAGGATATGTGTTCATTCCCCATCACAATCTCCAGCTCTTGCCTCCCCACACGGTCTGGTTCAGGCCAGTTGTTATCGTCTTCCTTCATTATCTACAACAAATAGAATGAAAAAAAAATCGATTACTTCGCAAAGCAAATACCCATATACCAAACAGGCTTCCTATCCCAATAAATTACCCACTTCCAACACAACCAACAATAAAACAAAATGCAAGCAACCCTAATACTCTATTCAGTAGCTGAGTACGTATTATCCAAAAACAAGACAGATCGATCCACACAACCAATAAAGAAAACACAACAATCAAGAAAAAACACCATGAGAACACGACATACAAAGAGAAAAACATTGTTAGTGGACTACTGAATAACGGACTACTAAAGACGAGTAGCCAACATGCGCACATGACGATTTGCCAGAGGCTAAAACTCCTGGTACAAGGGGAGTTACTCGAAGTATTATTTTATTTTTTTGGTGCTTCGAAATTATTACTCAAGTATCATATAGTGGATTTATTTATCTTTTGGTGAATCTTTTTCATAGAACAGAGTTTGATAAGCAAATCAATATTTTTTTTTTTGAATTAAAATTTAATTAAGCAAACCCCCATGGGAACAAGGAAACTGGGGCATGCCCCTGAGTACAAGAAGCAAATAGAACCTAAACTCATCCTAGCAGCAAAAACAAATTGCCACAGAACTGAATTGAAGGCTTTCATCAAGTCCAACTTCATTGCACATCTAGGAGGCCCTTCCTTTACCAATTCTTGCATTGACAAAATATTATCTACAACAGATCTTCCTTTGATATATGCAGATTGGCAAGGTCTGGTAAGTGTAGGAAGAATAGACTGCAGCCTATTAGCAAGGATTTTGGAAATGCAAGTAAGGCACATTGCAACAGGAAATGGGCCTATAATCCTTAATGGTTGTAGGAGAACTAATTTTAGGGGGCAAGGGTAAGTGGAATCCCACTCTGAAAGAAGGAAACCAGTACCAAAAAATTGCTTAATAGGTGCTACCATATTAGGAAAGTCAAAAGAGCCCTATCTAGCTTACATAATTCTACTAGCCTCGAAACCACCTCTCTTGTTAGACCATGTATTCTAAAAGCCTTTGGAAGGCATGTCCTCCATATGCACATCCTCAATGCAAATATTGAGATCTGCAGCAGCTCTACCATCAAAGCCAGCCAACTTTTCATTGGCCTTCCTAAACACATTGAAGTCACCCATTTGGACGCAAGCATTACTCCCACCGACTGATTGCACAGCCCTCATATCAGCCCACAAATATCTTCTTTGCACAACATTATTAGATCCATAAACAATAGAGACAAAAAACTGGTTATGCATTTTTTCAACAACCCACCCTAGCAACAACCATCTGGGGAGTAGAAAGAATGTCAGAAACACTAAAACAATGGGGATCCCATGCCAAAATAATTCTAGCAACCACAGAAGAATCAATGTTATACAAACATTATGCCAGGAAAACATTGGAGAACAGTAGTCAAAGTGCTAACTCCTAATATTTAGCCTCTAACAGACCAATCAGACCCAGCTTTTACAAATTAAGCCAATAATTTCTTCAGGATTTAAAAATCCAATTTGTGACCTGCGTAAGTTTACCCGCCAGGCGCCTAAGGCTCCCCGCTGAAGATGCTATACAACAAACCTCAGATATTGTTAACTTAAGAATAGGAACACACAGTTAACAGCCTACAAGATTTTCTTGAAGCAGATTAGGGTTTCGAACATCTCTACGTTAAGAAAAACAGTAATATAACTTTTGCATCAGACAGAAATAAATTAGGGTTTGCAAATTTTGCACCTCGCTGTCGGAGACGATGCGGCGGCACTCACGGATGGCGGCGGGGGTGAGGAAGACCTCCTTGCGGATCATGGTGTCGTTCTTGTAGTTGGAGTTGTTGGCGTATCGGAGCTTGCCATCTGGTCTGAACTCGAACTCAAGGAACTCGTGACCGAACTTCCCCTTGTGCCCTACGTAGTACCGGAGATAGAATTCTCCACCACCAGCACCACCACCACCACTGTCTTCCTCCATTGCTGCTGCCATCTCTCTCTCTCTCTCAATTTTCCTCCGATGCAGGCTGCGAAGTTGTTTATAATTGCTCCGTCTCGTTGAAAGCTGCTTGGGGTGAATAGGTCGGCAGAAATCCTTCATGGTCTCGGAGAGGAGTTTGGTAATTGGATCCACCTTTCTACTGGGCTTCCTGGTCGGTCCGGCCCAGTTTAGTTTAGTAAGTGGACTAGACTGTTTCATTTTGGGCTCCACGTTGCTGATAGTGTTTGATTTTATTTTCCTTTTCTATTATACTAGTATTTTTTTTACCAGATCTCTCAAAAGTTAAAATTAAAATTGTGCGTACTTTGCTACTATACTTCAAAATTTGAAGAGTTCCTTTCTTTGGTGCACTGCACTCCTTCAAAAAATTCTTCGAAACTCCAATATTTTGTTACTTTTTTCCCATCGCTAATTTTGTTATCTAAATAGAACACGTAATTTACATCACAATTTTTTTCAATCTTATTTATTATTTAATCACTTCCATTTTAGTTTTTAGATAAAGACATACCTAAATAGTGATAGTTAATAAATATTTTTACCAAAAAAAAAAGATAGTTAATAAATATTATCAAATTTAAGAATTGAAAATAAGAATTGGGATCATTTCAAATAGAATACTTGAACATTTCTCACACAATTCGACTCCTCATATCTGTAACTTTACCTAGAACTCATTCTCACATTGATGTAAGGAAAACAAATGAATAAAAAAGATAAAAGTTGAGATTGTTTTTTTGTGGTGAGATATATGAAAATTAAACTTATGTATATACGTGTATAGCGACCATACTTGGTCGTAAAAAAAATATACATACATACATATATATACATATATATATATATATATATATATATATATATATATATATATATATATATATATATATATACATATATACATAGAGAGAGAGAGAGAGAGAGAGAGAGAGAGAGAGTCCGGTTCTCATCTGGGATAGCTACGGTCCGGGATTGTCCGGACGAGGCATTTCCCGATCAAATTTTGATGATCGGATCCGTCCAATGCGTTTTATTTAATCGAAAATTACTCGGATGAAGCCCTTCCCGATATTTTTTTTGATGATTTCTCGTGGGAACTCTTAAAAACACGTTTTAAACACATTGGACGAATCCGACCATCAAAATTTGATAGGGAAATGAAAAGTGTGGATGGTAAGAGTAGTGGATGAGAACATTGATGTATATATATAGTGTATATGTGTACAAATTTGTGATTTATTTGTGTGTGTTTATGTGTGAATATATACATGTGTGTGTGTGTGTGTTCACAGTGGCGACTCCAAGGTTTTCATCCAGCGCTGACAAAAATACATAATATGTCCATGATGAAAAGCTGTATGCCAAAAAAAAAAAAAAACTCCGACTAGGCAAAAGAGACATCCATTATATCGTTTGACAAAAAAAAAGACTCCAATATATTACAATATCTCACGACGAGTCTTCATATTTTGAAAGCGTTGCACTATAGCTTCATTATCGACACTCTTAAACAGAGAGAGAGTAGAGAGCTTTCATTCAACTTTCCCCTTTTTTTATTTTTTGACCAAACCCCATTTGCCATTATATATTATATGTTGGATTTTAGAGCCCACTGTCCCATATTCCCATTGGCTTTAAAAATCCACTACGTGATATTATATCAATTTATTTGGTTTTGGGTTTGTTTTGTGGGGTTAGGGCTATAACAAGTTGGGTCAAATTTAGTTAAATATATTTATTTTAACCTCGCACGAGTAACTCAGCGTTGACAATACTAAAGAAAATATAATTTATATCTATAAAAAAAATTCAGTGCATTTTTTGAACCCAGCGAGGTCGTTTGACCTCGCTGGGTATATAGTGGAGTCGCCCCTGTTAATATTCATGATATAGTTTTTCCTTCCCAAAATTTTAACAACTCTTTAAGAATCCAACGATTTAAAGAAATATTGTAATTATACTTTAAAATATTCGAGTTTTCAATACACCCTCTTTCTTGAGAGGCAATGATTATCTTAGTACAACTCTGGTGCATTGTTTCTTCCATCTCTTTTTTTAATTTTAATTTGAATTTGAAATAAAGGGCAAAAAAGAAAATATGTTAATTAACTTTTTTTTTGACTAGTCAAAATGGACAAATATTACGGAACATTCAAAAAAGAAAAGGTGGACCAGATTTTTGGGGAGGGAGTACACACACATGTTGTGGGCTTATCTCCATTTTGGTCCCCAAAAAAATATCCGGCGTTTTATTTTCATCCCTACAGATGTAATTGTTTCGATTGCACCCCAACAATTTTCAACCATTAATTTTAACATAATATGGGGGAGTGAGAAGGAGAATCCAACCACGGGTTGGATAAAATAAACCACCTGACGAGACATCCCAAAAAAATCCAATGGGCCAAGCCCAAACACATAAAACACCCAATGGGCCAAGTCCAAACCCCAAAACCCTAAACAAGCAGCAATGGGGCACTAGTAGAACTCCACTGTCGTTCATGCCACCACTAGTAGCGACGCAGCCTCCGATAACAGATCACCATCAGCAGACCGTCCACCCTTTCCCATTAAGCCCTAAGACCGGTAGCACCCAATAATAAAAACCGGCAGTTGATCCAAGCCCCCAAACAGAGACAGATACCGAAAGGCAGAACAACGAGGATAGCTAAACCACTACAACACCAACTCAAACCAAAGTTGAAGAAGAGAAACAACCATCATTCACGTCGTCGTGAATCCCACCGTGATCAGACTCCAATTCCCAAGATCTGCCACTTCGAACTCCACAAACGACCATGACATCATACCACCGAGATCCCATCCGCCGCCACGGACCATCGCCGCTGCCCATTACTCCCAAAACAGTCGACACCCATCAAAAAATAAAAAGGAGAACACACACACACACAGTGGGGAGTCAAATGGTTGTGTAAGTTTTTTAGAGAGTAGGAGGTGAGCTATGGTTAGAGAGAGAAAGGTGCAATTTGACATCCACCAATGCCATTTCGTCCTTCTATTGCTTGCGAGGTATTATTGAAAGTTGGGACAAAGTTCTATTTAAAATGCCAAACTGGCCCCATATGAGTTAATTTTTTAAACCTTAGATCCAGGGACGAACACAAGGGGTGTAAGAGGTGCACAGGTTTAACAACTCTATAAATTTCACATATTATACTAGTTTTTTGTTTTTCAAATTTTAAGGTTTATTTTGAAAAAGTTACATGGAATTGCCCCAACGAGTCTCTTGAATGAAAAAAAAAAATCCAAAAATTCCTAAATGTGTGTGCCAAAAAATCTTCAAAAATTGAAATTATATAACATTTTTTGGTCGGGCAATAAAATTTAATGACAACTATATACAAAAAATCTAGCCTCCTTCTCGGATTTAGCAAATGGCAATATATAGTTATGAAATACACTTTCGTTACCAATGTGGAAATACATGTGATTTGGACCCACTACTAAAATATCATGTACCCGCCACTTCTTAGACCTAAGAAGTTCTTAAACATAAGAATTCAAATCCTCAAGGATTAATAAAGAAGAAAAATATGGGCAGAGGCGGCTCTAGGATTTTCATTCAACGATGACAAATATTTATAATGCTACTACGAAAAGCTTCATTCAATGCTTCATCTGATTCTTTGTGCCTTAGTCAATAACATGAGAGCAAGAGAGGAAGAGAAGGCTGGGATCCTTTTATTTATTTAATTACTATTTTTAGAATCCCAAAATTTAAGTTGTCCAAATTTAATTGGAGTTTTATTATTTTAATTCTGCTCATTGATCTAGTGCTGACAAAACTAAAAAAAATTACTTTATACATAAAAAAAATTTCAGTGCATTTTTCGAATCCGGCGACGTCACTTGACCTCGTTGGGTTCAAGGTATAGCCGCCCCTGACTATGGCTTTGGGTGAACAAGTGGCTACTTACAATATAAAGTAATTGTGAAATACCACAATGAACTTCTGATACTAGCCAACATTTTTCGGCCACCGAACCTATATAAGTATTGCATTTTGGGCCTATATAAGTATTGCATTTTGGGCCAACTTATTCTCCACTTTCATCTAGTCTCTAGATTTTGAAACAATATCTTGTTTTTGTGTATCGGTTTTGGTTTTTCATATGGAGGGCAGTGAGAGCTCGAGCTCGTTGCAAATGGGAGAAACCGCACAAGAGAGGGGGTTGTCACACATCCCGCAATGCTATGTGATTCCAACGTCAGATAGGCCTAGTTTGAATCTTGAAACTGCGGATGTTCATGTTAAATACTTATTGGGGTTTTGAGATAGTCTCTTAGGATGGTTTGTGGTTGTCATGGACATAGAAAATGTTTGTTGCCGTTACGGATTTTTTCAAGTAAAGCTCTAGATAAGTATGTGAAAAACCTTAGACCACCTTGGTGTATAGATTCGCTATGTTTGATCTCTCCGTAAAAAACCACCGGTCAATATATCAACCAATCACACAAATAGAAAGCAATCAAATAGAGAACTCAAAGATATCCGTGAAAAATCCCTAAATAGATAAAAACCACAGAAGGAATCAAAACAATATATTGTGTGTAATTATAAGCAATCTTACCTATGATTTGAATCCTCACAATTGCCCTAATATCTACTTGTCGAATCCACGTTTACCACACTCAATGCTTGATCCTGCTACCTTGAATCCACAAGCTTTTCATTTGCCTCCCAAAAATCCACCAAAGGACGACTTTGTATTGCCTGTAAATCCTTCTTAGGGACTTTCTCGAATAGTTAAAAAGAAAACGATATTGGAACTTCTTAGAGATGTATTGAAAGCTCAATGATAGATTGATTGTATTTGTACTCCAAGATACACACTAAAGAACACTCTAGGGTGTTTCTACACTCCAAAATGCATATACATCTGTTGTGCTGTGCTTTTTTAATGTTCTGACCTAACTAATGCATATTTTTAGAATTAATGAATTTCGTGAGTTTTGTTAGAGTGAAAGTCTACCAAGAGTTGCTTGAGTCTGTTCTACAGATTCTAAATACTACCACACTCTCACTCATCATATATTAATGTATACCCTTCCACATACCTAACCAGGTGCTCTAGAACGATTGTTAAATAAAAGTACAACTCGATAAATAAGGGACACATCAAAATATATATTTTGTCAATACAATTGTCAACACAAAGGAGCTCGGTTTTTTGGAATCATGCTTCACAATTTATGAAATCGGTCAAATCTATATACATCCGTTCCGAAATCAATCAAATCTATCTGCATCCAATCCCTCATCCCTTTTTTCTTTAGAGCACACATTCCGACTCTTTTAACTAGCCCAAGTAGTTTACAAATTTCCACTTCTAGAAGTAGTTTATTTCTTCTGAAACTCAACTTTCTTTATGAAATTTTGTAATTTAGTTTCTTTATCTTCTTCACGAATTGTAAAATATAGACATTGTTTTAAAAATATTGTCAATATACTTCTTCAACGATAGCGATCCTATGTACATATGGTTTATATGCCCTTTTTTTTTTTTTGTCCCTTTTTATGTTTAGTCTCCAAATATGGAGACTAAAAGTGATGTCTCCAATTTCGAGTCCCTATACAGAGCATGATTCGAGTTTGAAGATTTTATGACAAGAATCTGTCTAGTTGAAAAAAAAAAGGGAACAAATTTGAGATTTTCATTTCTTAGCGGTGTGTATATGTGCGTATCATTGAGATTATTTGCAGCATCTTTAAGACTCATTCCCTTAAATTGCAAGATATCCTCCAAAGGAATTTCAATTCTAACTCTAGTTGTTTTCGTGTTTCTTCTATTCCCTTGGAGACTTTTCCTTCCTTTTTATTTATCCCAAACACCCAGAATTTAATTGATTCTTTTCTATATCACCTTCACATATTCCCTCACCCCACCCATTCCAACTACTTCAACTTTATCATCACCAAAATCCATATGTGGGTTGTCTTGTTGAGCTGTTGGCAAAAACTGTGGCGAGAATTTTTTTTACGACAACACTATTTGTGTCAATGGTAGGCGCGCGCCAAGGCTAAACTAGTAGGCAGAGTATTAGAATACTACTGTACCATTCCCTCTTGATGAACAACTACGGGAGTTTCATTGGGGTGAGATGGACTGGTAAGGTTGTGTTTCGGGGTAGATTGACTAACTGCAATATGGAAGAATTCAAAATTCAAAAGCTCAATATTTTTCTACGAAACCAACTCCACTCCACTCCACTAGTCCAATTTCAAGAGCCACAAAAAATATAATTGAGTAAAAAAAAAAAAAAAATTGTATTCACAACATATCACGATTCATATTCACTAACCACAATTCTCAACTTTTCTCCTTTTGCCTTTGTCGATGAGAATTTTGGTTAAAGTGTGTGTAATAAAAAAAAGGCTACAATTTATGCTTTTTGTCAAGATTGGGCTATTAGCTTTGAAAAATTAATTTCTCTTTCCACCTAAACTTCAACTTTGTGCAACGGGAAAACTTGAACTTTACGTATTTCTTTTACCTAGTATTTTCTCCCACGACTAGGCTTTCCGAATCAAGATTCACTCATGTTATGGTCTCTCCTTGTGAAAACTTATTCGACAATGATTGGAGAAGTCCCTTATTTGATTAAGTAAAAGTTGATCTCATTTAGGTGAAGGTTGCCTCAAGTTCTTCGTGGGCTTGGAAAAGTATCCTTTAGGCAGAGACCTTATTGTTAAGCATATTTGCTGGAGAATTGGTGATGGAAAATCTATTAGTCTTTTTCATGATAAGTGGATTCCATTCTTAGATAAGCCCCTGAGTCATCTGATCCCTTATGATGGTTTTGATTCCCTCAAGGTATTCTTCCTCTTGAATAGCATCCCAAATGGGCCAACTTGGAATTTGGCTGCGGTTTATGATCAAGGTTATGAATCTCATACCGTACCGGCTGGTACGTACCAGATTTGCCCTAAACCGGTACCTTGCACCTTTAATACCGTCCCGGCTCTAATACCGGTCCTTACCGGCGAGTACCGGGAATTCCGGCAAATACCGGGCGAGATGGTGGTACCGTGAATTTCGTCCGGTACGGTGCAGATGGGAGTAGCCGTCGTCATCCGCTATGTTTAAAGCCTGGGATCTCTGCAACTCCTCCAAAAAACAAGATTGAATGGTACTTGTAGTATTGTATCCACTGGGATGGCTCCAAATCATCTTGATTTGCGTCTCTGATGACCTGGTATTGTCTTCGGCACCCTCGGCTGAATTGTATTGTCTCCGGCGACCTTCGTCTGAGTCATCTTGTCTCCGGCTTAGAAAACATTAAAGGGGGAGCAATCCACCGCTTGAAGAGGGACGAAGGGCGTGGGGACGAAGGGATCAATTTTTGTTTTCAGGTGGGGAAGAAGGGTGTGGGGGAATGGGAAGAGACTGGAGAGCAATCTGGATGTGTAGGGAGGAGAGTGAGTAAAGTGGAAGAAGTATCTCAATGGAGATCAAAAGGCAAAAATTATGGAGATCAAAAGGCAAAAATTATCAAGTGTGGTTGAGATTCCAATAGGTTTGGTACTTTTTTTTTTCTTTCTAATTGTTAATATTGAGTCCTCGTAAATTGATTACTTTTCTCACACCAAAAAAATTATAAATCCTCAATGTAATTAAATTTTTAATTATTTTTCAGAACTATTATTTTTAATGTAATATAGTTATTTTTAATATAATATATTTTATAAAGAATTGGATGATATAATTTACCAAAAAAAAAATAAAAATGGGTGATACGAATAAAAATTTCAATTTTTATATATGTATATACATGTAGTATCGTTAAATCCGAAATGGTACCGGTACTCGTCCGGTACCGGTACCGTACCGTACCAGTAAAAAAACCGGTACCTTGTCCGGTACGAGATTCAGAATCTTGTTTATGATACTTTGCCTGCTTTTCTCATCCCTAGGGTCCTGGCAATAAACCTTCCAGCTTTCTCAAGTCCTGATCAATTATCTGGCCACACATGACATCGGGCACTGCAATACAAAGTCAGGATATAGGTCTTGTTGTGATAAGCAGTGAAGAAACTTTTCCCCATTGGTGTCATCTGCCTGGATCTGTAAGGGATATAGTGTTTGGCATCTAATCTAGTCACTGGACCTTCCTGAGAGAATAAAGGTCTTTGTTTTGAAGTTCCTAAAAGGTATCTTATCGGTTAGGGAAAACCTAGCTATTTGCATGAGTAATCACTCCCCATTGTGTCCTCTTTGCCAGACAGAGAATGAATCTATAAACCATCTGTTCTGTCGTCGTCAGTTCACAGCATGCGTTTGGGATGCTATTGAATTTCCCCTCTTTTCGCTGGATATTTCGCTAATTGTGATTTCAAATACAGGATCTTGGACTGGATCATTCATCTGCACATTGACAAACAGAAATTCTATCTTTTTATTGCTATTCTCTGGGCTATATAGAAGAAAAGGAACAACCTTATATTCTCAGATACTCCTTTCAGTAGCATTACGACTGTAGCCATGGCCAAGGACAACGCTTTGTGGTTTAAAAGGGCATCTTTCAGGATTCAGCTCCTTCTAACAAGTCCTCGTCTTTTATTAAACCCTATCTTCTTGACGGTTCTCTGCAAAAGACTTGTAATCTTTATTTTGATGGGGCATGGAAGGAAGGAAACACATGGTGTGGTTAAGGTTTTACCGCTTCCTTGCCATATGGACCTCTAATTGCACAAAAATCTATATCTTCATACAACAACCACCCTCTCTAAACTGAACTCTTAGCTATTCAAGAGGCAATTAAGTGGTCACTAACACATGATGATAATGTTTTAAAGCTTTTTACTGATTGCTTGAATGCTGTTATGCAGATCAGAGGGAAGTCTGAATGTCACCACCATGATGTTCTTTTTGTTATGCAACCTGAATATGGAGATCTCCAAGCTGGCTTTTTGTAGGATCTCCAAGGTTCGTGTAAAGATGTCCAACGGATGCATTCCCTAGCTAAGCAAGCCCTTATTGCATTTCAGCATCACCCTGATACAGGAGATGGAGGACAACTTTAGCCTACAAGCTAATTCTGTTGTTATTTGGTTGTTTTTTGTAGCTTGTTTTTCTATATTGTTGTGTTGTATCCTATCTTGTAACTACTTGTTTATCCATTGAAATTCTTTCTCTTTTCCAAAAAAAAAAAACATACCCAAATAATATGAGATTATTCTCTAATACCCGCTCAAGTCTGCATTTAGGTCTGTCATTGCAAAACATGAAATATTTCAAGTTTTAATTTAGGATGGAATGGATTTGCTTTGTTACCTGTGAGAACTTTATACCAATAAAAAAACCAACTAGCAATAAGTGAGAATGAACGGATAGATCATTATTAAATCATCTACCATTCTGTACTCAAGAAATGTGAGACTATTTTCGTAAACTCACGTTATTCTGATAGTGACGCAAAATGATTCTCATCCTTTTCTCGTTTGATGAACCATGCTGTTCTTTTCATAGGTCTCGATGTGTTTATTGTCCATGCAAAAACTCAAGTTGATCAATCATCAACATCTGAGAATTATAGTTTGCACAAGAGTAATGTGCAGTTATACTCTGACCACCCATTTTCTTTTTGAACAAATGTAATACGACTAAGCCTTGAAATGAATAGTTGAGATGAGAATCTTATTCAGTCTTCCAAAAATCACGCCACACAAAGAATTGGAATGGTTATTCAGTGCTCTTAAGCACTATCACGTGGTACTATAGGGTCATCGCCGCCACAAATTTATATGAGAGCTTCACGCTTAGTGGGTTCCACCCACACAAATTTAAACTAATTTTTCTACAATACTCCCAATTGGTTAAATATGCCCTTTAGATTGAGATTCTGGTAAATCTAAACAATTAGATCAAAATCACCTATAAAAACCGTGGGCAATTTGCTTTGCGCCCCCCTGTCCCCCCTGACACCCGCACCCCCCCGGCCCCACCCTTCTCTCCCCCAATTGCCCCCCCCTTTTCCGGCAGAAATTCCTTTTTTTTTTTTCGAATTTTAATAATTTCATTTACTATTAACTTTATTTATTTAATTACTCATTTAATTTGGTTTATTCAAATTACATTTGCAAGTAATTGCCCCCCGGCCCCACCCCTGTCACGCGCGTAATTACAATTTGTAATGGTCCGAAAATTTATTTATTTATTTTAATAAAATTTTATTTTAGATTTTTCATTTCATACAGTTACTTATTTTATTTTATTTAATTTATTTATTTATTTATTTGCAATAACTTCTCTCCAAATTTTACGCATTTATGTGTGTGAGTGCACGAGTGAGTCTTATGTGCACATTACACTTACCATTGTACCCATGTACGTTTCTTATTTATGTGCGTAACTACCCATTAGCCCTACTCGAGCCAACTACCCCATCCTATACAAATTACTCCTGATTAGTACAACCTAGGAAAATTCAAATGATCTCCTGAGGACTAGCTAGGATTGATGCCAGCCGACCTAGTGACTTGTTAACCCCTCCCAGCCTTTCCTTCTTTTCTCCAGTACGTGGCCTCTCCCTATCCAATTATTCTACTAACCAAAATACACCTTAAAAGACAAAGCGTTGTCTTTGTTTTACATCCATTTTGGGAAAACAAACAAAGAGAGAGCGAGTAGTACACGACAGACACGAGAGACTGATACTCAGATATACTCCATATTTGTCCATTCCCAGCCCTCTTAACTCCATAAACAACCCCAAAAATCCAGTCCAAAAAGCAGTGCATTTTCACTCCGATACAGACTAAAAACAGCTACCGTTAGTCTTGTGCCGATCGTCCATTCAATCCCGCAACTCTCTCATTTAAACCGTAGCCCACCGCTTTGTCTTCGGAGGAGAGGTAGTTAAATTTTACCTCCCTAAATATATCTATTTTTATGTACGTGACTTGGGAGTTAAAAGTATAAATGTGGGTACTATTTTTCTGGAACGGAAATGGTGTGCTTTAGCGCCAAGAAAGAAGAAGAGGAACAATGTTGTTGAGAAAGATAATGGGTTTGCTAATCTTGTGTATATTAAGCATGTGTGTATTAAATTTTTGTGTTACGGAGTAGAAGAAATCGAACTCTAGAGCACAACGAAAATCGTAGTTTTTCCCTAAACGGTACCTTTTTTTGCTCGGTTAAACAATACTCCCTCTGTCCCATTTTAAATGCTCCTTATGTATATCCGTGCCATTTTCGAACGTCTATATCTTTTTATTGATAAGGTTTTCAAAGTTTTTTAAAATTTTGTCTAATAGAACTAATTGAGGTCTATCAAATAAGATCCATATTGCATATAAAATACATTATAGAATGAAAACTATAAGAGTTTTAAAAAAACACGCATAACCGTAGGGAGCATTTAAATTGGGACGGAGGGAGTACCTTTTACTGCTCGACTAAACAGTCTCTTTTCCTTTTTTTTTTTATTTATATATATATTTTTTTCTCTTCCCTATGTTCATTCGGCCAACAATGGCCATTGGTTATTTTTTTATTATTTTTTGGTTTGTTCGGCCAACAATGGCCTTTTGTTATTTTTTTTTATTATTTTATTTCTTTTGTTTGTTTGGTCGGTCAAGGCACCCAGACAATTTTATTACTTTTATAAAAATCACACTTTAACCCCTTATAGTTAGTATAAGTTATGTTTTGACCTAAGTATTTTATGTACTATATTTAATTTAGCCGCTAGCTTATTAAAGATTTCGTTTCGGCCAAAATAATTAAAACAAGTTATGTTGGGATTTCAATTTAAGCTCTACGTTTAAAGTTAACAAATTTATTATTTAGTTCTTTATATTTTTATAATCACACTGTGTAGTTTTTAAATAATAATTGTGAGTGACTAATAAACAAATATATTTTTAATAGTAACTACTATTGGTTGAAATTCCAAAATTTTATTATTATTATTATTATTATTATTATTATTATTATTATTATTATTATTATTATTATTCTTTATATATATAAGCTAATAAAATAGTATTCTAAATGAATAAATTGCTATTAGTAAAATAGAAGTTAGTATATTGGAATTTCTTCATTATGTTAGTACTTGCTAAGCATGATTACATTACGCATGTATCAATTGTTGTGTTCTTAGTTTGTCAATTTGTATTTCAATTATGAAAATGTGAAATTATGAAAAATGTGAAAATTGTTGAATGCTAGAATGGACAACTAGGTTCCCGGGTTGGGTGATCGTACGCGGATATCACATAGACGATGAGGTTAATGGAAAAGTGAATTGAAATTGATTGATGGGGAGTTACCCCGAGATTGTTGTTGAATGGTAGTTCCGCCAAGTGATTGTTTCGGAGGATTGTTTGGGAGTCTGCTATGATTTCGAAACCCTAGGATGTGACACTCTGTGATTTGCTTCATTTGAATTCTGAGGCGTTATAAGGGTGGAAGTATTATAGACCAGTTTCGGCTATATACCTACAGGACCTGGCAGTTGCCATACGTAGCCCAGTGGTACAGTTTCGTCCCTGGGAAATTCATCCTTGCGAGGCGGCTGACGGCTGGATTAAGTACGTAACTTATACCTTCCGTCGGGGCCCCCGAGTGAAGGGCAAACAAGGGGGGAGTAAATCACAGTTTGGTCATATTCCTTAGTGGTTAACCGGGAGGAAAGTTCTCTAGGTTGAGAACTTCGATGAATATGTAAGTTAATGGCTAGTAATGAAATCAGCTATGTGTGTAATTTCTGCCTTACGATTTATTACCTGCTTAATCCTTTAATTACTGCTTTTCAATCATATATGTTGTTCTTGTATGTTATGTAAGGGTTGGGGGTTAGAGTACCTATTGAGTGATTTATCGCTCACGGTGTTACACTACGTGTGACCCTGGTATAATACCATGATGTTGCTTTGCGACTCGGACGTATTATGCCAGATTGTGATCAAACAGGAGGTGTAGGTGTCGAGGGCGAAGCTTATTTTGAAACAGAAGGTCTTCTAGTGGATCGGGTTCAAGAGGAGCATTAGGATCAAGATCTCAACCTTAACCTGTAGAGCCAATCTTCCTTATTTTTGTGTTGGAAAACTGTAATCTAATTTCCCAACAAAGTACTATGTTTATGCTTGAAATCGTATTAAGACACTTATGTTATTATGATGCTTAATCAATGGGACTCTTTTGAATAAATCTTTTAAAAGTATTTTAAATAATGCTTCCGAAAATCGGGGCGTTACACAATTTTACCCCTACTCTCTTCCTTTAATTACTATAGCTTTATTATTAATATTAATTTATTTCTTTATTACTTTATTTCTTTTATTTAGTTAACTCATTTCTTTACATTAATTCATTTAATTATTTAATTCATTTATTTTATTTTATTTAGTTTTTTTTATTTAATTCATTTCTTTTATTTAAATATTTATTTATATCTTTTATTAATTTTTTTTTCTCTTCTATCTTTTTAGAAATTAGTGGCCCTCCTTTAATTACTATAGCTTTATTATTAATATTAATTTATTTCTTTACTACTTTATTTCTTTTATTTAGTTAATTCATTTCTTTATATTAATTCATTTAATTATTTAATTCATTTATTTTATTTTATTTATTTATTTTATTTAATTCATTTCTTTTTAGAAATTAGTGGTCCACAAGTCTTCATCCTAGTCAATAAATGAAGCTTTTGTTGTCTATTTCAAAGAAGACATGTGAAATAGTTATTGCCCGTATTAACAATCACTTTGTGCAACTTTTTTTGCGCCCTCATCACCCTGTACCACCCATCTCAATGTGGTGGTGGCAGAATGTGTCGGATGAAGCTAGGGAATGGGCTTTTACTTATAATGTACGTGCTCAATTGTGGTTGAACATACTGGACGTCGTGCCGGGACCACAATTTGCAGGCAATATTGATTAGGGCTGAACGTTGTCAACGTGATAGTAATATTTATTCACTTTAAAACGTGATTGTAATATTTATTTACTTTTAAGTGTGATTGTAATATTATTCACTTTTAGAAATTTTTCTTTTAAATTATTCATTGTTAAGACAAATTAATTAACTAAATAAAATAATATAAAGTTTCTAAATATTGATTAGGGCTGAACGTTGTCAACGTGATAGTAATATTTATTCACTTTAAAACGTGATTGTAATATTTATTTACTTTTAAGTGTGATTGTAATATTATTCACTTTTAGAAATTTTTCTTTTAAATTATTCATTGTTAAGACAAATTAATTAACTAAATAAAATAATATAAAGTTTCTAAATATAAAGTCAAATTTAAATGTAATTTGAATAAACCAAATTAAATGAGTAATTAAATAAATAAAGTTAATAATAAATGAAATTATTAAAATTTGAACTAAAAAACCAAAAAAAAAAAAAAAAAAGGGCCAGAAACGAGTTGGGTGGGGTGGGGCCCGGGGGCAGTGTCAAGGGGGTGTGCAAAGCCACTCTCAAACCGTGGCCATAAAGGTAGAACGGATAAGTGCAGCAATGTGTGGTGGTTTTGATATTTAACGGCTATAGGTCCATCTAGAGCTCCCAAACAAAGAAATACTCCCGATGTCTCTGTCTCTGTCTCTGTCTCTGTCTCTCTCTCCCTTCTGTGACATTTCCACCCAAATTTCATTTCATTGTTGTCCCAATAATTTATGACATTTTTTTAGCACTTGTAATTGTGGGGTAACAGAGGAAAATTTATCTCAATGGGTTCGTATGGCAGGCTGGCAGCTAGGGCACTAGACACCGATGTTCCAGTCATGGTTAAGGTATCCCATTTTTTTTATACTTTTCTGGAAATTAGCTTTAATGTTTTACATGCCGTTATATTTTCTTGTTAAAAGTACTCCGTAGGTGTTTGAATTTATGTCTCTGTTATTCACCTAGTGAATGTGTACATGATTTGAGTTTAATTTTATTTTTGGGTGATTCTGCAGTTAGCAGAGTTGAGTAAGAGTGCTAAGGATGCAATGCCCCTGGGCCAGGTTACATTTTCGTGCTTTATATTTTTATCAGCAACAATAGACGTTTATTCAACTGAGGCTGCAAATGAGCTGAGCCAAGCTAGCTTCGTAGTGTTGGAGCTCAGCTTGTGAATTAAACGAGTATAAAACCGGAGCACGAGCTTGGCTCATTTGTAAATGAGCTATGCACAGTTCATTAAACAAGTGTCTATAAACGAGTCGAGCCTATAGAAACGAGCCGAGTTTTAGATTGTTGAGCCTAAAACTCGAACTTGATCTTGGCTCGATTACTAAACGAGTCAAGTTGATTCGAGCCGAGCTGAGCCTCAAGTTGCTCGCGAACAGTTGAGTTCGTTTGTAGCCCTAGTTTCAACTAGAATTAACATGCAAGTAAGACGAGTGTAGCTACTTACCCAAAGAGTGGTTGGAATGAAATTTTTGAGATATGTATCACGTACATAGGCATGGACACGCACCACAACACCGACAAGTAATGGAGGACATGACACGTTGGAAAAGAAAATTTATGCATATTAATTAAATGAATAAGAATATAAAAATAAGGCCCTAATTGTAGATGTGTAAGACCATATATACCTTGAATCACATTTACCATTACCTCGTTCACAAAGTATTTCAACAAAAAGATTTTTCGTCATTTATGCATATATACTATATATGATCCGCTGCCACACAAAAAAATTTATTCTCTAAGTCGCCATTAGAATCTACCATTGTTGTTAAGACCCCGACTTGTTTTGTGATTGTCCCACTCCCAAGAGTGTCTTTGGACCATTTTTTAGAGTGTCTCTGGTTTGTCCAAACAAAACATTAAAGATAGGACACTTCAAGTTCGAGTCTCAGACACTTATTTGACACCTGTACGTGACCTCCGACAAAGTGGTTGTGCTACATAGGATGAGATGGATTTATGGTAAGACTTGTGAGAAAGAGTTCAAATTGAAAACTTCGCTTGATGGTAGAGGTTACATCGATGACAAAAATTGGTTAAGGTTACTTGTCTATGGTAGATCGGTCAATGCAGTAGTTAAGAGGAGTGATTTGGTGACTATAGATGGTAGCACTAAGAGGAAGGGTAGACTTCAATTGAGCTTAGAGGCGGTTGTTCAAGAAGAGCTAGTTTTTCGTGGATGTCACAGACGCAATGGAGAAAAATGATACATTTAGCTGACCCAAATTGATTGGGATGTAAGTCTCTGTTTGGGTTCTTTGATTTTTGTCCAATTTTGTTCCTTACATCACCTCATAAATTTTATTGTTGTTCTTGATATACTTGTAAAAACACTATTTCTTAGTTAAAATATATGAACGTATTTTCTCAAGTGTGAAAGATTTAAACAGCAATGAGGTGGATTAGACAACTGTGTTTTTTATTTCATCAGGGCCAGGTTGAAAGGGTTTTCCAAGTCTGTGATGAAGGTCAGATAGGAATTGGTATTGGATGCATTTGGTTATTTTAAGTTAATTTTCTTTTCTTGTTGGACGCACATGTTAGCATACACGTTTCATGAAAGATAAAGTTCTATTAGGTCACTTAAAAAGAAAAAAAGTTATGTGATGGAGGGACAAATATCTGAAAGTTGGGTTGAGTTGCTGAACAATGGTTTTTAATAGAAAAAATGGAACATGGGACAATTTTACTTCCAATGAATCTAGTCCAATAGGAAGATGCTTACTGTCCAATAATCCAATGTTGAGTTCCTATTATTGACTGGATATTTATTATTGACCTTACATTTCAAATTAATAGGCACCATGCCACCATTGTTGAGAGCTTCCTAGCTCATCCACAGAACTGCCAAAACGAAAGAGAAGGAAAAGAAAAATGATATCTTGTAACTGGCTTATTTTGGATACAAGTGCTATATCATCTTCTTACGAGTAAGCTGAATATTTCAAATAGAATATATTTATCCATCAACATAATAATTTAAACCAATGCACATTCTTCCACTGTTCAGTTTGGAGCCTTATCCATTGAAATTTGAAACCAATGGAATTTTTATCCAATACAGAACCAAACCTTAGATGCATTTGCGCACTTTCAGGTGTATATTCATACAGACAAAGACCATTTAGGTTGCTCAACAGTATTTACTGCATGAATATGATCCAGTATTTGTTTCTCAGTATTTTTCACTGTCATGCATAGAATCGAAATCACCCTCCGTGTTTTCTGTTTGTGATCCAAACACGTTAAGGATATAGTATTTAAGTAGAAGAGAGGAATTAAAAAACTTCACGTCCTATGCTGGAGCATTATAAAGTATCATCCGAGTCATATTTGACTCTCTTCTTGCTGACATGGTAATAACTAATAAGTTATCCTAATATTTGGAACCATTTACATCATCTCTTCTATCGACAAGGATTATCTCCCAATAATGAGGGTGTCTTTCATCTATTGGTGACATTGTGATATAGGGGGCAGTTTATTGGCAACCACCTGAGGAGGCTCTTAACAGGGTCAAGCAAGTAGCATGGGAGATTTCAACTAGTCGTTATGGAACTCATGAAGGTCTTCCAGAACTCAGAGAAGCTTTAGCACAGAAGGTAATCTTTTGAGGGAACATTTATTTCAAGGGTAGAATTTCCTCGTCCTGTCACAGACAAACCATAATTGGCACATTTTCAATTTTCCCCGTTGGGTGGCATGTGATCTCTTTCTGTGCTACGAGGACATTGATCACCAACCATCTTGCATAAGATGCGTCCTTCTTGCCAATAATTTTTTTTTGACATGTCAACTAAATTAACTTCTTCTTCCTTATAAGTTTTAAATTAACAGCTGCGCCAGGAGAATAAGCTATCAAAATCCGCTGTCATGGTTACAGCTGGTTCAAACCAGGTATGAGGTGCTACTTCCTCTTATTGCTTGACGTATGAATATCTAAAGAATTTTGTGTTGGTCTAAATTATTTTTTTTGGTTGGTTCTTGCGTAAGTACCCCAAGCATGCAGACAATTACTTCTATTTCTGAGAGTGATAGCATCAATCATTGAGTAGCACATTGCGGTTACATCAGGAATTCCTGCATTAATTATGTGGCACTTTTTCCAATAGCTCAAGGTTATAATGGATCTGTTATTGAACTTTAATAGCATGAGATAAATACAAACATCCTATGCACTAGTCAAACAGGAAAGCTGAGTTCCCTTTGCATATGAGGTTATTAAATTGTGGCAAGTTGCATGTGATTGGAGTTGGAGATTTTGAAATTAGCAACAACAGGTAGAAAAGCAGGTGACGTTATCGTCTAGCTAGAATAGTGGAGGGAGGGATTGGTCACCCGAGAATAGTTGAGGTGCGCGTAAGTTGGCCCAAGCACCTGGTTATCAAAAAAAAAAAAACCTAATTAGAACCTCTCTTTTACATAGGTAAGCGGAGACTATGGAATGGTCTTTGTTTCCTTCGTAGGTGGAATTCAACCTTGCTATAGGATTGGAAGAAAGTAATGCTTTTACGAAGAGAGTGTAGAAAAGGTGAACTTGTTGTGTGGTATTTCTAATGTATGCCTAATTATTTTAAGAATTTTTGTGTATCTGAATTTGAATTTGAGAGAAGAAGGCATTCAAAATTAACTGGAAAAAGATGGCATGAAATTTGGCTAAGTTCACCAAGACAGGAAAATTTTGAGTGCTGGACTGGTAGTTGAATACTTATTGGCTAATTCTATTGACAACCCACTGCTTGCTAAATACAACCCATTGCAAGAGTGGATTCTATATAGCAATGGGATGTATTTAGCAAAAAGTGGGTTATCAATAGAATTACCCATACTTATCTGACATTCAGCTATGGTAAAACACCTAGTATTCACCGCCTGTATTTCTTGAATATCTGTTCATCTTTTCTTTTTCTCCTAGTGCTCTCATTAATCTCAGATTCTACATTATTATTGAAGGAGCATATGAATTATTGCCTAGTCTGCAATTCGCACTTATAAGCATGGCCGGATAAATAACAATTATTAGAAGCAATTACGTGTTACGTATTCCCTCAATTATTAGTTAGTATTCACTATGACTGCGTATGTATCTAACTCAGAAGTAACATAAGCTGTTCTTGACTTTCATCACATAGAAATTTGTCGTCGTTTCCAATCTTTTAAGTGCTTCTAAAAATCATGTTATAAAAAGGTTTGACAAAGGAATCAGATCTATGTATCTATCCTCCAGTCTTTTTGTTGAACTTTTCCGTTTTTCTGCCCCGCTCTCTCTGCGCCCTGTTCCCCACTTCCTGCAGGTTTTGAATGGATTTTCAATTGACAGGGATTCCTGAATCTTGTCCTTTCACTATGCGACGTTGCAGATTCTGTTGTATTGTTTGCACCGTACTTCTTCAATGCATATATGTCCTTCAAGATGACTGGCATCAATAACATTCTCGTGGGTCCCAGTGATCCCGTGACACTTCTCCCGGATGCAGGTTTGATGAGATGAACTGATATTTCCTAGTTTGGCATGCTGTTTGTTCAGCATTATGTTCTTCCTCTTCTCCCCTCTCTCTATCTCAGTTTATTCCCTCGTAAGTTTGGAATTTCTTCAAGTTCGCCTGTCTGTAGATTACTAAGAGAGCGGGGGATATACGAAATGAAAATAAAATCTCCACCCACAAGAATAATAGGGATATTTACCCCCAAAAAAAGAACAATAGGGAACTTTGCTCCATTGACAACATTATACGTGGTAGAAGCATAAACAATGGAAAACATGAGATTCATGATATTATTCCATTTCCTCTGTTCCCTCAGAAGTGAAAGAAGTGAAGCAAGGTATTTGGGATTCTAAAAATCTTTTTGGCTCGAAGAACATTTTATTATCTTTTCAGGGTAGGATCACTGTGTAGTGCACACTAGTATGCTTTGGTAGTTTTCCCTTATGTTTCTCTTGAAAAATAGATGTGGCAGAATCAAATGACTTCTGTTGGAATTTTCTTGTAGAATGGTTAGAGAACACTCTTTCAGAAACAAAACCAGTTCCAAAGCTTGTTTCTATTGTAAATCCCGGAAATCCATCAGGGATCTGTATTCCAGAGCCTCTACTCAAGGTCTCTCTCTCTCTCTCTCTCTCCGTTTAAGGTATTGATTTTGGAGGAACCTACATATCTCTCTCTTATTTACTGCCTTAAATTACTGTAACTAATCTGTGCTTGTTGTAACTAGAAAATTTCAGAAATCTGCAGAAGGGCTGGCTCTTGGCTTCTGGTAGATAATGCATACGAGTGAGTACATTATTATCAGCTCTTGAATATGACAATTGATAAATTATTGATGAATAAAACTGCAAAACCTGCACCACTTAGTTTAACTGGAAACATGGACACTTCCTTTCCATTTATCTCTGCAGCTACATCTTCTACAATCTTCTCATGCAGCTTCCACCTACATCTTCCATTCATTCCATTGCCATTTTTTGATAATGAACTGGCTTCTCTATTACTATTATAAAGGGAACACATCTTTCGGTGTGTAACGTCAGTTTTGAGGATGGCTCATTAGTTTTCTCAAATTACCCTTTTAACTGCGTAAAGGGGACTCCATGAAGAAAGAAAGAAAAAAAAAACTGCCACTCCTGTTTCCCTCTCCCACATTTCCCACTTTCACATCTCTGACAATTGCCACTATTTGTGCATATTTAACCAAATCGACCCTCGCGCACATCGCTTGTGCCCCCGGCATCTAATATTGAAAAAATTGAACCCACATTGAGGGTTAAGGTCCTGCTTATCCTTAAAAATCTAACAGTACCAACTAGATTTTTTCACCATGGGGGAAGTTCAAATGATGAATTTTTTGAAAGTTCTGATCTTGGGTCCACAATAACATTCAAGGGAGTACAAATTTGGACAATTACAAGTACAAAATTTCTACTACACTCAGAGACTGTCTTGAAAGTAAAACATGTATGCTTGAACTGCATGATTGTGGCCTGTGATCATGAGATTTTTGTGCTTGTAGGTACTTTGTATACGATGGTTTTAAGCACTCATGCGTGGAGGGAAGTCATGTTGTTAATCTTTTTTCTTTCTCAAAAGCATATGGAATGATGGGATGGCGAGTTGGCTATGTAAGTAGACCTGTCGAATCTTTTGAGTTTAGGAAAAAAACATCACCACTTCTATTGATACCAAAATGTTTGTTTCTCACATGGAACAGAAAGTGTCATCTAATGCTAGAAAAGTTTGTGCTGCTTATTCGTATTCAGACTTGGTTAGCATGCTAAAGTTGTCAATATAGACTGCAAGTCTTAATTTTTTCGGTTTTGTTTCTTTTTTCACCATAATCATTTTGAGTTTGTTTGAGACCCTTATCTCCTTTAGTTACAGTGGAAAATCGTCTTTGAAAGTTATGTGAACTAGTGTTGTATTTTGCGTAAGTAGTAATTTGTTGCAGAACTAGTGTTGGAAGCGAAAAATCTGGTGTCTCTAATGTTTATATTTTTGGGAGGCAGATAGCTTATTCATTGGAGGCAGAGGGTCTTCTCACACAGCTTCTAAAGGTTCAAGACAATGTTGCTATCTGCACGCCTATGATTTCACAGCATGTGGCTCTCTACTGCTTAGAATCCGGGTGCGAGTGGGTTCAATCAAAAGTCAAAGGCCTTGAAAGAAACAAAGAACTCCTCAGAGATGCTCTTTTGCCTCTAGGGGAGGAAGCGGTGAAAGGCGGGGAAGGTGCAATTTACTTATGGGCAAAGCTACCTGATACCTGTCCGGATGACATTGAAGTCGTTTGCTGGTTTGCAAGGAGACACGGCTTGCTGCTGCTTCCGGGCTCGGCATGCGGAACGAGTGGGTATGTCAGGATCACTTTTGGAATGTTGAGAGAAGAAGAATGTGAAGTTGCTGCTAAGAGACTGAAGAATGGGGTGGAAGAACTCATTCGAGATGGCATGGTGGAGTAATAATGGGTGTATATCAGTACACGAGGTTAAGGCTGTGTTTGGGTAATATTCAAACACTGCCCTTAAGCTTATGTATTCTTGAATGAGCTGAATGCATTAGGGTGTTTCTGGGGATCTGGACTATTAAACCTTGTTTAACTCAACAAACGTTGTGTTCTGTTGTTGCCGCCTTCAGAGAAAAGTAACAAAGCCAACCAAGGTTAATATAGTCACATAAGGTTAATATAGTCACATATAGTCGCATTTATTCCTTAATTTCCTCAATTCTTAACATTTCGTTTACCCCAAATTATTAGTACCTCTATAATGGGATGATCTTATTTTGGTAAAAAAAAAATTATTAGTACCTCAGATTGTTTTAAAATAGTGGGTGGAATATCTTGAAGGTGTGCAATCGTTCATACATATTTGTTAAATTGTACATAAATTGTTGTATTAACTCTCTCACATGGATATGCGGAAAACCTAAGGGTACAGACCCAAGGGTACATATTTTGCACAAATTTGGTCGGGAACCTACTTGTGAGTCCCACATGGGAAATCCGAACCGTTGATTAACTCACTACATAGCGTAGTGACTAGAGGGCCCTCTCTCCCAAATTTGAACGGTTGTAATCTCATCTGTGCGTTTGGGCTTACTCACGGGTTGCGAACAACGAAAGGAATTTTTGGGGTTCCAGGAAATATGACTTGGGTAGGAAAAGCTATGGAAGCGTATACCGAAATCGAAGAGCAATGGTCTCTATTTATAGAGCTTTGCAGATAATCGTCCAAATTTTTTGCTAAATCATGGAAATAGCGTTACTCCGAGTTCAAAATCCATCTCTAGGAGTAGTTAACATGCAAAACACCTTGAACGTATCGGATGAGAAGAGATTGGTAACCTGTTTCCCAAATGTTTAACGCACATGGAATAATCACTCCCTTAGGCATGGAATGATATATATGAGTGTTCAGAGATGTAGGGCGTGTCAAGACCGTGACGTGGTCTAACTATGAATAAAGTTATAGAGCCTGATTCCGACTTTGTAACAAACGATTGCGTTACAATTCTTTGCGAAGATCGTAAAAGTGATTTGAGGTTGCCTTACTCGTGAATGACTTAAAATTCAGTGATTGATGGTGTGTGTTGATTTAATTTAATATTTTACAATTTATTGAGTAATTTCCAAGTTAAATTATTTTGTTGGAGACATAATTGGAGTTAGTTTTTTTACCTTGACTTGGTCTCCTAATAATTCTCCAATGAACAAACCATTTTCCTATTTTAACTATAGCAGTTCCTATATAATAGGATTAGTTGGTTTGTTAGGAGACAACATCTTATATTCCGTTGCTTACATCATTAATTGATTGTTTTCCTATTATCTCTCCACCAAATCAGAACAACTCCTATAACAACTAACGTAAACCTATTGGTCATAGTCTATAAATTCATGCTTTGGGTTTTCTTTTTATATACAGCAACGTACAAAGTGATACTCTCTCTCTCATTCTCCTGATATACAGTTGGCTTACAATTCTAATTACTGCCATAAACCGAAAGCGTTCTCCATTTTGTCTTTCTTTAACCCATACACGAGTGCTCCATATCACACACACACACACACACATATATATATATATAGCTCACTTTTCCAAATTGCCGTACCTTATATTGCTATTGATTTTATTTGGATTTCGAGTGTCGGGAAACAACTTGGTTCGTGAGTTTACTTCACTGCACAGAAGGAGGCTCGTAGGTCGTTGTATCTTGGGGAAGGAGCGCCATTCAACCCCGTGCAGGAGGGGGTGTATCTTTCATAAGGAGAGCGCTATTCGGGTGCCTCGACCATAACCCTATAGGCTATTCTAACTTCTCTCTTTTAATATTAATTTGTGTTTGGTTATTTATTATTTGTCAAGCTTTTAATTTCAGCAGTTAATCCTAATTCTATAATTTCTCCAACAATCTTAGGAAAGATATTTATTAGGATTTTCTGTTAGAATTGCTTATTTGGAAAAAAAAATGGCATTTAAGGAGTCTAATTCTTGCAAGCCAGAGAAGTTCAATGGCCAAAATTTTAGATGTTGGCAACAACAAATGAAATTTTAGCTAACCACTTTGGGTTTATATTCTGTGATTCACAAGGCTTTGGTTTCAAAAGGGAAAGAAAAAAGTGAAACTTCTAAGACTCTTGAAATTGTTGAAACTGACAAGGATTCGACCCCGTCGAAAAAAACATCTGTTGATGATGATTTTGAAGAGAGAGATTATCTGTCATGGTAGAATTTTGAGTGCTTTGCCCACTAGTATCTATGATATTTTTTGCACTACTAAGACTTCCATTGAGTTGTGGGAAGCACTTGATTTTAAATATGGGTCCGAAGATGCCGGTCTTAAACAGTATTACACGGAAAAATTTTTGGACTTCAAAATGGTTGATGAAAAGTCAGTAATAGATCAAGTCCATGAGTTTCAAAATATTCTCTATGATCTTAAGAGAAAAGGAGTGGAGTTGTCGGATACTTTTCTTGTTGCTTCCCTCATTAAAAAATTGCCTCCTAAGTGGACTGAATTTGGCAGGGATCTTAAACAAAAACCCGATGATTTTACTCTTGATGATCTTATAGTGTCTCTAAATATTGAGGAGAAACATCGGGAAAGGGTTGTTGAAATTCATGTTTCAGATTTTCAGGCTAAAGCACTCACCGTAGAAAGTCTTCATAAGCCTAAGCGTCAAAATTTTAAGAAGACTAACTTTACTAAAAAGTTTGGGAGCCACAACTATAATAATAAACCAAAAGGCAAAAATATGTTTAAGGGAAAGTTAGTGCCTTGTTGGATTTGTGGGTTGTCTAATCACAAAGCCGTGGATTACTATTATCTCAAAGGTCAACCTCCTAAGGTTCGTGGTCCTTATATAACTCCCAAACCTCAAGCTAATGTTGTCACTGTGGGGGCCAGGTCCTCTATCCCTGCTAACAGGTACTTCGTGGTCCTTATATAGCTCCCAAACCTCAAGCTAATGTTGTCACTGTGGGGGCCAGGTCCTCTATCCCTGCTAACAGGTACTTTGTTTTAGTAGCCCTGAGTTAAACATTGTTTTCAACTCAAATGATTGGTTTATAGACTCGGGTGCTAACCTTCATGTGTGCGCTGATAAAAATATTTTTTCATCTTATTATTAGGAATCAGGCACAAGAATTGTAAGTATGGGAAATGGGAGCATGGCCAGGGTACTAGGAGAAGGAAAAGTTAGTTTGAAGTTGACATCGGGCAAAGTCATTACCTTAGATGGAGTCTTGCATGTTCCGGACATTAAGAAAAATCTAGTTAGCGCTTCTTTATTAGTTCGTCATGGTTTTAAGGTTGTTTTGGAGTCGAATAAAGTTGTAATTACTAAGAATGGTAGTTTTATTGGTAAAGGTTATTTAGTTGACGGTTTGTTTAGTCTTAATGTTATGAATTTTGAATCGAATAAAATTCATTGTTCTTCATCTATAGATGCTTCTGTTTCTAATGTTGAATGTTGTGATACTTGACATGGCAGACTTGGGCACGTCAATTTGAAAACCATTAAAAGGATGATGAGCTTAGAGCTTATCCCAAAATCAACGGTTAATGTGAAGGAAAAATGTCAGGTTTGCGTACAAGCTAAACTAGCTAAGAAGCCTTATAAATCAGTTGTAAGAGACACAACTTTATTAGAGCTTATACATAGTGATACTTGCGACCTTAATAACGTGCTTACCAGTGGCAGCCAAAGATATTTTATTACCTTTATTGATGATTTTTCTAAATATTGCCATGTATTTTTAATCTATTAGAAAAGTGAGCTTTTTGACAAGTTCAAAATTTTTAAGGCTCGAGTAAAAAATCAGTTGGAAAAGAAAATAAAAATATTAAGGTCGGATAGAGGAGGTGAATGTGCACCCACTGAAATGAGTGAATTTTGTGAAACGCATGGTATTATTCATCACCGAACTCCTCCTTATTCACCTCAATCCAATGGAGTAGTGAAACGTAAAAATAGGACTTTAGTAGATATGGTAAATGCGATGTTAGCTAGTTCTGGTTTACCAAACAATTTGTGGGGTGAAGCTTTATATTCTGCTTGCATATTTTGAATAAAGTGCCTTATAAAGATTCTGATAAAACTCTTATGAGCTTTGGAAAAATCAAAAGCCTAGCTTAAAATATTTCAAAGTGTGGGGGTGTAAGGCTAAGGTTTTAGTTCCTCCTCCAAAGAAAAGAAAATTGGGTCCAAAAACTATTGATTGTGTTTTTATTGGATTTGCTATAGAAAGTGTTGGCTATCGTTTTTTAGTCATAAACTCTGAAGTTTCTGATATCTCTATTAATACTATCTTCGAATCTAGAGAAGCTGAATTTTTTGAACATATATTTCCTATGAAAGAAAAGGTTTCAAAATCAATCGGTGATTGTTCCACCTCTAGAATTAGTATAGAATCTCAAGATGATTTTGAACCCAGGAGGAGTAAAAGAGGTAGAATAGAGAAAGATTTTGGCGGTGATTTTCAAACTTTCTTGATTGAAAATGATCCTAAAACTTATAGTGAAGCTATGACTTCCGTAGATGCTACTTTTTGGAAAGAAGCTATAAATAGTGAAATGGATTCTATCGTTGCTAATAATACTTGGTATCTTACTGATCTTCCGCCCGGTTGCAAGACAATAGGTTGTAAATGGATTTTTAGGAAGAAACTTAGAACGGATGGATTCATTGAAAAATTTAAAGCTAGATTAGTAGCTAAAGGGTTTAAGCAAAAAGAAGGGATAGATTTTTTTGATACATATTCTCCGGTTACTCGCATTACTACTATTCGTCTTTTGATTGCTATAGCTTCAATCTATAAATTAGAAATCCATCAAATGGATGGAAAAACGGCCTTTTTAAACGGAGAGTTAGAAGAAGAAATATATATGGATCAACCCGAAGGGTTTATAATTTCACGGCAAGAAAGAAAAGTTTGTAGACTAGTAAAGTCTCTTTATGGCTTAAAACAAGCCCCTAAACGATAGCATGAAAAGTTTGATAAAATTATTCTTTCTAATGGCTTTACAATAAATGATGCTGATAAATGTGTTTATATTAAACAAGTTGATGGTGTTTGTGTTATTCTTTGCCTATATGTGGATGACATTCTCATTTTTGGTACTACTATTGATGTCATTAGAGATACCAAAAAAATTTTTTCTAGCAATTTTGACATGAAAGATTTAGGACCTGCAAATGTTATCTTGGGTATTAAAGTCCTAAAAAGTGATGATGAAATTGCTTTGACACAAGAACATTATGTTGATCAATTGCTAAAAAAGTTTAATTATTTTGATATGAAAGAAGTGTCTACTCCTTTTGATCCTAATGTTCACTTGAAGAAAAATTTGGGTGAGAGTATTTCATAACATAAATATTCTCAAATAATTGGATCTTTGATGTATTTGTCTAATTGCACAAGGCCTGTATTTCTTATGTTGTTTGCAAGTTAAGTCGTTATACTTGTAATCCTAGCTTAGAACACTGGAACGCAATAGAGAGAATTTTTAGACACCTTAAAGGTACAATAAATTATGGTATTCACTATTGTGGATTTCCCAGTGTTTTAGAAGGTTTCACTGATGCTAATTGGATTAGTGATTCAGACAAAACTAAGGCAACTAGTGGTTATATTTTTACACTAGGTGGTGGTGCAATAGCTTGGAAATCTTCTAAGCAAACTATTATATCTAGATCCACGATAGAAGCTGAATTTATTGCATTGGATTTAACTTGTACCAAAGCCGAATGACTAAGGAACTTATTGATTGATTTGCCTTTATCTGATAGTCTTATTCCTACAGTTTCTGTACATTGTGACAATCAAGCTGCAATTGCCAAGGCTAAGAATGCAAATTTCAATGAGAAGAAGAGACATATCAGAATAAGGTACAATTCTATTAAGCAATTGTTGTCTCAAGGAGTGGTTGCACTCGATTTTGTGAGGTCTGAAAAAAATATAGTAGACCCTTTTACTAAAGGCTTAGCGTGAAGGCTAGTCTTTGAATCATTGAGGGGAATGGGACTGAAGCCTATAAGTTAGTCACCTCGACGGACACCTAACCTTTGTGATTGGAGATCCCATGAATAAGGTTCAATAGGTAACAACTAAGTTGAATGGTGACTAGAAGGAGCACCAAAAAAAAATTAGAGGGGAATCCCTAATCCTATTCCTATGGTGATAGTGCTCATGCTATGTGCATGTTATGTGACGATAGGAAGATCTTAGCTCTGAATGTGTCCAAGGTAGGATTTCTACAAGGTGTTGGTCACAAACTACCCATGGAGGACACACCTATATGAGTGTGGCTGCGTGGTCGCTGCTGTGGGAAATTGGGCTAGTCTCTAAAGACACTCATAGAAACGAGATATGTGCGCATGACCGTCTAACGTGCAAAACTGTTCCAGAACCATAATGTTTCCTGTACTGTGTGTGTGGTAGGCGTAGGTTTGAAATCAAGAGCCTAGTTCAAAAATTTATTCTCTACGGTTCTTCAAACTGAAACTTACTAGCACTAAGTGAAGGTTCAAGTCCGGAAGACACCTATACCCATTGCGCAGTAAGAGTACTCTTGTAAAATTTCAAATTATGTGGGGGATTGTTGGTTTAATTTAATATTTTACAATTTATTGAGTAATTCCCAAGTTAAATTATTTTGTTGGAGACATAATTGGAGTTAGTTTTTTACATTGACTTGGTCTCCTAATAATTCTCCAATGAACAAACCATTTTCCTATTTTAACTATAGCAGTTCCTATATAATAGGATTAGTTGGTTTGTTAGTAGATAACATCTTATATTCTGTTGCTTACATCATTAATTGATTGTTTTCCTATTATCTCTCTACCAAATCAGAACAACTCCTATAACAACTAATGTAAACCTATTGGTCATAATCTATAAATTCATGCTTTGGGTTTTCTTTTTATATATAGCAACGTACAAAGTGATACTCTCTCTCTCATTCTCCTGATATACAGTTGGCTTACAATTCTAATTACTGCCATAAACCGAAAGCGTTCTCCATTTTGTCTTTCTTTAACCGATACACGAGTGCTCCATATCACACACACACACATACACACACATATATATCTAGCTCACTTTTCCAAATTGCCATACCTTATATTGCTATTGATTTTATTTGGATTTTGAGTGTCGGGAAACAACTTGGTTCATGAGTTTACTTCACTACACAGAAGGAGGCTCGTAGGTCGTTGTATCTTAGGGAAGGAGCGCCATTCAACCCCGTGCAAGAGGGGGTGTATCTTTCCTAAGGAGAGCGCTATTCGCGTGCCTCGACCATAACCCCACAGGCTATTCTAACCTCTCTCTTTTAATATTAATTTGTGTTTGGTTATTTATTATTTGTCAAGCTTTTAATTTCAGCAGTTAATCCTAATTCTATAATTTCTCCAACAGTATGAAACAAGATACTAGCCAACATCACTTGTATTATAAGAAATAAAGTGATAACGTAAAGATAAAAGCTTGCCACTTGTATCTAGGAAAAGGAAATACAAAGGGATAAAAGCTTGCTAATGTCAAAATTAGACGGTTAAAGCATAGAGAAAGCTGTAAAAAACAAAAAGACATTGAGTTTTGAGGCGCGGAGCTTTGGCCTGTCCCTTTTTGTAGCAATGAAGTCCATGAAAAATATTACAAAAGACCCTAAAAGTGATCCAAGTGGGCCATGTTCCAACTCTTCTAAAACTGTTCCCACTTATTCAGACAAGCTTGAAATATGCCCAACCATTGATTTTCACAGCAATGACTTTGATTACTGCCACGTGTCCCCTTTATAACGGCAAAAAATAGGCATAACTCTTGTGTTCCAGGGCCTATTCATACTTGTATGCATGAACCATTTTGGCTATATTCACGTCTCACATAAGTTTTATGTAGCAAAACCACTCTTATAGCTATTGTAAATATCAAATAATGGAGGAATATTCCCTCCTGAATGTCGTAAAAAGCTGCCAACTGTCCCTGGAATTTGGCTCTGAGAATGCGACACGTGTCCACATTTCTAAACCACTTTCTTTTATTTTTGGGAACTAATATTGATTGTAGACGTTGATTGCAAACTGAAGTCCCTTGTTGGCTGCCACATGCCCCTTTAAATTCGTCAAAAGCTTAAGTGCTTCCTACTTTTTAGGGCATATTCCTTGATTTATCTCATCACGTTGACCATCTTCAACTAAAACTTGCTTCATTAAGTGCCACGTGGCATTTATGACAAAATCCTCGTGTATTTTATCCTTATAATTGTAATAACCACGATTTTAGGAAGAAAATTTATATTTGTAATTATATCAATTAATTATTATATTATATTATGTGTCTAATTAAACATTTATAGATATATGTATATATATTTTTTCCTTGGTACATTTGAATTAATTTACCTAGTCAACTTTCTATATTTGTTTATTTCCTAAACTAAGATAGGAAACTAAATCAATAATCTTTTTAGGAAATATCAATTTACATTTTGTTAGTCATTTGCCTTTTATAAATTCTTTCTAAATCTCCCTAAATTTCCCTCCTAAATCCCACAAATTGATTGATGCCATAATCCTTCACCTAATCACCCAAATTGACTTTCCTTCCTTATCAAAATCTTCCCACTAGGATTTTTCTTTCTTTTCCTATTCTAACTCCCTCCTTCGCCAACAACTTTTTACCTCCCTTGTTCCCTTATTCCTTTCTCCCCTCAATACATCAAAATCTCGGTAGTGGAAATTTTCCCACTTCAATTGTCCGTCCACAACAACTCTCTCTCTCAGGTCCTCGTTGTCGATTTCTATTCCAAAAAACTCAGCTGTTCAACAATCTTAAATCTTCTTACGTTTGTAGCGTGCTAAAATCTTCAGAAGAAAGGTAGGGCTCTCCAAAATTTAACTTTTACTTTAGTTATGCTGTTTGCGTGGTTTCTAATACCATTGTTATAATTCAAATGGAGATATTAGACGGAGTCGAGTTGATAATGTAAAAAAAATCGGAATTTAAATGGTTTACAAGACGAAAAATGAGTACGAGTATCCCGCCCTCTGATCTGTACATTTTGGGGCATTTTGAGGCAGATTCACGAAAAAAGTAAAACATGAAAGTTGTAGGCCTTGGAAAGTTAAGCAACTTTCATATAGAACTCGTTCCATTCCGAGGTACGTAGAATTAACTATGATTTTTAGAAGTTGGCTCAATTAAACAGTTTCGGACAGATTCACTGTTTAGCTTAAAACACTGTTTTGCTTCGTTTAGGACTGGATTTAGGCTTCGATCAAAATAGTAAACTTGTGTCAAAATTTGATGAAATATTTTAATGTAAAATTTCGTAAT
This sequence comes from Vaccinium darrowii, assembly GCA_020921065.1. Lineage (NCBI taxonomy): Eukaryota > Viridiplantae > Streptophyta > Magnoliopsida > Ericales > Ericaceae > Vaccinium > Vaccinium darrowii. Next base: position 25,887,884 of record CM037155.1, on the reverse strand, counting down.
TTTTGGAATCCGTTTGCTATTTTTAGTGGCTGGCATGGTAACTGACATGTATGGGCTTGAGATAGTTGATTTCACCGTTAAATTTTCTTTTCATGCTATAATTGGACGCATGTGATTGTTTGGCTTACTAGCATTTTTTTAAACCATTAAACTTGTGTAATTGACTATTGCGATTAATTTTAATAAACTAAAAAGATGAGTGTTTCATTTATCGGATTTGGGGAATGGGGCGTGTCCGGTGTGGGTCTTGAGCCATGCACAGTTTATACTTTTAGGTAGCTTTGCTGTGTGATCGGGCACCGAAAGTATACTGTGGGTGGGAATCGATGCCGGATAGGGATTGATCAATGGGTGATCAATCGTAAGCCTTGCGCAGTGATTGGGCACTTGAAGTATACTGTGGATGAGAATCGATGCCGTATAAAGATTGTGTACGGGGTAAAATCCACGTAACCCTGGATCACGTGCTTCCTTGAGTCAACCCTCAATCTGCAAGATAGAGAAAGGGTTAGAGCACCTTTGCCTCTCGTTGGCAAAGGCCCTCCGATGCCTAAGTTAGTATCGCGTACTTTGAATGCTTAAATCACAGTGCATATGAGAAGAGGTTTCACAGCGTACCTTTTGTCATGGTTCTTGTTTTGTATTTATAGGTGTATATGCCCATTAGTTTAGGCATCTCGTGCTCCTTGTTTCCTACTTCCTTTAGGAATCCTTTTCCTAATAGAACTTTCCTATTAGGGGCAAGTCTCCATATCCTGCTAGATCTCGTCTAGCAGAGGTCTTTCTTTCCATATGGGGTATTCTCCTAATCACATTAGGACTTCCCATATCAATCCCCCATTTCACGGGATTGCTCCCTATCCCATAAGGAACCGCCTTGGATTATTCTGGAATGTCTCACCGCCTTATCCGTGGCGGTGCCGTGCTTCTACGTAGCTCGGCAGGACTCGTACATAACTCAGCTACTCACGTCGAGCTGAGTCCATGTATTCCAGAATGCTATTCAAGCTTTACCCGTAGCTCCACTAGCTCGGCCGTACCAGGGGCATCCCCTTATGATTTATACCGAGCTGGCTCATCCTGGTATATTAGTTCATTCCTTCCATTCTGGCCTTACTCATGGCCAAAACAGCTCGGCACAGGGCTCACGAATATCCTATGTGGTGCCGAGCTATTCACCTTCACGTGGTGACTGTCATAGGCATGTGTTATGCGTTTGGTACCTTTTGTCATGGTTCTGGCCTTGATACTTTTGCTCCTGACCCTGCGCGGTCCTGCTCGGCCGTGTGTGGCCTCTTCTAACGTTTGGTACACTAGTTTCTCGTACTTTGGATATTTTGCTTAAGTATTTGCATGCTGAGTATAGCCTAAGTGTTTTCATACTTAGCAACTGTTGCGATGTTCATCATAGTTTCAAGTTTTCTCATACTTGGGATTTCTTGCAATACTCGTTGCGAACCTAAGTTTATTCATACTTAGGATGTTTTGCAATACTCGCAGCAAATCTAAGTTCATTCATACTTAAGATGTTTTGCAATACTCGTTGCAAATCTAAGTTCATTCATACTTAGGATGTTCTGCAATACTCGTTGCAAATCTAAGTTCATTCATACTTAGGATGTTTTGCAATACTCGTTGCAAATCTAAGTTCATTCATACTTAGGCTGTTCTGCAATACTCGTTGCAAATCAAAACACCTCTCTGCTCCCCAATAGGAATCAAACTCAAGGTAAAAAATTGTGGTTCGTATTAATCGAAATCATGATAATAAAAGATAAAAATCCATTAATGCTGGAAACATTAATAAAGACAAATCTGAATAACTAATGCTGGTGATTTTGTTCGTAATCCCAACTAGGTGCTAAAAACAAGTGTGAATTTATTCGTATTCATTAATGGGTGATCAATAAGTGAAGTTTCGATTTAGACTTTACTTTACTCAAAAAGAACTTCCGATTATACCGTTGTGATTAGAAAAATCCAAGGAACAATTACCGGTATAATCGGAAGTTATTTTTTAGTAAAGTAAAGTCATCTTTCACCCATTTTCTTCGGAGAAAAATATGTTGTTTTTTGGTTTTGTACTAAAAGTGAGGGGATGAGATTTTGATGTGATTAAAATTTTAAAATTTTGGAAATGCCATTGTTTTCAAATGGGGAGTACTTCCTTATTTTCATAAATAAATTAAAGTAAAGAAAACTCAAAATAAGTATTGTGGTCTCATATTATATACACAAGTCACATTTGGATGTGTAGTGTAATTAGAAGGATATAAGTGTAGTGTATGGAGGAAATTTGCTCAAAACATAACACCATCTCCTCCCTCTCCACCCGACGATCCCCTCTCTCCTCTCTTTCCTCCATTGTTACACCTTCAAGCTCAAATTACTCCCTCATCACTTAACCACTTCAAGAACCAAGGCCATTTTCACGTTCTACGCACTCTACGGAGTTTGGGTTGCCGTGTATTCACACCAAGAGCTCCAAATTTGAGATTTGGGAGTTTCTACACTTAGGGTTTCATTCATCTTCTATTTTCAAGCAAAACCTTGAGGTAGGGGAACAATTTCTACTCTCTCTGGTTGTATGCTTGTGATTTATTGCATATATCTTGTTCTTGGCCTCAATTTCATTGAAATTCATGTTTTCCCCAATTGTGTGGGTTTTTCCCACTTCGATTCTTTGATCTATGAAATTGCTTGTTATTTGGTGAAATTGGGAGTGAAATTGACCTCCCTGCATGTTTAATTGTTACCTAGTATCTCTAATTTGAACCTAAGTTATCTCATTTGTGATTGGGTTGAAATTCCACACCCTAAGGATGAAAATCTGCACTGTTACTGTTCATATATTGCTGCCTCTGTAATTTCCAGCCACTGCCCTTATTTTTGGGGTAGTTTTCGATCACCCTTTGAGGTCCGTTTGGTTCCCGATCGCTTATTCCTTCATAAAATTGACTTTTGACATCACTTTCAACCATGTTTTGACTCGAGAACTATGGTTTTATAAGTAAATATGTCATCTTATCTCACATGAACGTTTGTTGGTTTTTAGAAAGTATGTGTGGGTGTGTGTGTAACACATTTTATCGAAAGGTGTGAAATGGTGAAATGAACTTGGAGAAAATGGATCTTTAATGGAATGTTGAGAAATGAGATGTTTCAAACCAATGCCATCACTTGGTGAAAATTTTTATAAAGGCACGCAAAGCCTATGGAATCCGGCAAGGGCCGGGGGCCCCACAGAACCCAGCAGAGGCACGCGGAGCCTATGAAATTCGGCAGAGGGATTAAATCCCTAGTACTAATGAAATGATGATTTTTCTTCAATGAAAAAAGTGAGAAATGAGGTTTTTAAACTATCCGTTGTGTTTGTTAAAAATTGATATGTGAATTTGATTTTTTATTATTATTGTGGTAAACTTGGGTTGTTGAGTCAAATGAAATGGATACTTGGGGTGATGTTTGGGTACTTTGTTGCTTCAAAATCCTTTTCTTAATAAACCGGTTACCGTTATTCACATTGGTACTACCATTGGACATATCATGATCTCATATGCGTATATCATATTCATACACCTAGCATTAGTAGAATAGTTCTCCTACGAGCGCGTGTGCTCACCCTATCCCTTTTCAGGTACCCAGCTTTGATTGTGCATGGTTTGAAGTGCATGACTTGGATGATGAGCATATAAAATGTAGAGTTATTTTATTCATCTTCAATGCATTAACTTTTCTTTTGGGGAGATGATATTGTAACTCTAATATTTTCTCTATCTTTTGACTATGGATTTGTAATAACTTATGGGATGTTATTATTTGATTACACTTTTGGGGCAAGGGTGCCCAAACATTTGATAGCCATTGGACTAAGGAGGTACTCTAATTTATGGAAATCTTTATCTTTTAACTTACTTATTGTTTGAGATTCTTTTATTTATGTTTTGTAAAAAAATGAGGGCGTGACATTTAATGCTATTAATTGTTGCATGAACATACTTTAGTAACGGGGTAGCTTTGGGTGTCCTACTGAGCATAATTTTATCACTCACGATACTATTTTTATGGCCCTGGCATCTCCGACGCCAGGTACAGAAGGAGAGGAAGAGCTGTCTACTGATTACGAGGTGATGGAGCAGCAAGATGGATATGAAGTGGAGGAGCAACAGCTCCACCATTAATTTGTTTTTAGCTAGATGGCTCTGTCCTTTCTTTTCAGTTGAACTTTGAATAAGTGTTTAAGTTTTTCAGACAATGTTAGAGTTTAAATTATTTCAGTTGTAATAAATTAGTTAATTTTTTTTCTTATTATTCAAGGATTATGATTTTAAAATTCTATTAAAGTTATTGTTTGTAGTTTAAATAAATGAAATTTATTTATTAACGTACCCAATTTTCGGGGCGTCACAATAATGCTCAAAATCCAAGGATATATAAGGAATATTCCCTGGATACACCCTGAGGATCTGTCAGGGAATACAACCAAACCCTAAAAGATCTCAATTCGTGAAACACTTGGCATGGGGGCGTATCCCTTGACCCAAAAACTCATTTTAGGGTACTGTCACACGTAGTATATTTAGAATTAATGGGCAAGAGGTTTTGGCGAAAATAGAGTGGATGTGGGTCTCCAGTTGGCCATGTTTGTAGTTGGTTGTGGCTTGGGGGCTTCTTAGGATTTCTCTAGATGATCTTGATTTAGAAACCGGAATGTGGTGGTGTGTATTGCTGTCTCTCAAGTTTCACTCTTTTTCTCTATCTCTAGACCTCAATTGTTGAACCTTTCTCTGTTCTTTCTCTTGCTTGCTATTTTTCAGTGGAACGAGATGTGTTTGAGTGGGGAAACCAATGCAGGTGGTATGGTTGATGATGGGAGGGAGTGAATAGAATGACAGGGGTGGTTGAAGGATTGCTTTTCGGCAGGAGAATGGGTGGAGTGTGGGAGTTGTCGGAGTTGTTGGTGATTTGAAATGGTGGGGATAGAAAGGAGTTGGTGGTTATATATATATATATATATATATATATATATCAAAAAACTTCTAATAAGAACCCTTATAGCGTTTTTAACAAAAACTGATTGGATGAAGCTCTTCCGGTAGGGATGGCAATGGGTAGGGTATGGATTGGGGGACCCTATTCTACCCCCGATTCTCAATTGGGAAGTTCTTCCCCATCCCCACTTCCATACCCAGAAGGGATAGTGGACAATCCACCATACCGCCTCCCATTGGGGATCGGGTATATTCGGGTAAATCCATATCCAAACTAGTCGAAAAAAAAAGAAGAGAATAAGATCTAATTTATGTGTTCTATACTAACAAAAAAAATCATTTAAAACAAAATAGAATAGAAAGTTGCAAAAAAAAAAAAAAATAGTCTACCAAGATTATATACAATTTTAAAACCTACCATCATTAAACTTTTTTTAACATTTAAACATATATAGTTTTAATTTGGAACAATATACATAAATTATACCAATATGCATACTTATATATACACACATACATATACTACTATATGCCCGCATATATACATACATTCATAAAAATATGTATACAATTTGAAACGGGGCGGGTACGAGTATTCGGAGACGGGTATCACAAAATCATACCCGCTCCATTTTCAACCGAGGATTCTTTAAGTTCTACCATATCCGCTCCTATTAGATGAAAAATCAAATAATATCCGCCTCGAAATAGCCAGGTTTGGGGCGGGTATCCATCGGGTTTGGGGCAATTGCCATCCCTATCTTCCGGGTATTTTTTTTGGACGAATCCTCGCGAAGCACCTTAGAAACACATTTTAAACACGTCTAATGGTTCGGATGGTCGAAATTTAGTTCAGAAAGTGAAAAAATTGTTTGGTCCGCATGAAATTTAACATGAGGAATCCCTTATTGGAAGAGGTTCATAGTGTAACGCCCCCAAAATTTGGGTTTGTTAAATAAGAATACATAAATAATAATTAAGGTTTTACAACAGTAACCCAAAAGGAATTACATAACTTTCTTGCCAAATACAATCATTCTCTACAGGGTTGACTAGGTTTCTCTACTCCATCGCACGGCTGCCCATCTCGGCGGTGTCCTGCTCTGCTCCGCAGGCCTTCAAGCCATAGTTCTCTCCTCCTGTCCATCTCTATAGTCTGGCATAATACGTCAGAGTCGCAGAGCAACATCGTGGTATTATGCCAGGGTTACACAAGTGTAACACCGTGAGCGATAACGCCCAATAGTCTACACTACCCACTCTCTAACTAACAATTCTAGAACAATAAGTTACAATTCTAGAACAATAAGTTCAAAGACAGTAAAGTATACTTGTGAACAGTAAAACCATGCAATGCATCATGCGTGTTTATGCGGATCAGAGTAAGCATGCGCAGAAAACCGTATCTCATTTCAGTAACTCAAAATAGTGTCACGTGTCAATTTCTCAAAACAGTATCTCATTTCGATAACTCGTCACATGTCTCAAATCATTTTCTCGTTTGGTGCCTCTTTCAGCATTCTTCTTCAAATTTCAACCAAGTCAATATCTCACACCACTCAAAAAGTTATTGGTCCGCTTACGCCTCTTTTCAGCTAGGACACCAACCTTTCCGCTCAAAGCCCTGGTGTCGTGCATCACTGAACCTAACCAGTCTCTTTGCACGGTCCGTCCGCCCCACGACTCACACGACATAGTCCCGGCTACCTTGTCTTACTGATCACCACATGTCTTACTGATCACCACAGTATATTTCAAGGTCCGTTCACTATGTGTTGTGCACGCTTAGCCCTTACCACCAAGTTCACTCGACGAAAATGGGGTGGTGCCTCGCTGCACTACCGTATTATTTAACCCCAACCTCATCATGGCGCACAATCACATGACGGGCGGTGTTAAGACTGCATTACCGTTTTCAATCCCATTTCTCAATAACCTATTTTTCGTAAATTTCATTTCTCATTTCAAAACATATTTTCATTCTCATCTCTATTTTCTCATCAACAGTTATTCAAATTTTCTCATTTCTCGTGTCGTAACGTATCGTGAACATGCTCAATGCCATATGCTAAAAAAAATAATGCCCATGCAATATTTTTCAAAAATCTTTTCTCCAAAAATCTTGTTTTTCTCTCTTGTAAAACACTACATAAAATTATGCACTTTATTGTACCAACTTTCTCAAAAATAATATAATTTCTTCATAAATTTTATTTCCTAACAAAAATTCAATTTCTTTCCTTTTCTTTTAAAACTCCACTTATTTCTTCTCTAAAAGAAATAAAATTAGAATACTTTCTTTTTCTAGCTATTTCTTTTAAAAGACATTTTTCTAGAAATTTCATGTCCAAAAGATTTAACCACTTTGTCATAAAACTTTCTCACCAAAAATAAATTTAAACAAGTAATAAAAATCTTCTTTTTAGAAAATCTAATTTCTCTAAAAAGATACTTTCTAATTTTCTAGAGACTTTCTTTTCCCAAGAGACTTTGAGAAAATCTTTATTTTCATTTAGAGAAACAATTTTTTTTTTAAGCAACTCTTAAAATTTCTTTTTCATCACAACACCCTATTTATAAAATATAGCTACTAATTACTTAGTAGAAAATTTTCTAGAAGAATAACGACTAATTCTTTCTCTACATATTTATTAATAAAAAACTTTTAATTTTTCTTACAACAAAACTATTGAACTCAGTGTAAACTTTATTAAATAAAAGAAACTCCTTTCTAACCATACTCAAATCACTAATTTTAAGAAGAATCATCTAATTAGTAAATCAAAAATATAATCAACTTTCATTAACTAATTCTTCCAAGAAAAATAAATAATTAGTAATTTCCTAGAAACTTGTGTAGAAATCCATCTTCTAATTACTTCTAATCAAGTTCTAATCATCTTGATCTCACTAAACCACCTTCTAATTTCATGAAGAAACATTCTAATTAGAAATTAATTAGAACCTCTAATTTCTTTTCAACATGAAATCCTCTCTTTTAAACTTTCTTAGAAACTAAGTAACATGCTTAGTACCATAATACATGCATAAATTAACTCAAACAAACTTCAAATCCAAGCTTAGAAAACTAATTAGAATAAACTAATTGAACTAGAAATAACTAATTAGAAAGTTGGTTTAGTAAACTACTTTGATTTCCGGGTGTAAACCGGAAGTCGATTAGCAATCCTTGGTGAGGAGGCTTCTTAATCTACTAAACTTTCTTACTAATTAACTTAGTAAGAAGTTAATTATGAGCTAAATAGGTTGACTCTAGTGGTGGGAAAGTAGGTTTATATTTGGAAAGAAAGAAAGCACAATAGTGGAAGGTGTAAAGGTGGCAAGTTGACAAGAGAATGCATGGGTTTTTATAGCAAAAGTGGCTCTCTCTTTCTCCCTCAAAACCCACGGCAATTTCTGCCCCTTTCTGGCCAAACCATTCCTCCCAAAATGGGAGTGAATGTGCTTATTTAATGGCACATGGCAAGTACCATGTTGGCCAACTATCACCCTAGGTTTAGGCTAGCTTTCTAGGTTCTTATACTTGCAAGCAAAGGAATCTTGGGAACCAATTGGGAAAGCAACGTGGGAAGCAAGGGTAGGGAAAAATAGGCCCCTTGTTGTGTAGGATTTTGCATGGTCACCTTTGATATAGGGTGTTTTTGGAGCTTATACACTTAATATGCATGTGCTAGCTAGGCCTAGCTTCTATAGGCTCATATAGGAAGAATATTCTTCTTTAAAACATGGAGCCATGTTTCATGGTGCTTGGATGCCAAGGCCTAGCCTAATTAAGGCCTAGGTTGTGTAGCATGTGCTCATATTCAAGCACAATGCATGTGCATGTCAAACTAGACTTTTAAGGAAAGATTCTTGGGCAAATTTAGAGCAAAATTGGGCACCCTTTCCCCCTCTATGTGGCTGCCCCTACTCTCTCTCTCTCTCTCTCTCTCTCTACATGTGCACTTAAATTGTGCCTTAATTGGCACATGCCAAGTACTATTCTAGGAGGAATAAAGTCCATAGGCTAGGTATGGAGAACATACTAGGAAACTTACTCATAAATAATAAGAACATGCACCCTAGATACTTGGAGGCAAAGTATACTCTTAGTGGGGTTTTAGGTGTTAGTCACACACACATATATATATATTAGCACAAAGAAAATAATTTATTGGCCCAAAATAGTATTTTCCAAAATAATTTTAAGAAATTTATTAGAGAAAATATGAAAAACCAATTTTATGAATGAAATTTTTATTTAGCAAAAAAAAAAAATTTCGGGTCGTTACACATAGTGTATATATATATGTGTGTGTGTGTTTGTGGTGTAATAGTGCATAGGGTTTAAAATGAAGAAGATTTAGATTATTAGGGTCCAAGATGTAAGACTAAGTAATGTATAAACATAATCAGGAATTATTAACTTAATTATCCAAAATAAAGAAATTAAATAATCATAATTTTATAATTAAAAATTCAAATTATTACAGGCATTGTCCTTTTCAGCATCATTCATCGTGGACCAGTGAATATTAATGTGCTCATCCTTAGCATCATGATTTAACATAACACTAGTAGTGGAATACGTACGGTGTGGAACCGGGGGAGGTGTTGCGCAGCGTGCTGTGCGGCCTATTTTGGCACCGTGCTGGCACTATTTCGACGATCGGAGACGTCCACCGTGTAAAGCTCATCGAGTACTACAATGTTCCAAAAATCAACTCGATCGGATATTGTTAAGTGCCTCATTGGAACAAAATAAGTTGAAAAAAATTGGAACACGTCTTGAAGCACTGGATGAAAACCATTGAAACCATTTTTTTTCAACCTATTTGTCTTCCGATGAGGCACTTAACGATATCTGATTGAGTTGATTTTTAGTACACTTATAGTACTTGACGAGCTCTATGCTGTGGACGTCTCCGATCATCGGAACGGTGCCGGCGCGGCGGCGAAATGGGCCCACACAGCACAGCACGAGGCTGTGCAGCACCCCCTATTTCTGTGGGGGGTGTAGGGGTGGCAGTTACAGTAGCGATAACGATTGTATCGAAAGATACGTAAGGAAAAAGGGCATAGCAGAGGTGAATTTTTTAAAATCATTAGAAAAAGTTATAAAATTTAATGATCCACTTTTGCCCCTCTTAGTTTTATTTGTCACATTTTAAGACATACTACAATATTGGTAATGATTTTCACATCCCATTTTCATATAAATGCACTACATGACAAAAAGGAAGTGCATTTATAACGAAAGGGGGTGTGAAAATCATACTCTGGAATGTAGTAATTCTTTAGAATATTGAGTTTTTTTTTTTTTTTGGGGCTTTTATCTCCTAAATTATTCATATTTTTTAATACACAATCCCTAAACTATTGAAACCATCAATTTAGGCCTTGTTCGGATTTGAACTGGAAAATAATTTTTTCTTCTCAAAAAGAACTGTTGTGATCGGATGCAAATTGTGTTTTGCAGTCAAAAGTCTTTGAAAGGTGGAGGAAACGTCAGATCAGTGGGTCCATTTCAGCTGCATTTTGTGCAGAAAGAAAGAGAGAGCAACGCATAGGGGAGGAAAAGTGGGGGGGGGGGGGGGGGGGGGGGGGGGGCACTTGAGTTTTGCAGTCAAAAGTCTTTGAAATGTGACATGATCAGCAACGACATTCTCCCACAGGCAGAAAAGTCAATTTTTAAAACTTGCTTGAAAAGCTTATTTTTGAAAAGCTTTGGAAAAGCAATCCGAACAAGGCATTAGTCTCTCAACTATCCGATTGCTCTGCTATTGGTCATCGATAGGCTTTGTTTGGAACCCAAGGAAAAGAAAGGAAAATAAAAAAATTTCCTCATTCTTTGATTAGTTTGGGAGAAAAAAGAAAAGAAAAATAACTAAATTAAAATAGGCAAAATATTGTGTATTTATGACTAATTATTCTTTTTTTTTTTCCCTTTATTTTATTTTATTTTCTTTTCTAACTACCAAACAATCGTCCCCCTTTCTCGCGTAACAGCGATCAGAGTTCGCCGCCTTTTACTAGGAACGATCAAACCATGGGAACGATCTACAGGAAATGTTTACACTCCATGGTTACTTGGGACGCACTCCTAGTCCTCTGAAGTTTGGAGAATAAAGTTTTTTTGTTTTGTTTTTTTTTTTAAAATTTGGGGGAGAATAATAAGTTCTCTCTTCGAACCAAAATGAACACTTGTGCAAAATTAGGGTCCCTCGTTACCACTCCGGAAAAGGGCTCCGTCAACCTTGATTTCTCCCGCCAGTCCCGCCGGTGATAGGGTTTCACAAGTAAGAATATTTCCTCCTTTTGCTGATTCTGTCTATAACCCTTTGTTGAGACAATGACGAGGAAGAGGATCAGGGACGAGGAAGGTTCAAATCATAATGAAATAGAAGTAGGCGAATTTATTTGGAAAAAGAAGAAGATTGAGTCTCGAAAAGATGATCGGACGAGGTATTCGAAGAAGAAGCAAAGAGAATGGATCATGGCAGAGATCGAAAAATTGAGAAAGAGAAGGGAGGAGCGTGCTATTGAGAAAGCACATCGTGAGGAGGAAAGGGTTTTTTTGGCCAGAGAACGTGCTAGGGCAGAGTTCCATGACGATTTCTGGGAAAGAAAAGAACAAGACTTTCTTTCTAATCAAAGCAAATTAAGGTCTGAGATTCTTCGTTTGAGACAGCAGAGTTGTTCAAATAAGGCCATGAAGGAGGAGGAAGGTGATGATGGTGGTGGTGGTGCTGTTTTTGGTGACGAAGTTAAACTCCTCTATGCACATTCACATGACAGGAAGTACTGCCCGAGGAAGCCAAAGTACTTGAACCGTGTTCACACTTGGTATGATTGGAACAAATATAACCGAACCCACTACGATCACCACAACCCACCCCCAAAGATGGTTCAAGGTTACAAATTCAACATCTTCTACGCGGATCTTGATGCCAAAAATAAAGCTCCTACTTATACTATAGAGAATGATGGACATAGTTCGGAGACTTGCATCATAAGGTTTCATGCTGGCCCACCGTACGAGGACCTAGCCTTCCGGATCGTAAACCAGGAGTGGGAACACTCCTGCAAGAAGGGGTTCAAGTGCGCGTTCGAACCAGGCATTTTGCGTCTCTACTTTAACTTTAAACGCTTCCATTATCGCCGTTGATAGGTGGTTCTTGGCTTAGGACTAGTTTGCTTTTGAATATTTTTTGTTGATTATATCTCTTTTTTTTTTTGGCAAACCATATGCATGCATTTCCGTGTTTCATCTAAGTCTCTGAGGAGATTTAATTCATTGTTTTGAACTAGCTTGGTGGTGATCCTCATTCACTCCATTGTTTGTTTCCACAGTTAATTATCTTGATTCAATCCAGTCTGATGATATGTTTAATGGGAGCTTAGGCTATGCTAAAATCAAATATGGGGCTGTGGATTTTGAAACAGCACCTTTCGTTGAATTTGCCTTTTTTTACGTTCTTTTTCTCATTGATGTTCAATTTTTTTTAAAAGTTTTTTTTTCCCTCTTAATTACTGCACTTAATAATTCATGTCTGCAGGATATGGTTTACTAATCGAGCTACCGTTTATGGTAAAATTGTTTGCATACTATACCCTAGCTAACTGATAGATGGCACACGTGTACAACATGTTTCTGTTCATATACTATACCCTAGCTAACAAATTTTGTCCCCAGCAACCCTTTGTTTCTTCAACCCATTGCCAAAATCATCATTAATAGATGTGATTTCTTCCTCATCCTATTAGATGTCATTTTCCTGCAAAAGAAGCCAGTATTTTGATCACCCAATTTTAAGCATGCAACTCTGGGCTTTTTTCAATCAAAGACTTTTTAGCTGTACTTAATTCATGGACAGGTTTATATCCTGCTTTTCCTTTTGGCAAAAGATCTTTATCCATTGGGTTCATTGAACATTGCTCTTGACAGAAGATAAGATTTGCTTTTGCCTCTCCAATCCTTTAGTTACTACTTATTAGGAAGAGAACATTTAATTTTTTTAATTTCTGGTTGTCCAATGCAAGAATCAAACATCTGGTTCAGCAGGCTTGGCTTTGTAACTGAAAAGATTGAAGTTGTTTATCAAAGATTTCAACAAAGAATACTATCGTGAACCAATATCCTTTGGAAGTAAGCTCAACCATCTCAATGTCCTCTTAGCACTTATTAAGGTCTGTAGCGGCACCTGAGTCATCAAAGTGATCTGTGTCATTTCTATCCCTTAAAAATCTGGTGCTGTTAAAATCTCTGATAAAAGAATCCAAGGGTCTTTATCAATGGTATTATGAAGAAGCCTAAGATCTCCCCACAGAACCCTTCTATTAACTGGTTTGCTGTCTCTGTAGATCGTGGAAACACAACAAAATGTTGAAGGTTTGATTATGTAGTACTGTACAGGTGATATGCTGTAAGGAGATCTTTTTTTTATGCTTGGCTGAGACCTTAGTCCCTTGATACACCATTTTATTCCTAGTGAAGAAGATCCTTGCCACAGAGCAGCCATCAGTATTATGAATATAATCCCAATCCCTTGGCGAAGAATTTCTAATAATGGAAGAAATATTCTGCAACCTGACTTTAGACACCAAAATCCCTGTAGGCTTGTTGCGTCCCCTCACATTGCATAACAACATTTGACTTTTCATTAAGGGGGAAAGAGATACTCTTTGCTAATAAGTAAATTGTTGATTTCTGGAAATGAAAAATATGGAACAGTTTCTTAGGTGAGACAGTATGGTTTAACTGCAGAATTGAGTTTTTTTTTATGCATGTTCGGTAGAAGTGAATTATTTTGGTGCGATGAGATTGCAGTTGGTTGGGTTGCCTTGAATATGGCATGGACTTTTTTACTTCCATGTTTTCATATACTTCTTGTCCCTTAAAATTGAATAGAGAACTGGTCTGTTATAGATTTCTTTGTAAACAAGTTGATATGGATTTCATGCTTTCATTGTTTTGCAGTTTGATCTCCTTCAAATGACTTATACAACAAAAGCTCCCAAAGCGTGGACTGATCCTCTTTTGTTTGTGGCCTTGCAATTATGCGCAAATTTGTTTACTCGATATACCACATGTCTTACGTACTGTCCTAAATTTTGATACTGTAGATCATGCAATCACACCTTTGGACACAAATTTACTTATCAAAAGAATTACGTTCGGATACAAATATATTTTTCCTTCCCTTTTCAGATGTTATTGTTATTTTGACGACCATAAGAGCCTCGACAAAGTCCTCCAAATTGTTTGTAGTTTTAGGGCTATAGTTCAAATTGTGTTGGAAACTAATTATATGAAGTTGCTTATGCATGTAGTTAGAAACCGACAAGAAAAAGTTGCAGATGTAGTTAGAAACTGGTTGTCACTATGACAATATTTGGCATGATACTAGATGAAAGAGGTGTTTTTGTATTTAATGGTGTCAATTGTCAACTTATCGTACGCATTGGGTTCTTTATTTTCTTTGCTTCAGAATTGGTGTTTTTTACACCAATTAGTATAGATGTCCCTATCCAAAGTGTATTAAGTAGACCATATCAAATACTTGTTTCTCTGTGTTCTTGTCATAAATCCTGATTCGGACGATTCTAATGAAATTGGCTAGATGAATCCTATTTGAATGTTCCTAAAAAATAGATAAATACTAGGAGAAGTTGGATTCAGTATATGTTGCGTTGTGCCTTTAAACACGGGCAAGTGCTAGTTCAAGAGACATTGTTGCACCTAGTAAACACCATTTACCCTTAAAATAGAAGAACTGTTAACAAATTTGAAACTTTAACATTTCCATTGTCCTTGGACGTAGGAGTTAGACGATCCCTCCAATTAGAAGCATATAAATGACTGACACCAGTATTCGAATCTGACACCCGCATTGCCATACCGTTAATGCCGCCTCCTGGTAGTTCTAGCCACCTCTCACAGCCCTTCTCAGGCCTTGTGTGTCATTCTGTGCACCCAAACACAAGTCTAGAAATACCACTACCAACTCAAGGAAAAGGACAATAACAAGAGAAGAGAAATAGGTCCTATGTGTGAACAGTAGCAAATTATTTTTGTATCTCTGGAAAGATCTATCTCTAAATTTTCCAGTATTTTGAAGTATTTTTTTTGTCCATTGAAACTCGAATATAGGAATTCGACCAATGAATGCCTTCTAGATTTTTTTTCTAGATCATCATATTCTTTGGCAACATTATGATTGCAACTTTAGTTGTTTCTCTGCCATTTTCACTCAAATTATGGTTAGGAACTCAGTATTGATTATGCATTCCTCACTCATGAATCGCCTTTATCTATTTTTTTTTTATTATTTTGATTATATTTTCAACAAGCATTGTGGAATTCGATTTGTGTTTCAAATGTTAGATGTGTTTCTTCTCTGACTGACTGTAGGGCCATATTCATACTGTTTGCTGGGATCTATCCAGAGAATCTTTGGCCTCAGTCAGCGAAGACTCTGTTACAGTATAGACACTTGGATCAGGAAGTGAAATGGATTATGTTCATGAGTTACAGCTGTAATGGAAACAAATTCATTCACTTGTTTTCCATCCTACGTAGTCTTCATTGCTGGTTATTGGATGTTATCAGGTAAACAATCTGTTCTACTTTATGTGTCTGCTTATCAGTAGGTGCCCCAAGTTGCGACTCTTATGCAGATATCACTGAATCATGTTCATTATTGTTAGGTATTCCGAAATGCTGGAATACTTCTTAACCCAACAATGCTATACGAATTCCGTACCCAATTGGTATGCAAATTAAAGATGGCCTTCAGAGCAAATGCCGTAAAAAACAGCGAAGTCATATTTCTGACTTCTGAATGGATTGCAATAGATCGATTGACGTAGCTTACAATTTCTAGAACTCTACATCGCACTGTTGGGTTTGGAACTTAGTAGCAAGATCCTTCTAAAAACTTTCACACCTGCATCCATGGCCAGCTAAAAACCATTATAGGGGGAAGATGACGTCCTGGTTCAATTAACTCTGTTTATGTATAGGACTAGGTTTATTTATTCGAATCGTTTGTCTAACTAAAAACCTTTTTCATTATGATCGAATGGAATGATTTTAATGCTTTCAATCTATGGAGTATTTGTGTGCTAGCCTTCAAATACACAGTTATTCAGTGGTTTTCTATGGTTGTGTTTGGGTAATTGAGATGGATTATGCTTTTAAGATTGATCATGCTATTGTATAGCCCATGAAAGAGATAGGGGCGAAGCAAAATAATCGTCAAACCCCGAATCCAATCCAAACCATTCCAAACCGAATGGTTTGGTTTGGTTTTTTAGTGATATGGTCCCGGTTATTAAAAATTGGAAACCGTGTTAAATGGTTTGGTCTATGGATTGACATTGATGGTTGTGGTTCAAAATATACATATAGAATTTCTTTAAATTTTATCCTATAGTCAATAAATTTTTTAATCTAATGCTCCACTCCACCGCCCTATTCTTCCACTTCCAACATTAATTCTTAAACTTGAATATCTAATGACCTATTCCTATGATTACAATACTGTAACGGTTTGGGCATAGTCAATTTATTTCCTAATCTTTTTCCTTGGTAACTAATTTCCTAATTTAATACTCTATTCCATGGCTCTATTCCTTCATTACTTACTGTTATTCTACTATTATTTAGTTGGTTGATGCTAGTGAATTTTGTGAAGTAGCTTATGGAGATGATCTCTCAATTTCAAGCGAACCGTGGTTCAAAACCAAAACCAAACCGCATTTTTATAGGTTTTTTTTGGAGAATAGATAGAAATTTCATTATCTGTGAAAATGCCAGTACAAACAATCAGGAACAAAAAGCCGATTAACAAACAAAACATTAACTAAATGGCCTCCACCGGAGAGATTCCCATCACCATCACCACAAGAAGCCCTGCAGCCATCACAAAAGGAGACGAGCTTCTACAAACACGACATTAACCTTACTCTCGTCCACTGCTCAAACAAACACATCTTTTGCCTTACTCCCGTCCAATGCTCAACCTCAAAAACACAGAAAAAGACAAGAACCACAAGCTCGGCCAAGGGAAGAAACAGCAACAGTAGACCAAAAAACGAAACATAGATTTTAAACACGAGGGCCGAGCATGTAGAGGAAGAAACAAAAAGTCTTGAAACGGCAGAGGTACGGGCCAGAGGCGTAGCTGTTGATTGAGGAGATCCAACGGAGATCTAAAACCAACACGGCAGGGGTACAGGCCAGAGGATATGTGTTGATTCGAGAAGGATCGGCCCAAGAAAAGCAAAGATGAACCGACTGAACCCTTTATCCCGGAAAGCGACTGAACTCTAGCATAGTAGGCCGGATCTGGGCTTAACCGATCAGGTATTGGTGGCTGAACATATTTGCCGGATAACCCATTGAACGGCAGAGATTGGGCGGCGATTGAATGTGCAAGGGCTGGCTAACGGTCGGGAATAAAGGGGAGCCTTATTAGATCTGAAATAAAGGAGAAAGAATTGGGGGTTCTGGTTTTAGAGAGAGGTCAGAGCTCTTAGAAGAGAGAAAGAATTGGGTTGGTTCTATGAATTATATGAGTTGGTTTGGTTATCAAAATTCATTATTCGTAGGTAGTGGTTTGGTTCTTTGTTTACTATCAAATTGGACCAATCCGGTCCATGCTCACCCCTAGAAAGAGACAAGTTGTACTAGTAAGACAATCCGTTCTATGGGATAGTCAATGCATGTTAACAACTCAATTATTCTCTTGGCGATTATCGAAAGGGTTTGCAAGCCATAGCAATAATCTCTTATGATTCGAATAGTAATTGTAGCCTATACATAGCTTAGTCACGTGGTCGGGGTGGATTCGAAACCCTAGATCCTATACTAAAAACAATGATGTTATCATGCAACAATTTGACAACAAAAACAATTGATTGAAGTTTAATTAGTATATATGGATATTGTTTTCTATACTATTATAATGGGTATTTAAGTTAACGGATTTAGACAAAGATAGTCCGATGTGTATAGATCCGACATACATCATGTGCATCGAAATTCCCCGAAAGCATCTTTTGAATCTGTCTAGACATTAGTATCATAACATTACGATTCATGTATTTGTCCCTTGACTAGTTTGGTGACACTAGTAACCAAGCTTTTGCTGGTGACATGCATACATTAATTGTGATCTACAAAGTCATTCATGATAATTAGTTGGTTCCCAATGCATTCATCTTTAATTGATATTTTTATTGGTGACACATTTGAGCACTCTAATACTATGTACAATTAATCAACGTGATACCGTGCAAGAACCCGATACTTTTTTTTAAAATTGATTTTGGTAGAATTGTGGTGTGCAGTATTTCCGAGGCACCTTTTGGAACCGCAACGTGATGTCCCATCCCATGCGGACTACACATTCAAGATTCCTATAGTTAGTTAGCTATAGATCCTAAATGGGTGGAGGATGCTGGGAGCTAGCGGCTGTGTCCTCTGTGTCCAGGATCACCAAATAGTTTTATTTATATTTATATTTATATTTTTTGAAGACCCAAGGAAACATATATATCTAGCCAAAACTTAGACATGTTCAGTTACCTAAAATGGACGTTTGACTTTCTTTTTTTAACCCTCCTTTAGATGCTGAGTGGTAGAAGGGAATATGAAAAGTTTTTCCGAAGTGGTCCAAGAAATTAAGGAGAAATCAATGGTTCAAATTCAGGTCCAAATTCATTTTGATTTCTCTTCACAGTACCATTTCGAGGAAAATTTTCATTTTACCCAACATTTTTGTTAGACACCTGTTAATCAATGTTCTTTTCTTTTGGAATTTCAAATGTTATACCATTAATAACGCACCAAATATCAGGAATTAAAAGCAATAATATTGAAAGGATCACAAAGTCACAAGAAGTACTCTTTGTTCGTTCATGTGGCGTTATATATGTTGGCATTTACGTACATCCATTATGTTCCATGACTGACATATTTTCCTGCTGCATTTCTTGCTTTATAGTAATAATGAATATTACGTATCCAATCATTGCAGACGAAGAAAACATTAATCTTCTTCAAGGACTTAACAGCCACAGGAACACCCCTTAAGCCTCCCCGCCTAGCCGATGAAGTTGCCGACGAACTTGAGGACAAACCGTGCATCTCCATCACCGCCGCTAGCTCCAGGCTCCCAACCACCTCAAATCCCAAACTACACCGACCTTTTGAAAAAGTGCGATATCGACCCCATTACCACAAGAGACGGGGTCATATTGCCAGTCTGTACGTGTTCCCAACCACGTTGAAACTCATGCTCACAAATTACACGCACACAAGTACCTCAATAATTCCAAGTACACGGGGGCCGGCCAGTGTGGGCTCGGAAGATGACTGGATGGTTGTGGTTTTGACAACTAATACTCCATCCGGAAGCTAATTTGCAAGTACTAGTAATGCTGGTGCTGGGGTTTCTAAGATCGGGTTGAGTCGGTTCCGGTGTTGTTTGTGCTGGGTGTTTTTCTTGTTATGTTGATGTGAGGTATTTTTTTCCTTTTTTGTTAAGCGCACAAAATCTTGGTTTGTGTACGTAGTGTGGTGTGAGGAGAAGTTTGAGATTAGGTGTTTCAAGTACTTCTCATTGTAATGTAATATTTTCCACTTTGTATGAACATATATTTTATGCTATTGCTAGCTTTGTGGAGATGATATAAAGATGGAAGGCTAGGTTCTCTGGTTCACTTTGAAAACGGGGAGATCAAATTTTAGAAATGGTCAAGAAATCTCAATATTGTCCCTCTAGTAGTAACCGTGTCAATTTTAACCCTATAATTTTCATTCTGTCTCAGCTTCTCATCCAACAAACAGAATTTGAAGGGGAAAATTGTCATTTCCGCTTTGGGGCAAGCTTATGGTAATGGGCCGGCCCTGACATTTCAGGGGCCTAAGACGAAGTTTGAAAATGAAGGCTCTTAAAAATGCTAGCGAAACTAAATATAAAATCGATAAACACCGTTTCAAAACTACATGCATGTATTTAACACGAAAAAAACCCAAAAAATACATTATACTATAAGAATCAAAAGCATCGTCCACCATTATCACTTAAAATGGGCCTACATACTTGTTGCTAAAAAATATTAGGGGGCCTTATTTTTTCATTTTTTGGGGGCCTAAGATGCCGGCCTACTGAGCCTTAGCTCAGGGCCGGCCCTGATGTTATACTACAATGGATTACTAAAATTTTTGGACGACTCCTATTACAGGGTGGGTTGTCCAAGGAAAATTTGATTTTGATCTTTCAATCCTTTCTTTACTCATGAGATTTTTAATCTAAATCAGTAGTACAATACGTGCTGTCCTGAAACATAAAAGATCTCAGACAGTTTTGATGGTTAATTAGATTGTGTTGAAAATTTGGTAGGTCTCCGAAGCATTCCTATACCAGAGTTCTCCAACCAAAAGGAGTACCAAGGACAGAGTCAGGAATTTCACTACACAGGGGAGACTTTTTTTTTTCTAAAATACTTTGCTGGAGCGAGCCTATATAATTCATAAGAAAATTTATTTTTTTCTATATAATACTAGAGGTTTTTTTTTTTTTCTCTCCCTTGCAGGGGCAACCGCCCTATTGACCCCCCTCTGGCTCCAGCCCTGAGGAGTACACTACATCCTTGGAGGAGTCAAATTTTTATTTTGGTTCGAAGGTCAAGAGTGTCTGAGCTAATTTACGCGCACCTCAACTAACCATCTTCCTAGTCCAGTCAAAATTTCACCCTTTAGGAGGTGTTCCGCTAAGGGTGTTTTCAGAATGAACTGATTTTTCACAATTTTTTATGTGATGTATTGTGAGAGAATGATCTGTCATTGTTTTTGAAAAACAAAATTATTTTTTGTTAGTGGAACACCCCCTTAGTCCTGGAATAATGGAAGTGGATTCTGTCCATTTTGGTTCAGTTTTGGGTCCTTATGGGCCTAAAACACAACAATGTCCTGTAGAGCTTGTCGAGTACGCCAACAACATAAAAAATCAACTTAATTGAATTTCGATATGAACTTCAGCAAAATAGATTTGTACAAGGAAAATGATATGACAAAATAATTTATAACTTAAATTGCTTTGTGGGCCCAAAAAAAGGTCCATAAAGGCCCAAAACTGAACTAAATTGGACATAAAGAAAAACAAAAACCTGGACTTGAGCCTCTTCTGAAAGAATTTGAGGAAGCAAAGGGTATAGAAAGGAGAAACCTTCACACTTTTCCATTATGTGTTGACTACTATATATATACATGAATATCTTTTGGACAAATCATATCCCAGAATTATATCCTACAATTATGCCTAGATACAATTCACATGTGCACTAATTTACATCCATAAATCAAGACACAAATCATGGAAGATTGATTGGTCAACTATCCTCTAATATGCCCCCTCAAGCTGATGGGGGAGACGTCCACATAAGCTTGGACCGAAAACGATGAAAAACTGAGGAAGAGAGACCCTTGGTGAAGATATCAGCAAGCTGATTGGAAGAGCGTACAAATTGAATGGACAAGAGGCCTTTACAGACCAAGTCGCGAAGGAAGTGATAAGAGACCTCAATGTGCTTTGTTCTTGCATGGAAAATTGGATTTGCTGCAAGCTGAGTTGCGCCCATATTATCAGAATATATTTGAATCGCAGAGGACAATGGGATGCCAATGTCATGAAGAAGATAGGAAATCCACATTACTTCTGATGTAGCTGTAGACAGAGCTTTGTACTCGGCTTCAGTACTAGACTGAGAGACGGTAACTTGCTTTTTGGCAGACCAAGAGATAAGATTTGCTCCAAGAAAAACACAATAACCCATAGTTGACCGTCGTGTATCTGGACAACCAGCCCAATCAGAGTCAACATAACCTGTAAGACAAGAAGACGTCGTGGAAACAAACCGCAAGCCATGACCCAAAGTTCCTTTCAGATATCGTAGAATGCGCTTAGCAGCCTGAAGATGAATGTCACGGGGGCAGTGCATAAATTGGCACACTTGTTGGACTGCCTATGTGATATCAGGTCGGGTAAATGTGAGATATTGCAAGGCACCAACAAGTTGGCGGTACTGTGTGGGATCATCCAAAATGTTACCTTCGCGCATAGACAACTTCTTTCCGCTAGACACTGGAGTGGAGCACGGTTTGCAATCAAGCATCTTCATTTTTGAAAGTACTGAAAGAGTATACTTAGTTTGAGTAAGCTCAAGGGAGGATGAAGTGTGCTTGGCCTCAATTCCAAGAAAGTAATGCAGAACTCCCAAGTCTTTCATAGCAAATCGGGAAGCCAAATACTTGATTACCGATTGGATTAGAGAATCAGAAGAGCCGGTGAGAATTATGTCATCTACATATAAAAGTAGGATCACAGTACCTTGAGAGTTTTTGAGAGTAAACATAGAGGGATCAGCTTTGCTACATAAGAAACCAGCAGCGATAATCTCCGAACTAAAGCGGAGAAACCACGCTCTTGGAGCTTGCCGAAGCCCATAAATAGCTTTATTTAACCTGCAAACATGATTGGGATAAAGATGATCAACAAATCCTGGAGGTTGAGCCATATAGACTTCTTCTGATAGAGTACCGTGAAGAAACGCATTCTTCACGTCTAATTGCCTTATGGTCCAGTGCTTAGAAACAGCAACAGAGAGAATAGTACGAAAGGTAGTGGCTTTGACAACTGGACTGAAGGTTTCATCAAAGTCAATACCTTCTTGTTGCGTATATCCTTTCGCAACAAGTCGAGCCTTGAACCGCTCGACGGAACCATCAGATTTCTCTTTTATTTTATACACCCAACGACTACCCACAATATTCATAGAAGTGTGACGAGGAACTAAGGTCCATGTTTTATTTTGGAGAAGGGCATTATATTCTTCATTCATAGCATGGACCCAACGTGGATCAGAGACAGCTTGCTGAAATGTAGCAGGCTCACTTAAGGAGGAGCGCAATTGAGCCGTCAAACCATAATCGAGAGCATATTTGCTTGAAGGACGCCGAGAACCATCCTTAGAACGAGTGACCATAGGATGACTAGGTGCTGGAAGAGTACAAGGCAACACAGATGGTCGGTCAGAACTGCTCAAAATTTCTTCGACAACATCTGTGTGGACTGCTTCACTTGAGTTATTAGTACCCGAGGAAGGGTGAGTGCTGGGAGAAGAATCATGAGAAAAGCTTGACGATGAAGGTGAACTAGAAACATGAGGGACAAGCGGCAGCGATATGGTAGGAGTGGGATCCAAAGCAGCTGTAGAGGCTTCATTTTCCTTTTCATTTTGCTGGAACGGAAAATTAGTCTCATCAAACACAACATGGCGAGAGATAAACACTCGATTTGTGTTGGGTTCCAAACACCTATATCCTTTATGCACTTTACTGTAACCAAGGAAAACACATTTCTTGGACTTAGGCTCAAGTTTGTCCCGCCGATATGGTCCTAAAAAGGGGTAGCAAGCACATCCAAACACCTTTAAATGAGAATAGTCCGGACGAGACCCAAACAAAATTTCATGTGGAGAACGCTGCTTAAGCACAGGAGTAGGCAATCTATTAATTAGATACACAGCTGCAGAAAAAGCTTCCAGCCAAAAACGACGAGGTAAGTGAGCCTGATAAAGCATGGTTAGTCCCATTTCTTCAATGTGTCTATGTTTCCGTTCAGCTACGCCATTTTGCTGAGGTGTATGAGGACAAGAAACTCGGAAAGAAATTCCACAAAAAGCAAGATACTCCTCAAAAGCTCCTTTTGTCAGCTCTCTTGCACCGTCACATTGAAAATACCTTATTTTTGCATTAAACATTGTCTCACCCATAGACTTGAAATGTTTGAAACATGTTATACTATCAGATTTGGCTTTCATAGGATATAACCATGTGTACCGGGTGCAATCATCAACAAACACAATATAGTACTTAAAGCCAGTAGCACTAGACTGAGGTGAAGGTCCCCAAACGTCACAATGTATTAAATCCATAATAACTGAAGTTCTTCTCATAGATAATGGAAAAGGTAATCTATGACTTTTTCCATTTTGGCAGGCTTCACAAATTGAAACTGGTACATAATTATTAAGTGGGATATCATTAGCCACTACAAGTTTAGACACGACTTGAGGTGAAGGATGTCCTAAACGCCTATGCCATAAAGTTTGGGAACTTTCTTGAGAGCAAGCAGCTGCTACCTCATTATTCGATGCTTTATTCCGAACATTAGATTGCCTAAACAATGCATGAACTTGCCCCGCTGAAATAGGATACAAATTGCCACTAACCGGACCTTCCAAGATTGTCCTCCACGTACGCAGATCCTTGATTGCATAGCCCCATGGAAACAATAAAAAGACACAATTGTTATCACGAGTAATTTTGGCAATTGATAATAGATTCTCTTTGATACCAGGAACATGTAAGATATTTTTCAATAACAAAGGACAACTTGGAGTAGGAAGAATACCATCACCAGTACTTTTGATAGGAAGGGAATTACCATCGCCGACATAAACCTGACCATTGCCTGCATAGGTGGTTGGTTGCTGGATAATTGATGGGTTATTTGTCATATGACTGGTTGCTGCCGAATCTGCCAACCAATGAGTGGAGGCATGTTCCATGAAAGAGTCACTAGGGCCGGAGGGACCTAAGTGTATCCCAGCAAAACTTGAAGCAGAAGAACGATCATCAAAATTATTGCGATTGTCATGCCAAGGATTGCGAGAGTAGCGAAAATTACACCTATCTGCAGTGTGCCCTTCATTGTGGCATATTTGACACTCTAGCTTATTATTGCGATACCCACGTTCAGAGCCCCGAGCATCACGTGAATAGTTACGCCCATTTCCGCGGCCACCGAATCCATTTCCACGGCCAGCATTTTGTCCACCTCGGTTACCTCGTCCACCATGAAATTTTCCACCACGATTTCCATAGCCACCGCGATTGTACTGACCTCCAACACCATTATCACGTTGGAAATTAAACCGTTGTGAATTGGTGTGACTAACTAGAGCAATTTCAGCAGTTTGAGAACCAGTGGGAGCAACCCCAGTAGATTGGTTCAATTGAAGTCCATTAACTCTTTGTTCATGCACAAGTAATCGTGCACGTAGATCATCAAAAGATGGAGGCCGCTCTCGATTTTCAATTGCATAAACAAAAGGAAGGTAATTTGGTTCATGTTGCAGACCGTTGAGAGTGCGGGTCACAAGCTCAGAGTCAGATACAGGATGGTTAATCGCTGCGAGCTTGTCTGCAATACTCTTGATTTCGGCAACATATTCTTCAGCAGAAGATGTCCCTTTCTTGATATTTTGAAGTCGATCTCGGAGATGATCAAGGCGGGCTTGTGATTGCTGCTGGAAAAGGGTTTCAAGAGCAACCCAGACTTGCCTTGAGGTTTGTAATCCAAGGACATGGGCGCTGGTGCTAGGCGAGAGACTTGCCTTGATGCAGCTTAGCACAAACTTATCAGTTCGCACCCAAACTTGGTATTCTGGGTTGACTATTTTCTTCTTTGTAGTTTCGTCAGTTATCTTTTCTTCTGGAGAAGTAATTGATCCGTCCACGTAACCAAACAAGTCGTTACATTCAAGAAAAGGCATAAACTGGTCACGCCACAAAAGATAGTTTTCTGAATCCAACTTAACGGATATGAAATTTGATATGTTGGAGAAAGGGAAAGAAAGCAGGTTCCGAGAACTGGATTCCATAGGTATGGTAGAAAGACTGAAAATTAAGAAGAGAAAATTGGGGTTTAGAAGGGATTAAGGAAGAATTATACGCCCAAGGATGGGCTCTGATACCATGAAAGAATTTGAGGAAGCAAAGGGTATAGAAAGGAGAAACCTTCACACTTTTCCATTATGTGTTGACTACTATATATATACATGAATATCTTTTGGACAAATCATATCCCAGAATTATATCCTACAATTATGCCTAGATACAATTCACATGTGCACTAATTTACATCCATAAATCAAGACACAAATCATGGAAGATTGATTGGTCAACTATCCTCTAATATCTTCCTAGAGTACTTTGGGTTAAAAGCCCCTAAAACAAGTCATAGCAGAGGAAATTTGGTGCTCTAACCTTGCTTGAACCACTTAATTTACACTCCTGTTACTGGATAAAATTTGTTAAAAGCCCTTAAAATAGGTCATAGCAGAGGAAGTTTGGTGCTCAGCTTGAACATAGGAGTTGTGCCCACCTCGTTGGGATGTTATCCCCTCGTCATGATGCATTTTTGCTCGTCTCTTTAATCTCCTGTAATCTTTTTATTTTATTAATAAGTTCACTTTTTCAACGTTCAAAAAAAAAAAAAACTGAGTTGTGCTCTTGAGGGTTAGCTTTATTTTGGCACGGCAAACACATCTCTTTCACCATCCTTCCAACCACTAACCACATTTTTGTTAAACAATCACCAATGTCTCTACCACGAACATCATTAAGCAAATAATTGAAGGTAACATTTTGCATCAACCAAATAAAACAATCAGAAAAATTAAGGTAAGAGGAACCAATCAGCCAGAAATGTTCAACAAATCATAGCGATCGACGTTACATAATCAACCTGCAATGTTCAAGCGGTTAAACACTTTCGCGATGATTTCATCTTTGCGCAATGCCCAATAAACCTTCGTTTGATGATCCATTTTCGATGTGTCCATGAGCATAACCACGTCGTCTGCCTCTATTTCCTTGGCTAAAACCTGTTTCTCCTTGCGTTCCTGCGCCTTCTTCAACAGTTGGAGTCTTTTTTCTTCTAAATGATCCTTCCTCATTTCAGCCTTCATGTTGTGTTTGGTAAGTTGATCAATCAAATCGTCGATATGGGAGGTCTCAAGTTCGGCTGCCTCGGCTTTTCCATGTCGTCGTTCTTTTTCAGCTTCCCTTCTACCTGGCCTTTCGCCATTTGGAGAGCACTGGCAGAGTCCTCGACATGTGATTTGATTGAAATCTTGTGAAGGAATGGTGACGCTGAGAATTTGAGCTACTCTCGAGGACCGGGGGCTCGAATCGGTCGTCCTCGTAGGTGTGTTCTGCCTTTTGGTGTTGCCGTGCCATTGGATTTTATGCTGCAAGATTTCCCAGCAATGATCCATGACGAATTGCTGTCTTTCATACTCAAGATACAACAATTTTGCTTTATGAGCCTATAGAATGTGACAAACAAGCATAACATTAGAAAGTGAATCACGTAAATCTTAATGGGGGAATGGGGGAAGGGGAAATGAAACTCGATTTCGAGATGCAGTATGGGGCATCCAAGAGCTCTACCCCATGAGCTAGCCACCGCTTGCAGACAAAAAAAAAAAAAAAAAAAAACTGCGTTAATGAGGAAATTATTTAACTATCTCACCATGTCAGACTCCGTTACTCCCTTCGGACTTTCGTATCTGATCTGAGTGAGATAAGAATGGTACTTGAAACAGCGAGCCATGATTTTCTCCCATCGTTGTTGAACAGAGTCTTGTGATCGTTTTTCTTGGTTCTTTCTGTTGGCGACGAACTTTTGGAAAATTCCATTGCAAAGATCGGACTGCAGTTTCAAGTTACCATTACGTAAATCTTCAAGAACAGACACAAAAGCTTTGCAGATTGCGACATCTTCATCGGATCTATACGACGGTTCATCTGTCGTTTCGAAGATTTTGATTGTTCTAAAACCACCAGCAGATTTGTCAACCGGCATCTTCTGTAAATTCTTGTTCTTATTTCTACAATTTATAAAAGAAAACAAGTAGACGCTATTTTGATGCAGCACAATATTTAGCAATTTGACAATTGACTTTCAACACAACAAAAAGAGAAAATTAGCCGTCTAGAATAAAAGCATCTTGCGAGGTCCTCTCACTTTAGAATAGAAAGTTGAAGAAAAACGGTTGGGGATTTGAATGGACCAACAAGGGCCTCAACTTTTCAACAGAATGTGTATGTGGTTGCTAGTAACTTTCGGAAGCATAGAGCAAAAAGGGAAAGAAATGACCTTCACCCTCTAATCTTTTATGAAAATTCTATATAATATTCGGTATTTGGTATGTTGGAGGAGGAAAAGACTACAATGCACACCCCCACGAAAGTTGTGATTTTTTTATAAAAGTTATGAGACACACCCAAATGTTACGAATCATATTGCTGAAAAGTTACGAAAAACTAAAAAATGTTACGATTGCCAATAAGGTAAAACAATCTAGACCATACAATAGGTGCATATGGTACACACTTTTAGTACGTGTATTGTAGCCATTTCCGTTGGAGGATTATGTTTCGTGTAACTTTAAGCACTAAACGATAACCTTTCCGAATATATATATATTTTTTTCGTTTGTCGTTCCTAATCTATTACATGGGGAGAGGGGAATGAGGCTCGATCCCGTGATACAGTGTGGAGTATGCAAGAACTCTGCCACATGAACTAGCCACCACTGTCCTTTCCAAATGTTAGGAAATCATTTTCACAAGAAATTACCGATCCCATAAACCACAACTTTAGATCCTTCGGCCGCACTGCAAAAGAAAGCCCCTTCCCACAAGTATTTTGCACAAGCTTCCGCATGCGGGAAGATTGGCCCAAAGAGTTTTGCTATTTAGTCGAAATCGAATCAAGCCTGGCCCAAGGGAAATCGAATCAAGCCTGGCCCAAGGGATAGGCGAAACAAGCCGTTGCCTAGGATCCCGGCCAATTTTAAGCCCAGAAATAGGGTCCTCATTCGGTGAACATGTTTACATGTTACTCGTATCTATGTCGACAAAGGATTGATCTGGTTCTGTAGTTCGGTGGTATCCTGGTAGGGAGCGTACTTGTTTTGCCACAACAAGCTCAAGTTCATCCCTAAAAAAAGGAGAAGAATTTGGGTGTGTGTAGGGGTAGGGATGACGTGGTGTCCAAGCGTGAATTTCGGCCGTCCAAATGCGTTTTCGACGGTCTGAATTTTAAAATACACTCTTACAAGTGTAAGAGGGTGAAATTAGTAATGTATGTAAATCAAGACTAGAATTGATTGGTGACTAGGGATGAGAATAATGGATGATTAGCAAATGGGACTAAGTGGAGAATCTATGGACTGGTGAAGAACAAGGCAAAGCAGTAGGGAAGAACTATTGGCAGGAATTTGTCACCCCAATTAGCAAGAGTCAAGTGCGATTTCCCTCTAGAATAACTCTTGAATTTCTCTGAGTGTCCTCTCTAAATGAGGGGGTGAGTCCTATTTATAGGTCACTCGACCTCTTTTTCTAGGCCGAGTGGACTCTAATAAAGTCCGGACACGTGTCGTACAAAAAGTAAGCGAATATTACTTCGTACTGCCAAGCCGCAGTCCTTTGCGACACCAGCGGGAGGGTCCCGTGGGTGCTATTCCATGACGAACACTTGTCCCTAGCCACCAAACCATATAATCTCTAGTAATCTCGAGAAACGACGTGGTCAAGGTCTGCCTCGGTCTCACCATCGCCACTATCGAGAATGGTTGTGTTTCTACCTTGCCAGCACCACTGAGCGGCATGGTCATGACCTTCTCGGTCATGCCACTATCGCGACCAAGCCTCTAAATATCTCCCCCTTAGGCCCTGCCAAGTCAGCTGGCGGCGAAACACATCGTCCATGTCAAATCATCTTTGAAGGGCCAATGTCTCTCTCGTCGTGCCTCAAAAGCTTGGGGAATTATAATCGATTCCTTCATCTTTGTCTCTCATCCGAGACTCGAATGGCATAGGTCGTGTCACCATCGGGTTGACTCTTAATCGAGGCACCCCTGTCTGTCACTTGAAAATTTGATTAAGTATGGAAAAGTAACTTTTTCGGAAAGTTTCGATTTGACCGATAAAAGGTTCCGGTATTTGTTCCTTGAATTTTTTTAAGTCCAATGGTATAATCGGATGATCTTTTCAAGTACATAAAGGTTGTCTTTTGGCCCTTTTGTTCAGAGAAAAACGTGTCATTTTTCGCCTTTATACTAAAAGTGGGGGATGAGATTTTGATATGATTAGATTTTTAAAATTCTAGCAATGCCATTATTTTCGAAAGGGAGGTACTTTCTAATTTTCAATAATAAATTAAAGTAAAGAAACTTTATTTGTAGAAAATAAGTACCAAAGGTGAGCTGGGGTGAGAGACCCAAGTTTGACCACTTGGGGTTGACCACCGCGGTTGAGGGCCTAGAGGTGAGACCTGACGCCATGTTTGGCTGGTGGATTTGAGGGGGGATATACCAAGCGCCCCCCATACAAATCCTGGTCCCACTCCATCTCCACTCTTTGGCATGGTTTTGCTCCCCCCGGATTTGGTTACTGTTGGGAGAAGAAATCCACCCGCAGGTGGATTAGCTAACGACGGTCTCACCCCTGTCGTTAGCTAATCCGGGCGTATTTTGTACGAATCTACCCCTCCAAATCCACCCTCTCTATTGTCTGTGTTATCACGATCGAAAACCCAAAAAATTGCCGGAGCAACAGCAAAACCCAAAACCGGCCCGTTCAAATCCACAAAACCAATTTCATTCATAATTTTTCAATTAAATCAATAAACACAGCCCGTTCAAAAAATTAAATGAATTACCAAAAAATTAAATCCTAAAACTTACAGACTCTTCTACAACATCACACAAAACCAAGCTCAAAATGGCCGCCGCCGTAGCCGCCATCCCTTTAACCCAGCCCAAAATCGCCGGAGTTTGTGAGGTATTGCAGGAGTTTGAGATAAGAGGGCACTACTGATCTTTAAGAGACAAAGATCGAGGGAGAGATTGGTGAGAGAGGTGTTAGAGTGATCTTTGAGAGAGAGGATTAACCGTGGGAGAGAGAAGGAGAGGCTGCCAGAGAGTTCTGGACCGGAGCAAAGAAACTGTGAAGGGAGAGAGAGAGCGTTGACGTTATTAACAAAGTTGGAAAAAAGATCAAGTGCTTTGCCCACCACCATATCTACTAAATCTAATGGTATATATGCAATCTAACGGTTATCACTATATAATTATAACTATAAATAATAATTCTTTTTATAATTTTTTTTTCTGAAATATTATTTTTTAATATACAATATAGTTTAAATAATTTTTGTATTTATTATGTATTTATTCAATTATAATAAAATTAATTCATTTTATCAATTAAATTAATAAACTGAGGGTAATTCAGTCATTTGACCTTTTATCCACCCTCCAAATCTCCCTTCTCAAAAAACTATCCAAACACCGCATTACAAATCCACCATTCTTAAGAGGTGGGCCCGCCCTCCTTACAAATCCACCCTCATTACAAATCCACCCTCAAATCCGCCCTCCATCTATATCCACCCAAAATCAAATCCACCAGCCAAACGCCCCGTCAGAGAGTGGGTACCTCGGGATGAGTCGCCCGGAGTTGGTTACCCGGGCTTGAGCCACCCGGGGTTGAGAATTGAGTTTCTTGCCTTCTCGTCAATTTTTGTTAATTTCAAATTTTAATCATCCTTTTTCGATGTGTTACTCTGTGTTTTGTGCCACATCCGGGATTAATTTTACCCTTGTACAACCGGTCAGAGTACTAACTCTTATACTTTTATAGGTAAGAGTTCATTTAAAATCTAGACCGTCCAAAAGTATTTTAGACGGTCGAGATTTGCGACGAGTACCCCACCGGCATCCAAGTTTTTGTCCTAAAAAACTGTTATTTTCCCGAGAAATGTTTAAAAAAAAAAGTTTACCCAGCTGCAGTTTAAACTCGCGACCCCTAGGAGAATTAATGGAACATCCCAACAACCAGGACACATTGTTTGAACACAATAAAATTGCAATCATTATTTAAGAAAGAATTAAATAAAAAGAAAAATTCTTCTAGTGAAGAGAAGACTCTTTCCACCAAATAGTTTCATTTAGTTCCGGACAGTTAAAAGCTTTTGGGCGGCTAGGATGCTACACTGCACGGTGCAACGCATTAGATGTGCTAGCCAGGTCCCTTGGTAGTCATGTGCCCTCTACGTTTGAGAAATCATTTTTAACCCCTTGATATTTGGTGTTGCATTTCAATTACACCAAATTGTTAGCCAACACTGTTAAAACTGTTGAGATGTTTATTTTACCTATCAAAAAAGCTATGGGTACACCAAATAGACACTGGATTACAAAGGACCCACCTAGGAGTCCCACACAGATGATTGAAGCCATTCAATTTGTTTAAAACATGTTTTTAAGGGCCTGTTTGAAACTTGAGGATGGAAAGAAAATGGAAGAGAAAATAATAAGATGGAAAGTTTGAGGGAAAATTAGGAAGAAATTGGAGGGAAAATTATACTTGTTTTTTAAACTTTCCCTTCTATTTCTTTAGGAACCAAACAAGGGAAAGAAAATTTTTAAAATTTTTCATCCTCTTTCCTTTCCATCCTTAAGTTCCAAACAGAGCCTAAGTGCCCTTGAAAAAAAATTAGCTTAGTCAGATATTGGTAAAAGGCTTTATCAACTAATTCAATTTTTGTCTCTGAATTTGCGGGACTAAAAATTGAATAACTCGATTAAGCTTTTACCAATGTCCAACTAAGATGATTTTTTACAAGGGCACTTAAAAAATATTTTAAACAAATTAAACGACTTAAATCATTTATGTGAGATTCTGTGGTTGGGTCCCACACAATCTAGTGTGCATTTGTTGTACCTATAGGTTTTTAGATAGTTAAAATGGGCATTTTCAAAAGGTTTATCAGTTGATCCAACCATTGACTAACGGTCAAGGTGTGATTGAAATTCAACTCCAAATCTCAGTATGCCGAAAATCATTTTCCAAACCTGGAGAGGGCATCTGTACTTAAGGGAAACCTCAGGGTGTTAGTGATATTTACCCTAGAATTTTCAACATGTCAAACTTTTCTATTTCTGTACAAATTTTATGCTACCCGTCCAATGGGGCGCCATTAACAAACTCTAAAAGCTCATTTTTATTTATACATATTTACCAGATTTCGTAAATGAAAATTTTTGTATTGCCTCGTCTTTTCTGAATTTTTGTTAGATTCACGTCAAACTTTTTGAGTCACTAACAGTTATTCATCTTGACGATGGAAATCTATAAAGCTAATTAAAATTGTGACCGTAACCAAAAAAGAGTTTTGCCTAAAATGAAAATGCACCAAACAATTGTCTTTTTTGACATTTAGTGTTGTCTTACGTGAATTTCTTTTTGTAAATGCACAGAAAATTTGTCTTTTTTGTTAGGTTGTTCACACAAAGAATGAGGGACGCTGTTCCAACTTCTGTGGAAACTTTAATTAATTTAATTATCCCCAAGGGATGGCCATTGCACCATTCGCTTCTGTTTTTTGAAAGATTCTTCAGCATAACTCAGGCCCATTTTATTCGTTACCTTGTTTTCCATATTTTCCAAACTGGCATCCCAAGGATTATTAACGAAGCAAAGCTCTTGAATGCTTCCAAGCTCTAATCACTTTACAAGTTATTTACCTATTGTTTTGGAACTTTTTGTGTTTATTTTTATTAAACACAATGATTTTCATAACCTCCCCAATGATTTTCATTCCTTCCTAGGCCTTAAGCCCAATATCAATAAAATTTATGTTTTCTTTGTTGCAGTGCATGAGGATCAGAAGAGGGTTTTGAGGGGTTTGCTTCCAATCCTAGAAGCTCACCTCCCTGTTAAATACCTTGGTGTGCCTCTTATTTCTGCTAGACTCAAGGCTGTGGACTGTGGGTTTTTGAAAGACAGGATGTTGCAAAGAATTCAGGGCTGGTCCAATAAGCTGATAACCTATGGGGGAAGAGCTGAATTGATTCAATCTGTCTTGTTTAGTGTACAAGTGTATTGGGCATCCATCTTTATCCTCCCAAGTAAAGTCATCAAAGAGGTTGAGAGTTCCCTAATGACATTTCTTTGGTCTGGAGCTGATATGAGACATATTGGGGCTAAAGTGAAGTGGGAGCAGGTTTGTTGCCCAAAATCAGAAGGTGGTCTTGGATTTAGAACAATTAAAGAGTGGAATAAGGCAACCATGTTAAGTCACCTTTGGGCTTTGAGTATGAAGCCAATCTGGGTTCATACCTATATTATTAAAGGGAGGAGTTTATGGGGCATGGATGTTCCTCAAGATGCATCGTGAAATATTGGAAAGGTCTTTGACTTAAGGGATATTGGCCAACCTCTCATTCTCTATAAAATTGGGAATGGTCAATCCACTTCCTTGTGGTTTGACAATTGGCATAATTTGGACCCCCTTTATAAAAGGTATGGAGAGGAGGTGGTTTATAATGCCAACAGTTCACTAAATGCTAAAGTATCCTCCATGTAACACACAAATTCGAGTCCTGAAATAAAGAATACGAAAAAGATGCACAAAATAATAATATTATTGATTTGAATTAAATGCGAAGGGGTACAATTCTCTAATAAATGCTCTTTTAACAAAGCGAAAGAACAAAATCCTCTGATTCGATCTCCGGAATTGATGGCTTTCCAACGGCTTGAATGCTTGTTGTTGAATCGCGCAAACGGTGACTTTCTTTGAATCCTCGAGTTGAATGAATTGAAGAACAAAGTTTGAACAATGGTTTAAACTTGAAAGAACTCCAAAGAAATCCTTCGAAAAGAGATTGGTCTTTGAAAACTTTCAAGAGTTTTGGTTCGTTGTATGATTTTAGGTAGAAACTTGCGAAGAAATCGGCACGTATTTTGAGTGCTTGATGATTCTTTGCAAGGTGTTGAATGTGGAATTTTTTGGGGAAGAACTTTGAGAGAGAGAGACTTGTGAATGCTTGAATTCTTGAGAGTGCTTTGTGACACCCGTTCCTAAACATGCATGTGCATTTCATACATATTTGTATTTAATAAGTCATTTGGTGCGTGACATGTCATTTTATTGATAAAGTATGGATAGTTTGAGTGTAGCATAGTCCGCATTAAACACCACATGTGTTTGTGTGTTCCAATTATGTGTGTAGTTTTTGGTTTTAAAAAAAAAAATATAGAAAGTCAGGTGAAGGAGGGACGTGGGTCTTGGTGAAGGAAGGGGTCTTAGTTGGCCTCAATAATACTTTGTGGAAAAATTGACAAAGGGGGGAGGATTAGGTTACTACTTATGGAAAGTTTTGGCAAAAAGGGACACCTCACCCCTTAGGTGATAAGGATTAGAAGAGTTTCAAAATTTTCATTCTCTGCCTCAATTATTTCGTAGAGAGAGAGAGAGAGAGAGAGAGAGAGAGAGAGGAAGAAGATCAGAGAAGCTTGAAATTTTCTGAGTAAAGGTACGAATTTTGTTTTTATGGTATTTCAACTCCAAAAATTATGATATTTTAACCGTAGTTGTATTTATGTGTTATCTTGACCGTGTAAAATTTTCAGAATTTTTGGTGAAGTGTAGAATTTATTAAAAATGTTTTATTGAACTGTTGTCTGTTGAAATCAGTTGCTGGCAGCTCTGCCATGCTTCACGAAAACGGGCATAACTTGGCCTAGGAACCTCTAATTTTCACTTCGTTTGTTTTTTTAGAAACTAGACACATAGGGCTTTCATAGTATATAAGCCTCATAGCTCAATTATTTCTGAGATATAGCAGGTTTTGGTTTAAATTTGAAGAAAATTCTGTTTTTGTAATTTTACAGCAAGTGACTGGTCTGTTTGGCGTTGGTTTAAAAATAGCTATCAAGCTCAGAAATTTCTAAATTTTTGATATGATGTTCCTATTTGTGTCTATCATCTGTGGTATAAATTTCGTGAGAAGAGGATTTGTAGATTAATTCTGTAAATTCGGAGACCGTGAGGCTGTTATGTGTTTTTGTGCATATTCAAACATTTCATTTGCATTTAAGCATGGGGGTTGAACGAGAGACTTATAGATGTCTTATAAACTATATTGTTAGGTGAGGAGGAGGATTTCGGTTACGTCTCCAGACCGTAGAGGATAGAGATTTTAGCGAAGTTGGTCTTTTGTCAGGTGAGGATGTACAGCTTCTATAATAAATAGAAATGTGTAGTGTTTATGTGGTGTTTTCAAATGTGTGGTGTGATTATTGATGTTTTGAAAACTCTCCTTGTGATTTTTGTATATGTTAAAAATATTGTGTTTGGACGGATTAAATGATTTTCAGTGATGGATCAAATGATTTCTGGTGGGTGAAAAGAGAATATTTTATGCCTCTTGTGCCAATGTTTAGTTTGCAAGGTTGGCAACTTGCATTCGTGGGCTGTGCCATCTGGCTGTGTGCCAGCATTTTAGCCAAAAAGTTACAAGGTTGGCATCTTGTAGCGTGGGCTGTGCCAATATTTTAGTTTGCAAGGTTGGCAACTTGCATTCGTGGGCTGTGCCAAATGTGAGCAGTGCAAGCTTAGTTCTTGCTTTCTGTGTGGGCTGCACCTACCATTGGTGATAAAGAATGGCCCTCGTCACCGCCACTATATGTGAGCCTGTGAGCGAGGTAACGGTACCGTCATAACTCCCGGTCGTGAGGTTGGCGACTCGTTGGCACATTGGGTAAATTGATTTGATATTATTTTATATTGTGAAAGAAAATGTGAAATATTTTGTAAAACCTGCAGAGGTGTGTTGATGAAATGGGCCGGTGGGCCGTGTTTTTGAGATGAGCCGATAGGCTGTGTTTTTGGGATGGGCCAGTGGGCCAAGTTTTGAGATGAGCCGGTGGGCTGCATTTTTGAAATAAATATGGTGGGCTGTGTTTTTGAGATAAAAGTGTGGGTGTGATGTTTAAAACTGTGATTCATCTGAATTGTTTAAGCAAATGTGTTGGTGTGTGTTTATGCTTCGATCCATCTAAATACTTATCATTTCCATTTATTATGTTGCTAACGTACATCCTCCTGTAACCTTTTTGGTGGCAGATTTCTCAGTTGAGCTAGACGTCGGTCCACTACAGTGCCAGGGTGTCAGTCAGGTGTTCATAGAGGTTGAGATTTATAATTCTGTCAGTTAGAGGGTGTTGTAGAATGACTATATAAGGTGAGGTTGGTGTGGTTCAGTACAAGTCTAATATGGTTGACTGTACAATTGATGTGGAGGTGTGAACACCTGTTTATTTTTATTGGTTCTGCTGCGAGCTGTAGCCTGATTTTGAGTATTATTTTTTTTTTTTTAGAGGCCGGAAAGGCGTACAGGTGGTGACAGGTGTCCAGTCACTTTGTGCAGGTTATATCTTGCCAGAGCGGGGTGTGACAGCTTGAGAGCTCTTGTAAAATGCCAGCAAAAGGTCTTTCTCTCCTTCATATGAGCCTCTATTTATAGGCGAAGGAGAGGGGTGATAAGTTTGGTAAGATTGTCCTTGATTGATTTTCTTTCCAATTAACTTAGGTCAATATTAAAGAAATTATAATATATAAATATATCTATTACAATTATTCGTTTGACCCAAGGAAAATTGGACTGGACTTGTATCTTTGGGTTGGCCCAAATTTATGACTCATTTCAAAGGCTAACTCGGTCCATCTTCTTTTGATCCTGCTCATGATTGAGCCCATATTTTTGTGAGCCCATTTGGCTAATTTAAATTAGCTCAGCTTATTTTGGCCTTTACCGCATCTCAAATGGACTGAGCTCATAATTTTGGCGGGCCCAAATTTATTTGAAGGGTTTGACCAGCTTTGACTTTAATTAATCCAGACAATTTTATTTGTCTCAATTAATTTGGACGGCGATTAAATCACGTCAAAATTTTAGTGTCTACACTCCATTATTAGCAATGGAATGTGGAGATGGCCAAGAGCCAGGAATAGGGTTGCCCAGCGTATTATTGCCCAAACACCTACTACTTTACACCCTGCGTATGATGTTGAAGATTTAGTAATATGGCTACCAGTTCGAATGGGGTGTTTTCTATTCATTCTGCCTGGGAAGCTATTAGAAGTAAATTTCATATGCAAACATGGACAAATGTTATTTGGTTCAAGAAAAATGTTCCAAGATGGGCTTTTATTTTGTGGTTGGCCTTTCAGTAAAGATTAAGTACAAAGGATAGACTTGCCTCTTGGGGTATGATTATTGATGTAACATGTTCACTGTGCGGGCTTGCGAATGACTCTCACCATCACCTCTTTTTTTATTCCTCTTTTTCTAGAACTGTATGGCAACAAGTATGGAAAAGTCTGTCAGATGTTATGGCATGGTTTATTCAACATATGCAAGGAGAGGGGTTTAAGTGCAGGGTTATGAAGGGCTCCTTGGCTGCTACTATATATGGGATATGGAGGAAAGGAACTACGGGGTGTTTCAACAAAAAGCAACCCCAGCAAATCAAGTGGCTCAAACAACTATCGACTCTATCACGGCATTTTTTGTGTTCAACAAAAGGGGTAAAGACTTCTATGGAGAACAGGTCTTCATGTGCTAGTTGGAGACTGCCAGAGAATTCTATCTTCCAAATCTGAGAAAGTTAACTGTAGTTTCATGTATAGGGTTGTTTTGTTTTCTTGTTTAGCATAGTTAGGCTTTGTTAAGGTCAATTTTTGGTTTGTAGTTTTGCCGGAGCTATTTGTTTGATGAGTGTTTTTTTTTATTGGTTGGAGCTTTATAAAAGTACAATACTTAAATAAAATAAAAAAATGCTAGTGGAAGATTAGCGGTAGGAGAGATATGGTTAGTGGGCTAATAAGTTAATGCGCTCCTACTTTATAAGGTAGTGAGTTATGGAGTTTTATCATTGTTTTGTGTATAAATATAGTAACATTTTTGTACCAATAAAAGCACGAAAAATCCCCAAATTAAAATTTACAAAGAGTGAGTATACATTCATCAGTAAACACCAGATAACAAAAGATGAAATATTCAATGAAAAGTAATACATTAGAGAAATAAGAAAATTCTGGTGCTCCCAAGGGTCTGCCTTAGTTTGGCATAGTAACATATCCAAATAAAACAATAATAGAATTTGAGCTTAGAGGGACCAATCAACCAGAGAGATGTTCGTTTCGCAATAGCAAAATAACACAATCATACTATATAGTAATGGATGTCAGATAATCAACCCGAGATGTTTAAACGGTTATATGCTTTCGCGATGATTTCGTCTTTGCGCATTGCCCAGTAAAGCTGTGCCTGGTGGTCCATTTTCGATGTGTCCACGAACATAACCGCATCATCTCTTTCCTGTTGCTTCACTGCTACCTGTTTCTCCTCAAGTTCCTGCATTTTCTTAGCTAGATGGAATCTTTTTTCTTCCAAATGAACCTTCCTCATTTCGGCCTTCCTTTCTTGTTTGTTAAGTTGCTCAATTAAATCGTTGATATTACTGGAGGTCTCAAGGTCCGTTGTCTTGGCTTTTCCTCGTGCTCCTCGTTCTTTTTCAACTTCCCATCCACTCGGCCTTTCACCGATTGGGGAGTGGCAACATCGTCGACACGTTTTTTGATCGTATTCTTCCGTAGGAGAGGGGACATCAGCAATTTGAGTGAATCTCGAGGATTGGGCGTAGGAATCGGTCGTCTTTGTAGGCGAGTTTGGCCTTTTGGTGTCAGCTAGATTTTGCCAATTGATTCTGTGCTGCAAGATTTCCCAGCAATGGTCCATGACGAATTGCTCTTTCTCGTACTCAACATACAACAATTTCGCCTGATTCGCCTATAGTATGTGACAACCAAACAACAAAATTAGAATGTGAAGCAAAGAAAATTTTCAGAACTACGTACGTTAACGACGAAATTAATCGACTGTCTCACCATTTGATACTCTGTTAGTCCCTTATGGCACTCATATCTAATTCGCGTGAGATACGCATTGAATTTGAAACAACACTTCACGATTTCCTCCCATCGAGATTAAACAGAGTCTTGTGATCGTGATTCGTTCTTTGTGCAGGCCACAAACTTTTGGAAAATTCCATCGCCAATATTAAACTGTGGTTCCACGTTACCATCACGTAAATCTTCAAGAACGGACAACAAAGCATTGCAAATTGTGACATCTTCTTCAAATGTGAACGATTGTCCGTTTGTTTTGATGAATTTGGGTGTCTTAAAATAACTAACAGGTTCGTCAAGCGACATCTTCCGTAAAATGCTTGTTGTTATTGCTGCAATTTATAAAAAAAATAAATTGACCATTGACCTTTAGTAAACGGTTGAAGAACCTGTTAAAATAAATAACAGGTTCTTCAATTTAGTACTCCCTCCGTCCCATTTTCTTGGCCCATGATTCCATTTTGTGTTGTCCCAATATATTTGTCCATTTTGACTTTTCAATTGACATAAGAGGTTACTTTTCCAATTTTGCCCTTTTTCCCATGTCACAAGTCACAACCAATATTTAAAAACAAAAACATTTCAATCTGCAAATTTAAAATTTGAATTTACCCCCACTGACTTTGAAGAAACACCCGCCTCTGAAATTGGGAAAGATTCCCGCCTCATGAGTGGCAAATTCTAGAAAGCTTTGCTTTAAAATTTAGAGCTGAGATGCATTTTTTTTTGCCTCCAAATTTGGAAAATTGTGTTGAAGGGTATTTTGGGAAATTGAGTTATTTTTACCTTGCAATTATTCTGGTCCTTAAAAAGTTGGGTTCCCAAAAAAGACCCAAGAAAATGGGACGGAGGGAGTACCATATTTGGCAATTTGACCATTGACCTTCAGTAAACGGTTGAAATATCATAGCATCTTGCGAGTTCCTATCACCTAAAAATAGAAATTTCGAGGAAAAATAGTTGGGATTGGAATGGAAAAACAAGGTCCTCAAGTTTTCAACAGAATGCATTTGTGGTCAGCTGTAAATTTCGGAAGCACAGAGGAAAAAAAGACAAAAATGATCTTCGCACTCTAATGTTCTATGAGTTTTTCAAAAAAAAAATATTTTAGTAACTTTAAGCGTTAAATGCAAAATTATTCAAGTGCATTCATAAAAAACTGGGGTGGGGAAATCATTTTCCCAAAGGGATTGTGTTTTTTCAGGTAATCCGGAACCGAACCAACCAACCACTACTTGAGGTAGAGAAAAGGGTACCACAACAATTTTTCCAAAAGCTTGTGCTTGCTGGAAGATTGGCCCAAACAGTTTTGTTATTAGAAGTCAACCAGCTCCTGCCCTAGGCACAGGGGCCATCGCCTAGGACTCCCAATTTTACGTCCAGAAATAGGGGTTCACTTGATGGACGTGTTCATATATGATCGATGCCGACAAATTATTGATTTAGTCGTAGTTCAACGGTAGGAAACACTCACAAACTACAATATATGTATGCGTAACGTGACGTTAAATGTTTTCCCCAAGCACCAAAAAAAATTGTGTTGTGGACGTCGCCACCGGGGAAAAAAAATTTCGTTTGAAAAGAGTCGCCACCCGGGTTTTTATTTTAGAAAAGGATTTAACCCGAGAAACCGTTAAAAATGATTTTGAAAGTAATGACTCTCGCATCGTTGAAAAAGATATTGATTTGAAAACCAAAGATTCTTGGATCCGGGAGCCA
The DNA here is from genome assembly GCA_020921065.1 of Vaccinium darrowii. Classification (NCBI taxonomy): domain Eukaryota; kingdom Viridiplantae; phylum Streptophyta; class Magnoliopsida; order Ericales; family Ericaceae; genus Vaccinium; species Vaccinium darrowii. The sequence goes on along the minus strand of CM037155.1, from coordinate 25,846,486 downwards.
GGTTACAAACGGGAAAGGTTTTTAGAAAATTTTTTAATGCTAAACTTTATCCAAATAACTAGTTGGAAATGGCTACAATACACACCCCTTGTTTGGGTGTACCATATGCACCTATTGTATGGTCCAGATTGTGCCACCTCATCGGTAATCGTAACATTTTTTAGTTTTTCGTAACTTTTCAGCAATATGATTTCGTAACATTTTATACTTTTATATGATTCGTAACATTTTGGTATGTCTCGTAACTTTTATAAAAAAAATCGTAACTTCTACAAAAAATTCGTAACTTTTATAAAAAATTCGTAACTTTTACAAAAAAAATCGTAACTTTTATAGGGGTGTGTATTGTAGCCTTTTCCTAAATAGGAAAAAGCTATCGTAAACACCCCCAAAACTCTTTATTGACCAAATCTGGTTAATAAAGGAAAGTTTAAATATGTATGATCAAAGTAATTTCCCATGAATATATCAAAGGAAATAAACACATTGCAAACTATTTTCTCAGCATTTAAAGGCGATGTTTCATAAACACAAAATTTTACGTTGTGATTTTCATAACCAAAATTTCCCTATACTAAGCTCATTTGTTATCCTTATTGTGGATGGGATTTGTAATCCCATGACAATTTTTCTCCTAATTAATCCGTACGAGATATAAAATCCCATGGGGGAGGTGGAATTTGGATGGGATTTCCCCCTATTGGTCATGTGCTATAACAAAAAATGCTTTCCAATAGCTATATCCCGTAGAACATAAACACCGGATATAATTTTTTTCCATCCATTAATATCCTGAGCAATGTTATGAGGATTTCATATCTCACTCATATCCCAAGAGATTGCATATCTCATCCATTTATCTCTGGTCAAACAAACGAGGCCTAAGGGAATTTTGATAATCCTAGTATAAATAGTAGTAGTTTCTCGTACCTCACACCAACAATCCAAGAGACATTCACTTCAAGAAGAAGAAAAGAGGGTTTGCTATAATACTTGATAATGACAAGTATTATTTCCTACATTTTATTTTTTTCCCTTTTGTTTTCATGTATTTTTGCTCAAGCTTTTGTGGATTCAAACGAGGAAAATACAAAATGGAGCCATGATTTGATTGAGAAAGTTTGCTCAAAGACCGATTGGAATAGCTTCTGTTTGAAAACACTAAGATCTCAACCCGCTAGTGCAACCGCGGATCTTCACGGCCTTTCCAACATCTCCCTCAACTTGGCACTGTCCGATGCGACGAAACTCTATCCGTTGCTCCCCACATTTATCAACGACAAAGAATTGTTGCAAAATTTCTGTCACTTGCTTAACAGGACGATTGTTACCATAAAAAACGCGACGAATTTCTTGATCGCTCATGACTATGGCAATCTATACAACGAGACAGAGAGTACCGTCATGTTGATGACTGATTGTGTGTGGGATACAATAAGTTATCACCGAAGTCTCCTTTGGCCAATGACTTGTAAGGTGTACTATTATTGTGGCATCTCTTGTGTGATCTCTGTCCTCCTCCAAGGAGGAAATGATTTTGAATGGTGTTCCTAATATCTATATCTTCTTATATTATTGGAATAAATAATAAGTGATGGATTTTTGCTAGCTAATGGAGTATTTAATTTTTAAGCTTAAGGTTTTACTTACTATATGCAGGTCTGCTATCCCAAAAATCTTGTCCCAACTTCGTGTCACGTCCATCCGAGCACTCGACGGCTCAGATTTGTGGATGAACATGTTTGGCTCAGATTTGTAGATGAACATGTTTGGCTCAAATTTGTTTGGGTTGAGATGGAATATTCCAAGCCGTTGATTGCATGGATAGATGGCTCAGATAGACGGAACAGGGAGTTCGGGACAGCGGATCCGCTTCCTTATTTACTTGCGTAATGTATAGCACATTCCTATCCCCGAGAAATTTTTCGATGTCGAGTGGGTATTGTCCACGTGGTACCCGCTCGGCCATCCAAAACGCGATCCAACAGTCCGGAAGAGGAGAGAGAGGGAATCAATCTGGGCCATCCAAAACACTTTTGGATGGCCGAGATCGTGCTCTGCATGGACACGTGGTACCCATTCGGTACCAAAAAAAATTTCCCTATCCCCGTGTTGTTGCACCAAGTAATAGGCAAAGATACAAATATAAGAATGAGTTTTTTTTAAAAAAAAAAAAAAAAATTGATCAAAAAGAATTGAGTTTAATTGCTGCATCATTTTCATATTGTCTTTTTGTTCATCTGTTTTTAGAATTCTGGTTAGATTAGTACTGTAAAATTTTGTGGAATAAACATCCACCTTGAAAAGCTTGACGGAAGGCGAGAGAGAGTTTAGACTTTAGAGAGAGAAAGTGAGGAGAGGGAGAAGCCTCCCACAGCCGTTGTCCCTTCCCCTCCCCCTCCACACCCTTTCCTCCTTCTTCCTCCTCCTCCTCTAAACGCCTTTTTGGGTGATCGGAAACTCCCCATCAGTGGTGGAGCCAGCTTAGGACCAGGGGGGGCACGTGCCCCCACTGGATTTTGATCGCCTGCTGCTATTTTTTTTTTCTTTTTTCTAACTCGTTTTAAGTTTACTACATATTATATAATTATCACCTTTCCTAATAAGTTATCCGTTGCCTCAGTGGCATGAGCGCATGCCTGTCATCCATAGTAGCCTGGGTTCGAGCCTTTAAGGCGTCCCGTGTATTCTTTTTTGATGTATTTTACCATTTCTTTCTTCATTTTCCACCTAGGACAAGAAAAAGAGTACATATATTGATCCGGTCTCACTAATTTTGGAACAAAAAATGATTGAAAACAATCTTAGTGATCCTTATTACAATTGATTTAATTCTTTTGTCACAAAGATTAAGAATCAAATAGTTAAGTGAGCTATCTGTAGACACCCTGATTTTGAACCCGGGATGCGCTCGAGCATTCCCGATGATGAAACGAACCAATCATGATTACCTGAAACTTATGAAAATAGTTTGAACTTGATCAAAATCAACCAAATAACCCAAACATTGTTGAACCAAACCAAACCATTAAATTGCCACCAAGAGCCTTGAGCGCTCAAACCTCTGAAAACCACTTTGAGTGCTCAAGCCTACGGCTTTGAGCGCTCAACTCTGATCCTAGTCAGGAATCTGTAGAGTATCTCATCATGAGATTTCATGCAGAGAGGGGTGTTTAACCACCTGCATACGTCTTATACATGTATAATACGTCCTACATTGTCCTAAACTACATCTAAAACTACTCCTAACCCACTTTCAAATACAAACCCACTACCTCTCTCCCCTCACTTCCCTCCCACTCACTCTATAAAATCACTCATCACCCCCTGGTTTTAAAAGGTTACCAATTTCCAGACTTCTACCCTTAATCCACCCAGAAATCGTTCTCTCTCTCTCTCTCTCTCTCTCTCTCTACAAAACCACTCACCCCCATCAAAACTACTAGCAAAAACCACTTGCCAAGCACAAAGTTTAGACTTTGATCATCAATTAACTTCACACATTACACCATCCACCCAGGATACTAAGCAAAACACCCACTATTGTCCATTCTCAAAACAACGATCAAGTTCAAGCCTTCGAACAAGTGAAAAGGTAGCTAAACATGTGATGTATTCACTGTTTTGATCCTTCTGAGGGAGGCCAGTGAGTTCAAATAAGTTCTCTATACTTGTATTGAACTCACAAGGGTCTAAAAGTTGTTTAAAATCACTTTCAAAATTTGCAGTTTCAACAGAGGTTGAGCGCTCAAGCCTCAGGCATTGAGCGCTCAAACCCAGTTCTGGGCAGTTTCTGTTTTGATAAGTTTTGAACTTTCTCTTGGTCTTGATCATTGTTTAACAATTATTTATGCTAATGTAGTCCTCAAAACAGTTTGTTTTCTACCTCAAAATCACTTGTATGAGTATAGATTAATTATTTTATGATGATCAAGCATCAAAACCTTTGAAAATCTGGTATTTGAGTGTAAAACAGTGGCTGTCCAGTTTCATCAACCTTCAAATTACGTACTTATGATCATTATGAAGCATCAAAAGCTTGCTTGAAGGTTAAAAATTAGAAAGTCAGATTATGGCTTGAGCGCTTAAGGTTATGAATGATGCAGAACAAGTAGCGGCCCAGTTCTATGATCAATTGGACCGGTCGAAGCCTAGGAGGCCCAAACAACTCTTAATTGAAAATTGCCAAATTCGGCAATTTATCGACGAGCCCGTAATAGGCCCAAACTTGGTGGGCTGAAGCAGAATCGCGCTGCGATCAATACTCACAACCCTAATCGTGAGTGATGGTGGATTTCGGCCAAATTCATTTCTTTTTGGCCTTCAATTTAGTAATTTTGCTATTTTAGGTAATAATTAGATTACGAATTACTCTTAGGTGTAATTCCGTTTTCATTGATTCCAGTTGGGGATTTCTTATTTTTCTTTCTAGTTTTCAATTTTGGAAGTTTCCCCAATTTTCGGGATACTTTATTTTTTGGTAAGTTTTTGCTAGGGTTTGCTAGTTTTCCCTATAAAAGGGCATGAAACCTCTATTATTATTCATCTTTTACCCAATTATAAATCAGAGTTATTCTCTTTCTTCTTGTGGATTCAAGAAACTCGTGGATTCGAGACCTATTTCCGTTTAAACTAGTACGCAACTAGTTTCTCGTGAATTCCGCTGCGTCAATGAACCTGAGCGCTCAAGCTGTTCTTGAACAGTTTGATACTTATGCTTTGTTCTTGTAAAGTGTTACTGGAAGTTAACTGGGAGATGAGTGTGAGTTATTACTACTGTGTTTATGATCTAGATCCCTCTCTTTCTCTCATTCTCAAGCATTTTCTTCATTAATTTGTGGCGATCTCCCTTTTGTCATCATTCTTTAAGAGATCAATCCACCTGTTCCCATATGATTCTCCATGAAAAACATTTTATCAATATTTGATCATGCAAAGAATGAGCAAAAACAGTGATGAGAGGGCTTGAATTCACAGAAGCTAGAAACTGGTTTGAGCGCTCATACGATAAGCCTTGAGCGCTCAAACTGGTTTGGGGAGGTTGAGCGCTCAAGCCATCACCCTTGAGCGCTCAATCCTTATTTTGGGATCCAGATTGTAAGTCAGTTTAGTAAATCTCATGTTCATAATTCTTTGGGTTGTTGTATAGTTTCTGTTGAGGTTTATTTCTGTGAATATTTGTTGTAATTTCTCTCCATAGTTATCACTCTTCCCCATGTAAATCATTATGCACAAGCATCCATGATAGATTCGCATTTGGTATTTTCTCACTAATTACGTGATTCTCATCCCCGATTCCTCATTTTCGTGATTAGAATTAAATTTCAAACATTTTCAAAATCCCACAAAATATCGAGCAGAGACCGGTTCGTGGACCGGGCGAGAGGGGTGCCGTAAAACCCTTCCCTTCTCGTAACCAAACCCCCGAATCCGAGAAATCTTTGGTTCCGTCATGATCAGTGAAACCTCTTTTTCAAACGGGTAAACGAGTCATACTTTTATCAGGTTTCTCAGGTTCGGACCTCAAATCCGGGTGGCGACTCTAACAATCTTCAATCTTTTCAAACGCGAAATCGCACCGTTTTCCGTGGGCCGTCCACACTATCATAATTTTATGATTTCTTTAAAATGAGTGTGGACGGTCGACCTCCCACGCCGGTTTGTTTGATTTGAAAATGGGAGTCGCCACCCGGGTTTTTGGAAAATGATTTAGGACCCGAGAAACCGTTTTGAAAAATGATTGAGAAAACAATCGAAAAACCAGAGATTTGTTTTGGATTCGGGAGCCAGGTTACGAACGGGGAAGGGTTTTAATGCACCCCGCTCGCCCGATTAAAAATCGGTCTTTACTAAATATTTGTGAGATTTTTAGAAAATATTTTGATGCCGAACTTTATTCAAACAAGCAATTAAATCATGCAAAACAAATAATTTAAATATTGAAATAAACAACAACTGATATGAACAATCAAGTAACAGTAACTAATTAAAAGGAAAAATCATGTTCTCGAACTGTTTATAAAGGAAACTGATTTAAAATTCTGATTTGAAAAAGTGTGCCGTGCGACACACAAAGTGTACCGTGCGGTACAGAAAGTGTGCCGTGCGACACTGTTCAAGGATCCAACGGTCAGATTTTCAAAAGTGTGTCGTACAGCACTCTAAGTGTACCGCGCGATACAGAAGGAGTGCCGTGCGGCACTGTTTTCTTCACAAACAGTTTGATATTTGGTTTTTCGAAAAGAATGAAATGGAGGCACATTCAAGGCATGAAAGTTTGATCAAAACTAATTACTTTGAGCTGGAAAATGATATGTTTGAATAGAAATTGTTCCTCCTCATTAGATTGCTCCATACGATGCGTAAAGTTCACCGTATGACGCAACCGGGAGGTCACAAATCAAACTGATTTTTGATGTAACATGGGCATACCAAATGTGGAGATGATATGGAAGATCATTCCACACTTGGTACCCCTCCCCTCAGGGTACCAAAACTAAGAAGTTTGGCGAAACGGGATCGTACCTCGATTTGCAGCTCTCGGATTAAAACTCTTTCTTGAACTTCCGAATGTGGCCTGGGCTTCCTCTGGACTCCAACTCCAATCTGGTATGATAGCAAAGATGGTTGATGGCTAGAACTTGAACAAATTTGGAATGGCTACCTCACGGGTTTAGAACCGAAAACAGAGGGTTGGGTTTTTTTGATTGAATTTGCTTTGGAGAGGATTATAGGATTGATTTATGGAGGTTATGGATAGCAATGGAGGTGATTTGCAGTAGATGGTGTTTTGACAAAGGGGTTTAGAGGTAGGGTTTCGTGGTGTTCTTCCAATTTTCGGTCATAATGGAGAGGGAGAGGCTTGTTCTCCTTTGAAAATGGAAGAGGAGCATCCAATTTATAGCCAAAATTTACTTGGGGAGCAAGTAGACGTGATTAGGAAGGGTATAAGTCGGTTATGCCAGTCAAAATTCTTCAGGGCGAAGTAAACTTGGTGACCAAGGCTGCTGAAACTGTGTCGTATAGCACTGTGACTGTGCCGTGCGGTACACCAACTGTGCCGTACGGCACACTTCCACCGCCAAAATTCAAAAGGCTGTTGTACGTGACTGAGGCTGTACCGTGCATGAGAGATAAGTACCGTACGGTACTGTTGACTTTGTTGGCTTGAAGAATTTCAATCCGAGAGGCTTTCCAAGTATTTCCTTTCATCATTGGGGATAAAAATGTACACAAACGTCTCATTTTGGGGTGTCTACAGTTGCCCCTCTTTGACGAGGCTTACAATCATTGTGTGATAGAAGTCGCGTCAAAGATAGAAGACACCCCTCGATGTGGACATCCTCGTACGAAAACAAACAAGTAAAATGTGGTGCATGTGGTTGCGCTCGTAAGAGCTGCCTACGTACCTCATTGTAAGGATCAGACCAGCGTAGTTCGTCAGGGCTTTAGAACATGAAATACAAGAGTTGATAGGAAACATACCTTGATTGGATTGCGGGAATTGTCACTCTGTTTTTCAACGAGGGAAAAATGAATGATGTGCTATTGGTGTTGAATGCCATTTATTTAATGCCGGAGAGGACTTACGAATCCAGTTGATGTTTATAAACCGTTGTTAAGGCCGTAGCGGGCTTTGCGAAACTCGTTGGTGCTTGAATACCGTTGTTAATGCCGTAGAGGACTTACGAAACCATTGGTGCTGAGGAAACCTTGCTGTTAATGCCAGAGAGGACTTATGAAACCACTTGAGTGCTGAGATAACTGTTTGTTAATGCCGGAGAGGACTTACGAAACCACTTGAGTGCTTGAGAAAACCTTTGTTAATGCCGGAGAGGACTTACGAAACCAGTTGAGTGTTTTAATGAGGGGAATAAACAAGTGGCGTGCTATGAATGCAACTAGTGAGATTCTGTGAACGCGGGGGAACAGTGAGGTTCTTATGAAGTGATTAGTGTGAGACCAATGAGGTCCCCAAAAAGGTTTGAGCGAGACCAGCGAGGTCTCCAAAAAGGTTTGAGCGAGACCAGCGAGGTCCCCAAAAAGGTTTGAGCGAGGCCAGCGAGGTCTCCAAAAAGGTTTGAGCGAGACCAGCGAGGTCCCCAAAAGGGTTAGAGCGAGACCAGCGAGGTCCCCAAAAAGGTTTGAGCGAGACTAGCGAGGTCCCCAGAAAGGTTAGAGCGAGACCAGCGAGGTCTCCAAAAAGGTTTGAGCGAGACCAGCGAGGTCCCCAAAAAGGTTTGAGTGAGACCAGCGAGGTCCCCAAAAAGGTTCGTGCGAGACCAATGAGGTCTCGTGAAGAATTGTGTGTGCAAGACCAGCGAGGTCTCGTGAAGAACTGAGTGGTTTGATTGACTTGAGTTGTTGAAATTGAGTTTGGTTTGAAAAATTTGTTTCAGAAGGTAAATTGATTTGAGAAATTGACTTTAAAATTGATTTGATTGAAAAGTTGTCCCTGGAGGACAATTGATTGAAAAACTATTCCAAGGAATGCTTGACTAAAAGACTGACCCAAAGGACGGTTGATTGAAAAGCTGACCATTTGTAGTCTTGAAATTGAATTTTGATTGAAGTTGTTTGAAATTGATTGAAGTTGATTGAGAAATTGATTGAAATTGATTAAAGTTGATTGAAAAATTGATTGAAATTGGTTGAAATTGGTTGAAGTTGATTGAAGTTGATTGAAATCGATTGAAGTTGATTGAAGTTGATTGAAGTTGATTGAAAAATTGAAAAATTATCACTGAGGACAGTGTATTGAAAAGCCGCAACGAGAGACGGTTGATTGAAAAAAAACGTTGATTGAAAAACCGCAGCGAGAGACGGTTGATTGAAAAACGTTGATTGAAAACACATCTTGAGGGATGGTTGATTGAAGACATGTCTCAAGGGACGCCTAATTGAAAACATGTCCCGAAGGACGAGCGGTTGATTGAAAATATGTTGCGAGGGATAGTTAGCTAAAAACATGTCCCGAAGGACGATTGATTGAAAACATGTCCCGAAGGATGATTTATTGAAAGCATGTCCCGAAGGACGATTGATTGAAAAACTGTCCCAAAGGACGATTGATTGAAAACATGTCCCGAGGGACGATTGATTGAAAAACTGTCCCGAAGGACGATTGATTGAAAAATTGTCTTTGTGTGAGACTCTGGTTTTGACATTTGATGACACAATGACAACATTAATTTTTTAGAAAGTAGGCGGTGCAAGAAGATGTCTCTTTTTGTTTTACTATCTTTCCTTCTGGACAAGGTCTGGATTTGAAGTTACACTTGATCAGTGAACTTGAGCTTTCAGGCTTTAGGTTGAGGTTTGACCTTTTTGGGATTTCGTGCCCCAAATCTTGAACTCCGGTGTATGTGCTTCTCCCAGTAGATGGCGTTGAGTTGATGTGCCCCAGTCTTGGACCCCAATAGATGACAAACTTTCAACTCTGAACCCATTGACTTGTTTTATCCAAACATAGGCTCCTCTATGCATTGAAATCGTCCTCCATGAGTTTAAGAATATCAAGACTACCAAAGGTTGACTGGACAAAAGACCTTGTGTGAATTTGGACAAGGCCCAGACGATACGACTGACTTTACAAAGATGCCCCCTGGTTTGGGCGGAGATGACATACTCATGAAGGGGTAGACTAGGGTTATTCTGTTACTGGATCGACCTTGTGACAAAGAAATGGACTCTAAAAAGATTATGAGAAGTGGCAAAACGTGCCCCACAATTGATGTTTGAAATTGCCATGAACTTGAGTCTTTTGGTTTTGAAATTGTTTCACTCCATCAAATGATGTTCATTTAAATCGATTGTTTTATCAAAACACAAGATTCCTTGTTGTGAACCCATGCCCCCGGATGCCGATTCACTGATTTTCCATTGAGGTGCTCCAATTTGGACTTTTGCTTCTGGTGGATGCTGGTGTTGTGCAATGCTTTGCCCCCGGGTTGCTGATGAGGACTTGAGGTGCCCCAGTTGGGACTTCTGCTTCTGGCAAATGCCGGTGTTGTGCAATGCTTTGCCCCCGGGTTGCTGATGAGGACCTGAGGTGCCCCAGTTGGGACTTCTGCTTCTGGCAAATGCCGGTGTTGTGCAATGCTTTGACTTTTGATCTTTAATGATACTGTTTCCACTGGATCCTCGCTATCAAGCTGTGCTTTTCAATCTGAAAGGACTTTATTTAGGTTATAACGGGGCCAAGGCTTTGGGGTTTAACAAAGAAAGGATAAAGGCTCAAAAATTTTCTCTTTTCCTTTGGGTTATTAGAGCTAGCAGCTATATTGAACTCTCTTTGCGTGCCCTTTCTATTTTCTTCAATGTTTTTCTTCGTATCGCATTTTGGTTTTCGATGGACACTTTTTTTTTTTTTTTTTTCCAGTGCTTCACATTTGGTTGTGCCCAAGAACTTGGCATTTTTTCATTTTGACATGCCATTAGCAACCATGCATTTGGTACTTTCGAAAATCTTGCATTTCTCGAGTAATCATGTGCTTGGCACTTCCATCTGGACATCTTGCCGATAACTTGACACTTTTGTTTCTCTTAATTCTTCCCAGTGTGGGGGATAGCTGCCTAGCTGGGTTCTTTTTAAAAGAAAATGATTCAGGCTCAAAAGGGCTATCAAGGGATATATTTATCTGGGGAATAAAAGCAAAGAATGCCTTTCTTCATTTTGAATTGCACAACTTGATAGAAAGAATCTGTACATGCTCTAACTTTTGCCTGGGTCGTACTTCAAAGTTTTGATCCAGCGACCTTTGCCTTAACTTTTGCCTAAGCCGCCCTTTCGGGTTTTCAACCTAGCAGGCCTTTTTTTTTTTTTTTTTTTGTCAAAGCATTGCTCCTTGATGACGTTGGAGAATGGCGCCTGGAACTCCTTCTTCTTGTGAGAGCTGAGAGTTGTATCAAAAATCATCCCGTGTTTTGAAGTGATTTTCATGAATCTCAAATGATGGTGGAAAACAATTTCATTTTCAAGGATTATTGCAAAAACTCAAGTTTATTATGACAATTTTAACACAAAAGCGTGACATCCCTTCATGAAAGTTGCGACCGAACCACTGAGGGTTGCCTACGTATCCCTGTGCAAGGAATCAGGTCGTGCGTAGTTCGGGACTACAATGCTGACTCTATTTTTGGTTTTTGTTCTTTTTTTTGACAACAGAACATTACAGACTTGAATTTTGAAGACAGACACCAAAGTAGGAATAGAAACACAAACTAACTCAATAAAAGAGAAGACTCTGACTCGAAACTTGAAAATTCCCAAGACTCGTGAAAGATTCGTCTATTGCATGGTCCTTGATGGTTCATTCTTCTTTTGCTGGCCTTGACATCAATCAGTAATCCCCCATGGGTTCGGTGTCGAACATGGCAGAGTTGATATGAGGATTGGGACTTGCCTGGGTGTTTGTTTTTGTTGGTGGAGAAATAATGGTTTTGCTGTCGATGAGGTTCTGAATTCTGTGATGGAGGCGCTGGCACTCATCGGTAGCGTGACCGGGCATTTGGTGGAATGCACAAAAGGCATTTGGGTTATGGTAAGATGGAAGCTTCTGAGGTAGAGGGGTTGGAATGAGTGGTTTGATATGGCTGGTTTTGAGGAGCTTTTCATAAATCAAGGACAGAGGCTCGGAGAATTGGAAAAGGGTTTTTTGTGGTTTCTGAGAGTGGTTGGTTTGAGCTATGATCTCATTCACAAGTATGGCTTGGTTGAAAATTTGGGTTGTGGAGCTTTGTTCTTTTGAAGTGGAGCTAAGGGAGATTTGGCTGGCTTGGGCATTGGGCTTGTGTTCTTGGAATGGTTGTTTGTGGAGCTGGGGGTGGCTTTGTTGTTTGGCTGAATGGCTAAAGATTGACAGTAAAGCAAAACTCAGAAATGCCCCTGTTTGTTTTATTTTGAAAAATGGGAATGTCGTATTTGTTTCATCATGTATGCAAACCTAAGTGTCAAAAAGATTTCAACAGCCCTGGGTAGGTCAACTACTCAGTAGGTATAGTTCCTGTGTATTGGAACCAGAGCCAGTCAACTTTCGTGACCATCCAAGACAAAGCAATAAGGCTTTCAAAATCTGGATAGAAATGTGATAGAATCACAAGGAGCCGTTTGAGCATAGCTGACACTGGAGGTGTTCCAAACTCCAAAGATTTAAAGTCTCTCAGACTATAGAAAAATGGGTCTTAAAAAGGCTGCCCCGATCCTCAAAATTTTTTTTTGACAATGTATCCTTTGTTTAGGATAGCAGGATTTGAGAAAACTAAACCAACTTGGTTCTTGATGATTCCTTTTCAAGGGTCTAACTTTGATTTTAGGGACAACTGCCCCAGCTTGGGTCAATCGTTCCTAATTTCTGTTAGGTCATTGCCAAGGAATTGCTAAGGATCAAGTTAATTTGATTTTCCTAAGTCCCGTTATTCTAATGATAGAATTAATCTGAAAAATGTGCATTGGAATGCACGACTCATCATCGGACAGGGCAACCTCTTGAGACCGCAGGAAAATGTGACAGTATGGGGTCTAACTAACCATGATAATACCAATGCATGCAAAATGATGACAATATATGGAAAGCAGTAAACACGTAACAAGATATATCACGTAATCCTAACCTGTGGGTCCCTGTCCTACGTTGGAAGGTTCTAGGTTTACTATATGCAAAGGCCGGTTTTGGTTGAAGGGGTCCCCCAGACTAGAGCCAATATTTGCCCCCCAGTGCCAAGTGTATTGCATGGCAAAGGTCAAACGGCAGGCTGACTCATCATGGTCCAAGGTTGCTGAGCATCCGGGGATGTCCTAACACCAGTGAACTGGGTAGGGTAACCAAGACGCAGCAGCGGGGTTTATCCAACATCGATGCAAGTGATGCAAAAGTTCAGCAATAAAATTGTTTTCAAAAAATCCCACAAACATTTTTCAAGCTTGGCTCTCCAAATTAATTTCTTCTTTGATATCTTTACACAGACAAACAACTCAAAAAGCTCCAGTCAGGATGGCCGGGCGAGGCCCTGTTAGTCCGCCATTCCTTCCTTGCGATAGCGCTAGGCATTTTCGTTTTGACAAGCTTTCAAGAAGTTCATAAGTATAAAAAAGACCAAATTAGAGATTAATTTGAGAATCCCCAGCGGAGTCGCCATTTTGTGGACGGTCGACCTCCCACGCCGGTTTGTTTGATTTGAAAATGGGAGTCGCCACCCGGGTTTTTGGAAAATGATTTAGGACCCGAGAAACCGTTTTGAAAAATGATTGAGAAAACAATCGAAAAACCAGAGATTCGTTTTGGATTCGGGAGCCAGGTTACGAACGGGGAAGGGTTTTAATGCACCCCGCTCGCCCGATTAAAAATCGGTCTTTACTAAATATTTGTGAGATTTTTAGAAAATATTTTGATGCCGAACTTTATTCAAACAAGCAATTAAATCATGCAAAACAAATAATTTAAATATTGAAATAAACAACAACTGATATGAACAATCAAGTAACAGTAACTAATTAAAAGGAAAAATCATGTTCTCGAACTGTTTATAAAGGAAACTGATTTAAAATTCAGATTTGAAAAAGTGTGCCGTGCGACACACAAAGTGTACCGTGCGGTACAGAAAGTGTGCCGTGCGACACTGTTCAAGGATCCAACGGTCAGATTTTCAAAAGTGTGCCGTACAGCACTCTAAGTGTACCGCGCGATACAGAAGGAGTGCCGTGCGGCACTGTTTTCTTCACAAACAGTTTGATATTTGGTTTTTCGAAAAGAATGAAATGGAGGCACATTCAAGGCATGAAAGTTTGATCAAAACTAATTACTTTGAGCTGGAAAATGATATGTTTGAATAGAAATTGTTCCTCCTCATTAGATTGCTCCATACGATGCGTAAAGTTCACCGTATGACGCAACCGGGAGGTCACAAATCAAACTGATTTTTGATGTAACATGGGCATACCAAATGTGGAGATGATATGGAAGATCATTCCACACTTGGTACCCCTCCCCTCAGGGTACCAAAACTAAGAAGTTTGGCGAAACGGGATCGTACCTCGATTTGCAACTCTCGGATTAAAACTCTTTCTTGAACTTCCGAATGTGGCTTGTGCTTCCTCTGGACTCCAACTCCAATCTGGTATGATAGCAAAGATGGTTGATGGCTAGAACTTGAACAAATTTGGAATGGCTACCTCACGGGTTTAGAACCGAAAACAGAGGGTTGGGTTTTTTTGATTGAATTTGCTTTGTAGAGGATTATAGGATTGATTTATGGAGGTTATGGATAGCAATGGAGGTGATTTGCAGTAGATGGTGTTTTGACAAAGGGGTTTAGAGGTAGGGTTTCGTGGTGTTCTTCCAATTTTCGGTCATAATGGAGAGGGAGAGGCTTGTTCTCCTTTGAAAATGGAAGAGGAGCATCCAATTTGTAGCCAAAATTTACTTGGGGAGCAAGTAGACGTGATTAGGAAGGGTATAAGTCGGTTATGCCAGTCAAAATTCTTCAGGGCGAAGTAAACTTGGTGACCAAGGCTGCTGAAACTGTGCCGTACAGCACTGTGACTGTGCCGTGCGGTACACCAACTGTGCCGTACGGCACACTTCCACCGCCAAAATTCAAAAGGCTGTTGTACGTGACTGAGGCTGTACCGTGCATGAGAGATAAGTACCGTACGGTACTGTTGACTTTGTTGACTTGAAGAATTTCAATCCGAGAGGCTTTCCAAGTATTTCCTTTCATCATCGGGGATAAAAATGTACACAAACGTCTTATTTTGGGGTGTTTACAATGAGCTTATCTAGAGTATTTGAGCCGGCATTGACAAAATACTTGAAAGCAAAGTGGTTCAAAATATTATGCTACAAACTTTTGTGCCTAATGAAGAATGTTTGAACTTTTGTTCTTGGAGCTTCTTTATTCCCTATATTTTACTGTGAATTTATTATTATTATTATTGTGATAAGGTGCCCCCTCTGAATAAAATTTCTGGCTCCGCCACTGCTCCCCATGCCAGATCTATTCCTCTCTGGTCCGGTGTGGGTGTCCGTGCTCGATTTTTGAGTCCTTGGGGGGCCAGATCTGGGGTTCCCTGGCCCGTCTAGATCTCAACATCAACGGCGAGCGGCGGCTAATAACAACTCCAGCAGGCGCGAAGACGACGACCGGTGATTTCTGATGACGCATGCAAGGCGGCGATTTCTACTTCCTGTACTTTTCTTTTCTCTTTTCATTTTTTCTGCATTTTTTTTTTGTTTTTTCTTGTCTTTTTGTGGTTTTGTTTGTATTAGTTGGCGTTTAATGCAATTTTCTCTTTATTTCTCTAAAAAAAAACATCCACCTTGATGAGTGAAATAATCTTTGGGTGTTACCATTCTTCTCAATGAGAGAAATAAAAAAATACTACGAATTAATGATGAATTATTTTGATTTGTCTTTTGTAAAACTTTTTCAACTTCTATTCATATTTTAGAAGTGCCTTTTTATTTCTCTAATTCTCTCATCGATAAATGATAATCCTAAAAAGTTTCACAAAAACTAAAAAGAAAATCGCTAGACATCAATAATACTCATTTTGTTACCCGGCCATTGGGCCACCCGAGATTATGCCTGGTTGTTAGTCGAGTTGTGTGAAGCTAGATCGGATATCCGTTTATCAAAAAAATAATAATGCTCATTTTGCTTAAGAAAAAAAAAAGTAATTTCCCAAACTCACCGTAAATTTGGCAGAAGGAGCTAAATATTACTAATTTTGTTGATATTTATAATAAGTAATATCAAGTGTAGAGTTTGTTTGACTATACCTTTTTTTATCTGCTATAAAAAATTACGAATCAGTCAGTAATAATTTTTCTTTTCCTTTTTTCATTTTATCTGCCCTTTTGAGTGAGTTCGTGATATAGATTTAGAAATTGGAAAGGAGAAATTTTACGGTTTTCTTTTCTGATATATATATATATATATATATATATTTTTTTTTTTTGTTGTCATTTTACTACCGAAGATTTAGATCAAATCTCTCTTACGTCCCGTAGAAATCAAGGATTCATTTTTAACCCCCATTCGCATCTCTAGAGATGGCGATGGATCGGTTTGGTCTGAATTTTGATATTACCATACCCAAACCCAAAGTATTTATCGATACCCAAATCCAAACCGATATATAATTTTTAGTGCACCATAACCAACCATATGGATTTGGATTTCACCCGAACCGCACCAAACCCGCATTAATATTCATTCCATTAATGAACATATAATAGAAAAAGATTATATATTAAAATAAAAAAATAACATACCATAAGATTTTACCATGCAACATCTAAACTCCAACATAATCAAAGGAAATAACTAAATGATAAACTTTTCTTAGGCCTTGTTCTCCAATAGATTTTAGGTAGATTTTATGAAAATCTCATAAAATGAGCATTTTATGGAGAAGTGATAAAATGGAGTTGTTTTCCCAACTGATAAAATGTAGTAGTTTTCCTATAGATTTTAGGAGGATTTTATGAAAATCTCATAAAATGACTTTTACATTTTATGTGTTGAGATTGGAGTGGCATAAAATGTGAGATTTTATGTACCTAAAATCTATTGGAGAAAATGTGTTTAACTCACACCGACGACAAAACATCAAAAGAATTTTTTTTAAATGTAGGAACCAGAAAATTAAAATTACATGTATATATTATATGGATTAGTTTGGATTCGGTTTGGGTTTGGGTTTGGTTTGGCCGAATATTTGCTAAGACCAAACCCAAATCCAAGCCCCGAGTATCATGTTTTGAAAATCAAACCCGCCCCATGCATGGGTAGGAAAATATTAAAAAAATTACCCTGATAGAGTCGGTTTAGTTCGGTATCCATTGATTTTGGGTGAAATTGCCATCCCTACGCATCTCCAAAGCTATAATCTTGGATTCTTCCCTGCAAAACTTTGTAGGGAATAGTAGATGTTGTTTCTGTAATTACTAGTACCTTAAGCGTCTGCGCTTGCATGTAGAGCCCATATTGGCCCCATTTTAAAAATAAAATATTTAGTTTTGTAAACAATAACGTATATATCATTTCTAAAGAAAAAAAATGATCGGGTATTGGTACGTTCCTCATTTATACTAAAAACGAAAAACAATTGAATTTTTTAACCGTCCATTGTTTTAATTCAAGACGAATCAAACACTTATTGATATTCGATTAACTTAATTGTTTTGTGATAATAATCTACACATTATAATTAATGTGAATCCAAAGTGGGTCTCACATGACTTTTTAAAGATTTTTTAGTGTGAGTACTGGAAAAAAAAAAAAAAAACGGGTGTATAAAAATTTCCACTTATGCTAGGTTTTCAACCCCCATAATAATTGTCGCACCATCGCAGATTAAACTTTTAAATTAGATTCCAACTACTCCCTCTGTTCCAAATTGCTTGTCACTTATACTATTTTGGGATATTCCAAATTGTTAGTTCCATTTGAAAAGTCAAAACAATATTTACTCAATCTTCCAAAATAACCCATTTACCAACAACAATAATTTCAGTCAAAAGTTGAAATATAAGGGTATTATTGGAAATTAATGAATCTGTTTTATGTGAATGCATTTATTGAATGCAGTTATTACATGTCTGCTTAAAAAGTTAGAATTCCCAACAGTAACTAGCAATTTGGAACGGAGGGAGTACCTCTTTGCAAAATTGTCAAATCAAATAATATATGTGAGGAGAATGGATTATGAGAGAATACTAAAAATATTGCTAAAAATATAAAAAAATACTATGAAAACTTAGGAGGTGTTCCACTAAGGGAGTTTTTTTTTAAATAAATTGGCTTTTCGATGTATTGGGAGAAAATGACTTGTCTTGATTTTTGGAAAAAAAACTATTTTTTTGTTAGTGGAACAATTTATTTCTCCACAAAGGAGTATGTTAGTACATTATTCAGCATATGTCATTAGGGGGTTTTTTCTGGCTTGAAAAAATAAATGGTACGGTATTATTGAATTATTTGTTTCTTTTTTTGTGTGTTGATTGGTTTGAATTATTTTCTTTTTCTTTTCTTTTTTTTAGTTATTTGCCCTCCTTAAAGATTAATCAAGTATACTAGTACTAATTACTAGTACTAATTGGGCCAAGTTATTTTTGCTTGATGGATTGCACCCAATAGATTTCCAGTGTGAAGTCACATTTTTTAGTTATTTTTGCTTGATGGATTGCACCCAAATGAATGGGATTATATTGTCATTTGATAATCCAAAACGTCCTACTGAACTTATATTATACCAAAAACAAAACTTTCATATACTTACTGCAACTTTATTTAAGTGTTATCAACTTTATTTGGGCTAATTGATATACGTAAATTTGCTCCAATTTTAATTGAACTCTTTGCGAGTATTTAATGAGATTTGACCTTATAATTATAATTAATCGAGGTACACGTAAGTAGACCGGATAAAGTATAGTAAAAGTTTTAACTCTAATTCAAATCATACTGCAATTTTTTTTTCCCTGAAAAAGCTACCGCATTAAATTCCAAGTCAACACCCAAACCCCGCGCGTGATTCAGACAGTCCATTTTAATTTTGAATTTCCAGTTTATGGAGAGAGAAGGGGAGAGAGAGAGGAATTCGATCTGGGCCATCCCATACACTTTTGAACAATGCAAATGTTACGTTTGGCACCACGTAGGCTTGGCCATATAGTACGCATTCGGTACTAAAAAAAATTCATAAAATTTGGTTGATGAACAGGTTCGAGTACGATACAATCTACGCCTTTGATTGGGCCAATCAAAACTCTCCACATCACTGGAGATTTTACTGTATAAATCAAAAATTATTGTGACACAAACTTTGTGCCACAACCAACTACAACCCCACTCACATGGGGTGTGGGTCCCACATGGACCCCACGTGCGGGCCCCACACCCCATGTGAGTGGGGTTGTGGTTGGTTGTGGCACAAAGTTTGTGTCCCTATCATTATTTGGGTGACTCGGCACCGACACCTCTGTTACCCACCAGTTCACCGCATGGTCTCCCAAAACCAGTCCTTTATCACGCAAAATTCAAATTCAAATTCAAATGTTTTTTCAAGAAAAATCCAAATTCAAATGTTTTCAACCGAATGTTTTACTCCTATGTTTTTTTTTTCTCAAGAAAAACATTTCGTTTTGGTTTTCAAGGTCAGTTTTCTTAATTATTATCCAATCATTACTCTTATTTGTAAATATTATTCTCATTTTTCTTTCTATTTTTCTCTTATTATTAACTCCTATTTTTAATTATTATTTCTATTTCTCCCTCTAATCATTAACAAAAAAAGTAAAACTTAAAACTCAAACCAAACACAACTAGAGAGATTTTAGGGGTGTTCACTAACAAAAAACACAGTTTTTCAAAAAAAACTTAGACAAGCCATTCTCTCACTTCACATAAAAACCGTTTTATGTTTTTTTTTTCTCTAGAAAAACATTTGAGTGTCAGAGAGATTTTAGGCGTGTTCCACTAACAAAAAAACAGTTTTTCCAAAAAACTTAGACAGGTTATTCCCTCACGTCACATAAAAACCGTAAAAAACCAATTTATTTTAAAAACACCCTAGAGCATCACTAATGGCATACTCAAATGTGAAACTCTACAATGGTTCATTTTTGTTCATAATCAAAAAAGGAGAAAATATTGGTAGTTTTGAGTATCCAAGTTTCATTATTGGAAAAAAAATGATAATTTTGAGTATCCAAATGCCAAAATTTGAGTATCCAAATGCCAAAATTTGAGTATTTATAAAAAAATGTTGTTAACTTTGAGCATTTATCCAAATGCCATTGTGATCCTTTTTGGAGGGGTGATTCTATTAACAACCCCTTTTTTTCTCCATGTAACATATTTTCTTCATCCAACCCACACCTAAAATTCTCCAAACCAATTTTACTCCATACAACCCACAAAATACACCTAAACTACCCAAAATACCCTTAACCTTAAAAAAAGACCTAAATCTAACTTCTCCCCCTGATACACCGATCGTTCTACCCTCTCTCTATATTCTCTCGTCTCTCTCTACCTTATGCCATAGCCACCCATCACCACCACCATCCATCGCCACCACTGCCGTCGCCACCACCGGCCATCTCCTCTCTCTCTCTCTCTCTCTCTCTCTCTCTCTCCATTGTCTGTTTGATAATCTGACATTCACCATCGCGACCAGTTTTCATACTTTGAATGTCGAAATACACACCCATTTTCGATAACCACATGTCGATTTATATTGAAGGTCGAATTTTCAAAAATTGGACCTTATCTATTTTTGACATCTTCTTGTCGAAATTTATGTCTCTATTCAGCTTCTTAATGTTGAACCAAATACTAGTGAAATTTGTGGGAAAGGACCCTATCTATGTTCGACATCATCCTGTCAAAATGTATGTCTATATCCAACTTTCGAATGTCGAACTAAATACATGTGGATAAAATATTACTGTTTTCGACAATAACATGTCGAAATATAACCATATTTTCAGCTTTTTAATGTCGAAATTTGTGAAATCAAACATGTGAATTTCTTAGGTATTGTTTTCGGAATGCAAATGTTGATGTAATGCTCTCTAAAATTCTCATTTAAAATCCATAGTTGCTACCGTTTTTCTTATCCTGCTCTATAGTAAAACAAGAAACTTCAACACACACACACAGGCATAAAAAGTAGAATCTCAAGAGCACAAGACTTTGAAGAAATGAGAAGACGAAATGTACCTAAGAGAGAGAGAGAGAGACAGAGAGAGAGAGAGAGAGAGAGAGAGAGAGAGAGAGAGAGAGAGAGGACGTAGAATGGGGAGGGCAAACAAGGAGTCTGATATTTTTACCCTTGGTTTTGGGGCCATGATCACCCGTTTTCCATCCCTGAAACTAACAACTGTTAAAAAAAGGACCACATGCACTTCAAGTAAGTAGTTCAAGGACTACCTAAAGGGTTTTGAAAGTTCAGGTCTCGTGAGGGTTCGAGATTCACTTGAACGCGCACGATTGACGATTCACACCCCAAAATAAATCTCAAATCACATTTTGAAGTTGGGGAGGTTTTCCGTTTTCGAGACGAAAACTTCCTTTGTTTTCTTTGCATTTGATCTATTGCACTTATAATCTGGTCTTTGTTAGATCAAACTATAACACGACAAGAAGGCACGGCGTCGGCACGACACGACTAAAAAACGCACGGCACGACACGACAAAAAAGGCTCGGCATGCCACGACAAAAAGGCACGGCACGACACGATAAAAAAAGGAACGGCACGACACAACACGAGTAAGTCAACGGCACGGCACGACACGACACGATTAATTAATCGGGCATGACACGACACACATGACTTCAAAAAAGCAAGGCACAACACGGCATGATGAAGTAAATGGGCACGGTACGACACGACACGTAGCATGGTTGGCATGGCACGCCATGGCACGATGAAGTAAATGGACACGGCACGGCACGAAGCACGGTTGGCACGGAAGTTGAATGGCACGGCGCGCACGTTTGACACCTCTACTCTCTCTCTCTCTCTCTCTCTCTCTCTCTCTCCTCCTCCTCCTCCTCCTCCTATAGTCCTATACAAACATATCCAGATAGGCAGATACACTCTCATATATCATCTGTACTGCCATGGAATTCCGGTTTCGAGCTACCGACGAGAGACCTCCAGCATACATCCCTTCAAGCTCTTCATCATCAAACGTCAGTTATTTTACAGAGCAGGCACTTAGAGGTCCATCAGCTTTCTTCAATTCATCACATTTCAGACTGAATCAGTGACCTCATTATGCATAAAGGTTTTCAAAAAGAGAGACTTTGCAGTAAAAACGAACTTGTTTGTAAATGCACAGTTTGATTTTGCTGATTTGTTACTTCTTTTTCATGCGTTTGTTCAGTTTCTTATGTGTACAGTTTGATTTTGCTGATTTGTTGGTGTAGATATATAACTAGAGATGTGTTCAATTTGTATATGTACAGTTTGATTTTGCTGATTTGTTGCTTTTTCTTGTGTGATATGTGATAATGGCACCGACAGGGGGATTCTCGGGCCTGTCACTTTACAACTATATGGGGAGGTTGAGGAGACAGCGTTAGATTTTTTTTTGCTAAGCAAATAATTTATTAATCTTTGAAAACGAATTACAAAGATTAAAAGGACCCAAGACTGAAAACGCCAAGGGTCCAAAGGAGAAAAGATAATAACAAGAAGGGGTGGTACGATACCAACCAGAAACCTGAACAAAAAACCAGAGAAAAACTCCTGAGACACCCCCCAAAACAACAACGAAAACAACCTAAGAGAAATAACCGCTAAACCAACCAGCGTTAGATTGATGAGGTTCTTATGCAGTTGATCGCTGGAGGTTGCGGAAAAGGAGTCGTCAGCGCGAGGTTCTTATGCTGTGGATGGCTGAAGGATTGGGACGAAAAAGAGATTTCAATTTCGAGCTGTGTAATCTAAGTTTTTAACTTAGTAATCCGAAATTTGGCATGTTTTATTCACACTGTGGATTCATTCGAATATGTGTTTGTAGAAGAGGATGCAAAGAACGGTGGCTTTTCATTCGAAGATGTGTTTGCTTGGGCCATTTCAGTTGAAAATGTTTGTATTTAAGCCTTGAAGGTCTCCGTTTCAAACCTTTTCGTCTATCCGCAACCCCGAAAAAAAAAAAAATAAATGCTAGTACTGTTTTTGTTGTAGGAAAAACTAATCCAACTTGGTGATCACTGTTTCTATGGTGCCATAGAAAAATGTTCGTTCATATACATGGATGCAGAAATGGATGAGGTGAGGACAAAACCAGAATTTCGAGCAGAGGAATTCTGAGTATAATCTTCTATTAATGGAGTTGGATTCTCATGTTGAACTGTCAGATGGATGAGTTTGGATTGATTTATAAATGGGTTGAGTTTTATGGGTTGGTAATCATCTACCGTTTATTTAGTTACGTAAGTATCGGTGGTCTTCATCAACGAGACAGTCAACTTTGACGTAATTTTCATGTTTTGTTTACTATTTTTTCTGCTCCTAAAAGGGAAAAAAAAAAGTTACATGAGGTTAATTTTAAAAAAATCTAAAGTAATAATTTGACTTGAAAAGTTAGAATCTCTCTAGATAACACTTACTAAAATAGGACGGACGGAGAGAGATATTTCAGTCATCAAGAATCCAGTTGTGATTCTTGATAACCAAAGCATTCAATTTTTATTGATGACTGAAATATCTCAGTCAATTCCCTTTTGTATTTTCACTTTTCTAGTTAGTGATGCAAATGGGACCAAGAAGGCAAGAACACATGGATTGTAAACTCGAATTTTATTTTAATGCACTTCATTTACCCAAAAAAAAAAAAAAAAGAAGAAGAGGTTGGTTGGTTTGAAAAGCCACATCTATAAGGAGCGCACTCTACTCACGTGTCAAAATTATATTTGACTCGAGAAAAAAGTACTCGTAGTTTGGCATTGGTAATTTTGATTTGACATTAGTAATTTTAGTACCCCCGCAATATGGTCGAGTATTTTTTTTGAGTTGTTCCACAATGCGTATTCATTTTGAAAAGTTACTTAAAGTGAGATTTTATTTTGAAAAGTTAGTGAGTAATGTGTAATAATAATGTCTCAATGAAGAGCAACAATGAAAAGTTAAATTTAAAAACCAAATGATGATGCCTTCCTAAAAAGAAGTTCGATTTACCCTACCAAATGGTAAATGCTACCGAACATATGTTAAAGTTGAAAAAATGTGTTGAAATGTGTGAAAAATGCATAAAAGTAGGTGTAAATATATTGAAAAGTATTAACAACTTTTTTTTTAATGGTCTATTAGGCACACAATAACAAAACCCTTAAGTAACATTGTTAATCCATTAGACCCAATTAACCCACTTAATGGTACTGTTGATATGGGCCAAATTATAAACCACCCATATAGGACCCGTTGATATGGGTCAATTAGGATCCGATCCATTATGACTCACTTCATGAGTGATCTAAATCTGAATATTTGAAAAGAGTTAAAATTGGATGAGTTATGGGTGAGTACAAAAATAAAATTGGATGAGTTATGGGTGAGCACAAAACCTTGGGTTGCCGAGGGTTCTTTCAGTGGTTGGAAACTTGAACTTGATTGGGAAAAAAAAAAACTCAAAGTTCAAGTCCATATAGCCCTTAATTGGGAAAAAGCAGAAAAAGTAAACATATGAGAGAAACCCACCCCGAACTTCATCATCCCTCCTCCGTTAACCACCACCACCGTACTACTTCTCCCTCTGCCACCACAATCCGATCTCCCTCTTGCACCTCTACTTAAACCCAAATCATCTCTCTCCTCTCCAAAACCCAATCTCTCTCAAAACCGACCACCACACCTCCGTTCCACTATCACCTCCCAAACCCAAAATCTTTCACATTTTCTTCATCCTGTCTTTGAGTTCACCCAGTTTCAAGAGATTCTCCAAGGGTTTCACTCCAATTTCGTGGCTTGCATCTCGAATCTAGTGTTAGGGTTTCGTGAACATCTCAAGGATTTGAAATTTCTGGGTTTGGGGTCAGTCAATTTCAAGGTTTTGGGGCAATTTCTGGACTTCCTCATCAGTTTGCAAGGTTATGTTTGTCCGTAGTGTTCCTTGTTCCGAGGTATCTCTTATTGCATTATCTGTGTCTCTGTTGGGTCTACATATGTTCCTCTGCTCTTTCTGATCTGTGTGGATGATGGATAAGCATAATGGTGGTTTTCATGGTAGAAGGAAGAAGAATGTATTTACTGTTTTTGTCGATAATTTGCCCAAGGAGATGGATAAGATTTGGCTGCACCAAATCTTTAGGAGTTATGGTCAGGTGGATGATATCTATATTCCTGTCAAGAGAAGTGCTAGATTCAACACTAAGTTTGGGTTTATTCGATTCTTGAATAGTGATGAGGCGCTGAAAGCTGTGAATGATCTTGATGGGATTATAATTAGGGATTTTAAGCTTCAGGTGAATTTGGCAAAATACACAGGGAACTCTAGAACCTTTCCAGGAACTTGTAAATCTGCTTATACTTCTGTTCAGAAAACCTTTTCGAATGATACTGTGTGCATTGGAAAAGATTTTAGGTCTTGCACTGACAGGAATATGTTGGCTCATAAAATTGGTAGTCCTTCTTTCGCTGATGTTGTTGCTAACAGGTTCCAGAATAACCCTGACAGTTTAATTGTTCAAGCTACAGAAGAAGGAAAAGATTGGTTAGATAGGAGTGCAGTTGGTTGGCTCCCTTCATTGAGGAGTGTGGAATCTTTGATGGATGCTTTCATTGCTGAAGGGATTTATAATATTCAATTGAGAGATATGGGGGGTAAGTTGGTTCTATTGACTTTTGCATCTGTGGAGGATATGACGTCTATGTTGGAAGAGGCTGGATTGTGTTGGCTTAGGAATTGGTTTGAGGATGTCAAACGATGGAGTCCTAATCTGAAGCTCGATAATAAAAGGGTTGTTTGGTTGAGTTGTTATGGGGTTCCTTTGAATCTTTGGAATGTTGACACTTTCTTTTCTATTGGTAATAAATGGGGTGATTGTATTTCTTTAGATGACAATACTTCTAAGAGGAATTCTTTTTCAGTCGGAAAGGTGAAGGTTCTTACGAATATTTTTGATGAAATCAATCAGGTGGTTAATTTGGTCCATAACGGCAACACATTTCCCATTAGGGTGTTGGAGGAACAAGGAGTTGGCAATATTTTCTTGAAGGCTGATTCCGTCAACAAAGATCGTGGTTTTCGGAGTTCTGTTGTAGAAGACTCTGAAGATTATGAGAGTGCTCTTGAGAAGGGTGAAGATGTTGATGTTAGTGGCAATAAGGAAGACACTTTTGCTATCGCTAATAAGGATGACCAAGCTAAGTTGTCGACTCCTTCGAGTATTAATCAGATTTCAGAGAGGTCAATCCATGTGGAGGAGTACAAGGAGGCTTCTCAAGCTGAGGGAAATTCTTTCAAGGACGTTGCAGGCACTGATTTTCCTACCTTTTCCAGTAAAGATGTGGTGTCGGCTTGCGATGAGACACCAAGCTATTTCGGTATTCAAGATGTCGAAGTGGATCCTTTGCTCTCTCGTCCTCCCCTCTTTGCTTCTGATGACTCGATTTCGGTAGCTAAGGAGGCAGCAACAAGTTCTGGCTCGAACAATTCCCTATCTGCTGATCTTGTTTCTTCTGACCCCCTTATTAATTTTGTGGAGTACAAGCGCCGTAAAAAGAAAGCACGGGCTAAAAAAGGTTTTCAAAGGAATCCTTTATGGACAAAAAATCCTTTGAAAGCTGCCATATTTTCCAAGACGGTTAACCGGGATCAAAAAGAGGATAAATTGAAGTCTTTGAAGAAAAGTAATTTTGATGGGCCCATCTTTTCGTCTATAGCGGATTCCAGTAGCGACATTCGTAAGAGGTATGCAATTTTAATCAAGGAAGCTCGTGAGAGTATGGAGATTAATGCTTCTCTTGGTGTAAAATTCTTCGGTAGGGAGAGCTACAATATTAAGAAATTTTTAGAGCTGCAGGGAGTTGAAATTTCTGAACAGGATATTACAGCTATTGATGAAGTGGAGGAAAGTACCTCCGTTTCAGTAGAGTTCTAATTTTCCTTGGTTGGTGGTGGAGTCTCAAGGTGCGGCTTTTTGGGGTTTGATTGTCTTCGGCGTTGTGGGGTTTGCTTGTTCTTGGCTTGGTTTGGGTTTGGTTTTGGGGCTTTTTAGGAGTTTTGTTCTTGGTTTTTTGTCCTTCTTTGTTGTTGTGGCTGGTATCTTGCCATCCTTGGTATTTCCTTGTTATCTCCCCTTTTGGGTCCTTGGCGTTTCTAGTTTTGGATCCTTTTAATCTTTGTAATTTGTTTCCAAAGATTAATAAATTTTTTGATTATCAAAAAAAAAAAAATATAGCCCTTAATTGGGGTTAAACATACTCCTAGCACCACCCACACATCATAGAATCTTAGCTTCGGTTCCGACATAGTTGTAGTGGAATCCCCTATAGATAGCAGTGTCGTGTGACGGAAAAATACTCAATGGCAGAAGTAATAGGGTACCATACCTGCACTTCCATTTCAATGGACATAAAATTGACACCCACCAAAATTAAAATTAAAATTGACACCCACCAAAATTCATCTGAATGAATGTGTGTAGTAATCCAAATTGGCAGTGTCTACACTCCCCACCATCAAGATGGCCGGACATATATTCATAACACAACTTAACCCAAACAAAACCTAATCCTAATAAGTCTCAAACTATATGAATCCAGTTGCATTGCGCTATGTGATATTGAACACATCTTTTGATCCTTTTGAACTAGTATCTACAGAAAATTTTGTTCAATATTTGTGAACAGAAATTTAACATATAAAAGCAATGGTTTCCTTTACAACAAGAATGAAAGAAGACAAGTAAAATCCAGTAGAAAGAATCACAATAATCCTTTTAAAGCAGGGCATATATTTCCCCCATTCCCTCTAACCTATTCCAGTGGAAAAACAATAACTTAAACCTTCAAGGCAACCTGATCCTGCCATGAAATCTTCCTCTTTCCCACGCGGTTCGGTCCACTACCAAGATTCCTACAAACAGATAAGTTCACGTCGTTGATCTGCTCATCGGTTCCACCTCCGATCAAACTCTTTGAAGACATATCCGTTCTGAATGGTTCGTAAATATCCTGTGATTCCTCCTCCCCCTGAAAAAAATCAAACGCGAACCCATTAAACTCAATAAATGACAGCATTCAGGAGAGTGTAGATCATAACTTTTCTAGTAGTTTACCGAGATCTGGTTTAAGTCAAAAAATGGAGCTCTATTTTGTGTTACATTTTCCCTCGCAATATAAGTCCTTTCCATCTGGTTTAAATCGAAAGATGGAGGTGGGATTCGGGGAGTAGTTTCTTTTCCACTATACAACCTTTCCCTCTGATTCACATCAAACGTAGGGGTTCGAGTTCGGAAGGTGGCCTTCTTTCCACCATACATTCTATCCTTCTGGTTTAAGTCAAAGGCCGGAGTTTTGTATCTAGGAGAAGCTTCTTTTCCACTGTGTATCCTATCCATCTGGTTTACGTCAAGAACTGGACTTAGATTCCGACGAGCATATTCCTTTGCAAGGGAAATCTTTTCCTTCTTATTTACAGCAACTAATGGGGCAACCTTTCTCGACGTATCCTTTCTACTGTGATTTTTATCCTTCGTATTCCTTCTGCCCTGTGTTTCAAAAAAATTCTTTTGAACCAGTTCTTGTCCCTGAGAGGGTTCCGCAGCCTTATTATTCAACAGGTATTTGTATCTTCGGCGGAGGAACCTGCCATTCAGAATAATAAATCACAGCCTAAGTCATATTTCACCATCCAAGTCATAAGCTAAGGAGTCCAAGTGTCCAACTAACCAAAGGAAAGGAGCAATATAGAGAATAACATAACAGCACACCAGCATATCATATTGAACTAAGGGGCAGTTTCCATTTTTAGTTGATGTATGCGAGGAGAATGATCTGTCTCAAAATCCATGTTTAGCACTTTTAGCAAAAACAGGAAACCACCGCTTAAAACATTTTTGAATCCTTCGTACGTGAATCTAAATAATAATACTAAACAAAATTACAAATAAGGACATGAGGATCAGAGGATGAGAAACTAAAAACCAGTTTAGTGCCAATTAGTGAGGGTCCGGGGGTAGATTATGTACTGACCCCACCTTTGGCACACCATCAACAAAGTGGTAGCCTCATGTTCGAAACTATAACCTCCACTCTTTGACGCTAACCAAGAAAGAGTGACCCCCTGTTGGATGTGGACTAAGATTTCACGAAATTTTGTTGAACCAAAAACTAACCATGAATGACACTACATTTAAATCTTTTATGAATCAGAAAGTAGAACAAAACACCAATTTCAAATTGGCAGTTGGTCATAAACATGGGACCAAAACCAAAGTCTAACAAACAACAACAGTCCCAAGTAAGTAGAGCATATGCATTAATTGAAAAGGCATACCGGACTTCAGCCAGTAGGGTTAATTTCCTTAGTTTCATGGTCTCCAGCTTGTTTTTCATGGCATCGACTTCCTGCAAAATGCTTGGTTTAGAAAAGGATCCATAGCTACTTTATTCCAAAAGGTTGGAAAAAAAGGTTGAGTAACAATTATTGAATGAAACACGAAGAAAGGATCAGTATCCACATAACATCAAAATCAGGAAGAAACAAAAATTGAATCCACAACACAAGATGTTTGTCCAAAGTAACTTTTTTTTGTCACTTAATAAATGCAACACCAAGTTTGAATTGAGGAGGTTTGTTCAAAATAAAAGTCTGAAGGAAGAGCACAAAAATAAATTGAAAAAAGTTAAAAAGGGGATGAAATATCAAACAAAAGGGATCCAAAAAAATTTACAGGACCTAAAACAACAATAACATGAAGAACTGATCTAACCTTGAAACATAACAGCATGTAAGAGAGAGAGAGAGAGAGAGAGAGAGAGAGAGAGAGAGAGAGAGAGAGAGAGAGAGAAAATTGTAGAAGGAAACTTTTTTAAAAAATACAAAGGAAAAAATAGTACGACAAACAACAAAAACAAGCTGGAGACCATGAAAAACAGATCAAAGGAGAAGATGGTACTTTATACAAGGATTTTGTGGGAATTTCTCACAAAAAAGTTATAGATCCATGAAATAGTTCCAACATTAGGGTTTTCGTCCAAAAGACTAAGATAAACATAAAATAGACTACCCAGCATAATTTGAAGCGACATAGAACAAAATTTATCTAATCAAGCAACAATTGAAAAGCCCCAGCAAAAAAAGAAAGTCATGAGATCTCAGGCACATAGATCAAACCCAGAAAAATTAGTACTAACAAAGTCGTACCAAGGGCAAAAATCAGATACATATACACAAAGTTCAGAGAAAACCCTAGATCTACAACCAAAAGGATGAAAACCCAGTAAAAAGTTATACCTCGTGCAATTCCGGGTAGTCCTGGATAAGAGTCTGATGCTTGAATTTGGCCTTGGAAACGTCAAATTGACCATAAACGGATGAATCCAAAGCAACCCCTTTCATCTTCTTAGACATCGTCAGATCCCAAATAACAAGAACAACCCACTACCCAATAAACAACAACGGATCGGAATAAGAGAGAGAACGAGAGAGATATGGAGAGGGACAAAGAAAGAGAGGTGGGCAAGAAATATAATAAAGGAAGAAAAAAGAAGAGAGAGAGAGAGAGAGAGAGAGAGAGAGAGAGAGAGAGAGAGAGAGAAGAAGAAGGTTCTCGGTTTCCTGTGTGGAAAAACTGTGACCGAGACAAAGGCCCATAAAGCCCACGACGTAAATTGGGGGAAAACATGCTAGTAGGAAAATAGTAGAAGTAGGATAGTAGATTTGTTTTAGAGAGAGCCAATTGAAGTCTGTGATGAAGATGGGCTGGGGGATTCTCTCTTTTGGGGGGTTGCAGAAGGGTATTTGTGGTAAACATGACTTTTGGGTTTGTCTATGCTTGTAATGAGATCGGTTTGGTGGAGGACGTTTGAAGACACCTCTTCTTTCTTCTTTCTTCTCTCTTTCTTTTTTGTTGGTGGGTATTTTCTTCGACTTTAAATTTGGTACAGCTGGGCCATTGAAGAGAGAGGGAAGAGAGTTGGGTAGTGTGTGGACTCTTTCTTTGCGTTTTTTTTTTCCTTCTGTGGAGAGAGAGAGAGACAGAGGCGATGATGATGACAGAGAAAAGCCAGGGAGGGTAATGAATTTCTGGGATGCTGTTTGATGTTTCCTGATGTGTTGCAGTTGTTGTTTTTTTGGGCTTTTGTTGTTTTTCACGTAACATATTGTTCAAATTACTGATTTACCCTTGTGCTTTCTTCCCTGTCT
This sequence comes from Vaccinium darrowii, assembly GCA_020921065.1. Lineage (NCBI taxonomy): Eukaryota > Viridiplantae > Streptophyta > Magnoliopsida > Ericales > Ericaceae > Vaccinium > Vaccinium darrowii. The sequence goes on along the minus strand of CM037155.1, from coordinate 25,815,595 downwards.
AGTACGTGTAATCCGGTAAGAAATCTTATACTCCATTCGTTGCTAAATCAAAAAATAAAATATTTTCGAGTATCATTTTTTTAAATTTACTCGCACCGAATTAAAATAAAATGATACACGGAAGTACTTATTTTTTATTTGAAAAATGACATGACTTTTTATAGTGGACTATTATTTTTGGGACGGAAGGAGTACTTGTTAGTGACTTGGACAATTTTGCATCTGTCAAAAATATTTGGTTGGGGAAATGGATCCTCTTTCGTTCAGTTCAAATGAACGGGAGGAGACAGTCTTGAGCTGGATCACAATTACCTGCAAGGTATGATTTGGATTTGTTCATAAACTTCTATGAGATGGAGTGAATCCGGATCTTTTTTTTTTTTTTTTTGGAGGAATAGATAGAAATTGGATTAAATCAAACCTAGTACACAAATCAAACCAAAACAAACCAAAAAACAACCCTAAAACTAAACAAAATAGAAGAAAATAGAATGGAGAAACCAAAAAAGAACGGAAAACAGACCGCCATAGCCATCGTCGCCAATGTCACGCCGTTGTCCGCCGCTTCTCGTTAGTGTCGCTACCCGTTGGTGTCAGAGGCCTAGATTTGCCTCCCCTTGGTCCAAAAATAGAGATTCTGGCCGCCCACACTGGAAGGAGAGCAGATCCATCCATGCATGGGGAGTCACCGGGAAACCCAAGAGAGGAAGAAGTAGAGGAAGGGAGGAGGAGAGGAGAGGGGGAAAAGGGGCTAGAGGAAGGGGCAAGGAGGCGGCGGGGGAGGGGAATATGTGACGGAAGAAGGAGATCTTTTCCAACAGCCCTGAGAACCATCTCTAAATCCGGCGGAAGGGGGATATGTGACGATATCTCTTCAAATAGCAAGCGCAGTTGCTTTGCCCAATCTGCAAAGCAACTGCGCTTGCTGTTTAAAGAAATATCGCCTCCAAAGCAACTGCGCTTGCTATTTGAAGAGATATCGTCAGTCTCTCAGGGGAACTCTCTCAGATATCATTTGCTTATTGATTGAATCCGGATCCGTTGGTTGGCATCTTATTCATTAAATAGTTTACCAAATGTGAACTTACTGAAAAAGTAAATGAACAAGATTCAATAATTCATTAACCCTTGCTATTCAATTTTGAGTAGAAGCCTCTTCTGATGCAAAACACTCCAATGGAAAAATTTTAAATCTATCTTAATTAATGGATTCAACATTCAGAACCCGAGAATTCGACCTTGCTTTGAACTTAAAATTTTGCTATCTTCATGTCTACTCTTATCGGACGTCTATACGAGCTTTTCACTTACCCCCCAAAAAAATATCTATACGAGCTTTATTTCGATGTTAATCAGACCATCTGACAATAGACAAGGAGATTGAAAAAAAAAAACAGATAGTCGAGGTACATAAGCTGATTTGGAGACCATGAATTATCAAAAGATAAAATTAATCATCCACAAATGGTTGTTATGGGTGCTATTGTAATAGCTTGCGATCCTCAAAACAAATTTATGTTATTCGAAGACATTTGACAGTCAACGAGCTTCTACAAGAATATATACAGCAAAGTTTGCACATATAAGCCGTTGGATTATCTCCAATTTATACTAAATATTTGTTAGTTTTAGCCTTTGAGGGAAACTTTAAAAAAAAACAAAAACAAATAGTTGAGACCTTGAATTATTAAAAGATTCAATTAATCGTCCACAAATGGTTGCTATGGATGCTATACTCAATATTTGTTGATTTTAGCCTTTGAGGGAAAACAATTTTGCTTTTGTTTTCGGCTTTTGTATTTTGGATCTATAGTAAGCCCAAGTTCCCCAAATGTGCTAAACGGGCTAAAAGTGTTAAACGTGCTAAAATAATGGATATTTGTGAGAAAAATGACAAGTCTTGAAATTTGTGTTTGACACTGTTAGAACTTTTAGATTTTGGGAAATTCCCTCTATTTTTTCATGAAAATTCTTCATAACTGTTGAAAGATAAATGCAAATTCATACTTTAATTGCTGGACCACTAGTTAGCTACCATCCCGCGGTTTTTATATTTTTCTAGAAAAAAAAAAACGATAAATATGCTTAGAAAAACTGACAATTCATTTTGTTTTCAATAAATATGAATTATATCACTGAGTCCGAAATTAGGGTAACCATTTCTGAGTCAATGCAAGTGACCATGGTTTGAAGTTCATAAAATAGATTGAATTGTGTTTTTAAGCCCACGAGGACTAGCCAATTTTTTATTTTTTTTTTATCACCTCCATACAAAGATTTATTTTATTCGTTGAGAACCAAAAATTTTACATCTTTTATTTTATATTTCAATGCAGATCATTGTTTAACTGTTTATCTTGATTACTAATTTACCACTTTTAATAACATAATTTTTTGGAAAATTTATAAAATAAAGCTCAAAGATTCAAAGTGAGTAAGACAGTAGAGACAAATACAGAAAAATCAAAGCCAAGAAATTGTAATTCTTTTTTTTTTTGGTAAATAGAAAATTGTAATTCTTTTTTTGGTAATTTTTTTTGGGTAAATAGAAATTGTAATTCTTTCTCCCTCTTCATCTAAAATTGTAAAAGGAAAATTCTAGAAACCTCTCTCTCCCCCTGCACCCAACATTAAAGTAAGGAGGATAAAGATTAGCGTCTGGGTGGCCGACAAATTGTTACACAAGGAAACTATATGGCTAACTTTTTTCTTGATCAAAGGAAATAATTAAGCTAATAATCTTTTGTTTACCCGGAAAATAAGCTAATAGTAATAAAAAACTTTTGTGTAATTTTCATTGTTCCTTCCACTCATGGATGGTTAAATAAAATTGCATAAAACCAATCTACTCATCCAGACAGAATTCGAATTTACAAAAGAATTCGAGTAGTCTAAAATCCACTTACGGACTACGGAGGCACGTTAATGAAGCCGTTTAAAAGTGTTTTTAATGGTCCATTAGATGGGATTTGCGATTGTTGTACTTGTTGTGCATCACCCGGGTAGTCCGTTGCTCGAATGGATAGCTCGGATTTCATCTTGCATACATGACAACGAACGGTTCGGATGTAAAGGTGTCAAGGTGAAATATAGACCATCCATTCGAACAACGGACGACCCAGATGATGCACAACACCTATTGTGCAGGTGCTGCTATTCAGCAACCCCATGTCCCATTAGATGTCAAGATGAACAGGCAAATAGTTGAAATTGAACTACATCGGCTCCTTTCCATTCTCATTGATGGACTTGACAACACTATGCTATGATGACCCGGGGGTCTTGTAGGCCGGCTCTGTACGGTACATCCAGACCGTTTATCTTCGTAAATCGTAATCGACCGTTTAAATTTAAATAAAACATTTTGGACGGTCCAAATATATCCAGTGGTACAGCCACATGACCATTTGACTCAAATCTGGCGTGCAAAATTTCGAACGCGGTGACCCACCACTTGGGCCTTGAGCCGACCAAACGAAACTCAAACGGAAAATTCCCTTTAGGGATTGCCTGTGCCTATGATGCGGCCTAATTTAACCTCAATTTGATAAATTAGTTACCATAGTAAATAGCTCAGTACTCTCGTGCGACTTTTCACCCAATAAAGAAACCAAAGGTCAGCGTAAGAATCCGATGAATTATAAAAAATTCTACCCAAGGGCCAATGAAATAATTTTATTTTTCTGTAATCTCAACTGTATTACACCTTATCAACCCAACCTCCTCTAAAATAGTCTTGCGAGATAAGCTTCACACATCATCATCCAATTTGAGTATCTGAACATTTACTAAACTTTGGAAAAAAGAGACATTACTATACACCATCATTGATCAATCGGAATTTAAAGTTTCAAACCCTTAGCAGTGTGCATGCTTGGGTATTCATATCCTTTTAAGATCCTATAGCAACTTCACCATTTGATATGTTAACCACACATCAAAAAACAGCACCTGAAAAAATAAACAATATCTAGAATCAAAACAATTAACATCTAAGCACTCCAATCTCGTACTATTTAAAGCACATGACTACCTGCGACCGTCTCCTAATATTATCTGAATAAGCAATCAAATATTGAACTTTTTTGAACCGCATCACATTTTTCTAATCACACATATATAAACAATCAATTCAAACTTAAGCAACCCATTCTTGTGCTCAACTTTTACGGAGGCAAAGTGGGTCTTACCATAATCAGGAGTTGAACATCCATGGCTTCCAAATTGAAGTTCAGAGCCTGCACCACTATATTCGGAAGCAACACCATCGAACAATCCTGCAATGAAAAATACACCACCAAAACCCAAATAAAAATCCGAAACTCAAAAAAAGGAGTCAGATCATGCAATGTTTTATTATTGCATTTTATCAAACAATAATCGAGCATTGTCCATTAGATCAAACCTTTTCACTGTATTGATTTTTTTTTTTTTTGATAGCTTCTTAACTACATTGATGAGATATTAAGCTATGGTTGAGTTCCACTCCCATATTCTCCAATTCTCATTCCCACATGACTTTAATTTGCAGCTGTACCATGAAAAAAATGCATCAAACGAACCACATACACAAATTGAGAGAGAGAGAAAGAGAGAGAGATTGGGTCCGGATTTTATTAATTCCGGGAGCCTGTACCGGAAGCTGATTGGGTGTTTGGCTACCTAATTTTTACATTTTGGTTTTTGTGGGCCCCCTCGAAAAAATGTTTTAAGAACAATGAACAGTTCAGATTACTCGTGTGGGACCCAAAAGTGGGTCCCCGAACGCGCTGTGTACATTTTCTATACCCCCAGGTTTATGAAAAAATTAGATGCTTAAAATGCTGGTTAATAGAAGATGAGAAAATAGGAATATTCAAAAGCTTGTAAAGCAGCGACGATTAAGCACTCGCTGAAGTGAATGTGAATTCAGCAAATAAATTTTAGGGCGATTGAGATTGCGAGGATTCAAATCATATGTTAAGATTACTTATAATTACATAAGTGGTGCATTGATTCTTTCCTATTGTTTTTACCCATTCAAGGTTTTCCACCGGGAAAATTTCAAAAAACCCCCCAAACTTTACACTCAATGTCTCCAACCCCCTGAACTTAACTAAACTTCAATTTCACACCCGAACTATTACCCCATTAATCAAATTACCCCCTGCCGTCTAAATCTGTCAAATTGTTGATGGATTTTGCTGAGGTGGATGGTTAGCTCCGTTAAATCAAACACGTGTGTCATTATTTTCGACATTTGGCGCCACATGTACATCATTAATGAAGTAATCTACCCCTTTTGACTTAAACATAAAAAAGAAAAAAAAAAGAGTATGGTGCTTTGAGAGAGAGAGAGAGTCCGAACCCTCCTCCATGTCTCTTCTTCCTCATCTGACTATGCTTATATACAGTTGTACCAAAACATTAAAAACTCCATAAAAATCAACCTCCTTCCCACAATTTTGCCTCTGTTCTTACACTAGAACTTGAAGATGCTCTTCCCACCACAGGCTCACTTCGCCATTGTCCAATTCGATCAGATTCCCTCAAAAAATCAGATTCCCTCTGTAAATCACATCCATCTCTGGCGTCCCTCGCCGGACCCCGATCTGCTTGCCCCCTCACCTTGTGAGATAGTTCAACAGGGTTAAGTATTTGGGTTACGGACCATGGTTTTCATGCCTTCATAGCCATTTTCTCTCTCCTCAAAAAAACCCCAAATCCAGAGGCCCATCTCAATTTTGCCTCATCGAAAACACCCTTATAGAACACCATTGGGTTTTTGTCTCCCCTTGTTGTACTCTGTCGTGATGAGGACTCTAGGGACTGTTTTGTGTGTGGAATGAGGGTGTTTTATCTTAGTGGAGCCGTGGAGGATGGGGTGATTCTAAAGTGGGTTTGGTTTTCTTGGATGATAGTGATTATGGGTTGGTATTTTGGTGGGAAATTAGGGGGATTGAAACGATTTGGTAAGAGTAGTTTTTAGGCTTGATTTTGCAATTGCAAAAACAGGGGGAAGAAGAAGGATGGATAACTGAGAATGTGTGTGTGTGTGTGTGTGTGTGAGAGAGAGAGAGAGAGAGTAGCCCGCACCTTGTTTGGTTGGGTTTTTTAGAAGTCGGCCTGAGAACCTCATTTGAAGATGGTTTTCATTTTGTACATCTGTTGTGGGTCCTCCCAACTTTTAAGTCCAGAAAAAAAAAAAAGAGAGAACCTAAACGAGGTGTTGTATCATCCAATGCCCTTCAGTAGTCAGTTGTGAGTCCCTCCACCATGATACTCTCTCACCTTTCTCTCTCTCTCTCTCTCTCTCTACAATTGTCTGTACTTTTTTTACCATTTTGTGGATAAACACTTCAAGCCAATTGTCAGATCCGACTCAGAGGGTTTTTGGGGAAACCAAACAGCATTGAGGTCTCAAAACCGGTTTCTAAGAACCTAAACAAACAAGGCGTTCTTACTAATTGATTTAACAGATGATTTAACGGAGCTAACCATCCACCTCAGCAAAATCCATCAACAATTTGACAGATTTAGACGACAGGGGGTAATTTGATTAACGGAGTAATAGTTCAGGTGTGAAATTGAAGTTTAGTTAAGTTCAGGGGGTTTTGAGACATGAGTGTAAAGTTTGGGGGGTTTTTTGAAATTTTCCCGTTTCCACCCATATCATGACGTTCTTTGTTTTCAAAATCAAGCAATCTAGGGTTTTCAGTACAGATACCAACACGCATAGCCCCTTGACCAGGTAATACTAGAAATTGTCAAGTCGAGTACAAGCCTTTCAATTTACGGTTGATGAAAATAAAATTGGTGTACAACTGACTCGAATAAACAATTCAGATCACAAGTTGAAACTAAGACAAAAAGGCTAGAAGAAAACAAGAAATATGTTTCATACGACTTTGATAATCCTTAGATTCACAAACAGACATTCAACAACTCATGAAAACTCAAAGGTCTCTGTTAACAACATTTTGCTGGGATTTCCAGCTCTAATTTAGTCAAAATAAGAAAAACTAATTAAACTATAATAACCACACCCGTGGCATAGAACTAATATCCAATATCGTTCCAAACCCTACTGCAACTCCCGGTGGTTTTTATTTAATTGAGGTAGACAAAGTGGCACCCCCAGGGTTCTTTGGGACCGCAAGTCACAAACCATGGTGCGGTGTTGGCTGTGAACCATTGTAAGTTCGAGTTGGACTCAAACCTTGTTTCACTCTGTGTCCCAGTTCAGTTTCTCAGAGAGTTACTTCTTTGGCACTCAGCTGACTCGGGGGAACTTTTCCGGCGGGGCGATGGACAAAGGATTTACCACAGGAGGATGATAATGTATGGTTTGAGGACTAACGGTGGTAATGAGGACTTTGTTTTTCGTAATTACAGATATATGCCTTAAGTATTGGAAACAAGTTTTGGATATTAGGTATTTGTCTTGAAGAATATCATCTAGCATTGGATCTTTTTGATATGGTCGTATGTTTCTTGAACGGGCCGACAATCACTAAAGGTGGCCAACGAGCACTGAAGACGCAGTGCGGTCTCCAACGAGGCCCAATTGCCCAGTGCACTGAGGCCCAAACGGTCACTTTGTCTCGCTTCAATGCCTTAACCCTAAGGTCCCTAAAACTCTTCAACCCTCTGGCATGTTTTCCCCGCCTAAACTCCTCAAACCCGTAAAACCCTTAAAAACCCTCAAACCCTTAACCCTAAATCCCTTAAACCAACAATGGCGGCTGCTCCAGGCCGGATCCAGTTTGAACTGCCTGGACGAGAATTTTTGGATCAGGAGCGCTTCCGAGTCATACCCACCCTCACTAAGGCGATCGTTCGAATCGCAGCAATGACTGGTAAGATCCCGTCCATGGTATGATTTCCTAATTTTTTTCAGCCAATTTAACAATTTCCTAATTGTTTTCAGCCACAATTACTGAATGAGAACTTTTCCTCTACGACTGTTAATAGTTCGGGGTTCATTCTTGAAGGAGGTTTCATCGTAACCTGGAATTTTGGACCGTGACTGTGAACAGATTGGTAATGTTGGCATTGGTGAAGAGGAACCCTGCTTAACTAATCGTGTCGAAAAATATGAACCCTAACCCGACTTGCTATTAATCGTGCCGTGTGCGGGTTGACAAGATTTTTTTTTTTTTTTCATGATGAAAAAAGATTTTATTAATCCACAGTAACAATTACAATAGATTAAAGGGTCTATATATGTAAGGCATGAGAGAGAGTAATTGTAGCCGGCCAAAAAGATGCGTAAGCTTAGAACCTTAGCCACCATAACAAAACCTTGCAGATTTTGGAACGTGGATAGAATGACTATCAAAGGATAAACTTCAGCAGCAGTAGGATTGAGCTTGAAAACTTTCATGCACAACTTCATAGCATGAAAACGTATAACAGAATCTTAACTTGGACATCACATATTTAGCCAAATTCAAGGAAAAATAAAACTACAAATGCTTGTCGACACGATTAGACGAGCAAGTTAATTCGTGTCATTTTCGGGTTATGCGGGTTCAACCCAAATCCAGCCTATTTACTAATCTTGTTCTCGGGTCATGTCATATACGTAAATTGTGTCAGAAATACTCAACACTAACCCGCTAACTTCGTGTTGTGTTGTCGTGTCGTGTCATAAATTTCCACCCCTAGTTTTGATCAATTTTTACTTCGAAAATTTTATTCTTCCAAACACAATTGTACTGAGTATATACAAGGGCCTTAAATATTTGTGCCTATTTTACAGTGCAGCAGGCTCAAACAAAAAAAAAATGTCCTACCATATAAAAGGGCCTTAAAATATTAGGGGCCCTCATTTTTACAAATTTTTGGGGGGTCCGAAGCCGCGCCTTCATCGGCTTATGCTCTAAGCCGGCGCCTATGACAAGTATGTAGCACCTCCTCCGTCCCATTTTAAGTAAGACATTATAAGTAAGAGATTTAATGAGGAAATCACATTTTTCTCTTCATCCAAGTGTAATTGCCCAAAATTAGAAGATGCTGAAAAGGGATCGAAAGAACCTAACGTTGGGGTCAGTTGTGGGGGAAATTGCGGGCAATATTGACGGTTTCAGGTCGTTGGGGTTAGAATATTTTTCGTTGGAGTGTGGTTACTGAATTTGGGTTTGGTTTTTGAGGGAGGTTGTGGAAGATTAAGATGAAAAGAATATAGTGGGCTGGTTGATAATTGACAGGTAAAAGGGTAAATTGTGATTTTTGTTAACCCCATATTGGAGATCTAAGATTTGCATAGTTTAATGGATTAACTGTTGAACTGTTGAGTTTTAAACTTTAGAGAGACTAAATGAAATTGGGTCATGGTTGGAGGGGGTTTACTAAAATTTATCCAAAAAGTTATAAATGCTGAATTTCTGCTAAATTTTTCGTTTTCCACCTCAAAGACAAAAGACGAATTGTTTCTAGTAAAATTCACTTACTCCATTTAGTTAGAGGAAATAACTTGTCTTCAATTGTGAAAAATAAAGTGCAAAAATACTGAAGATACCATTTATTTAATAGCACAAACTCAGCATCAATATACTCTTCAAGAATATAACTCCATCCATTCCAATTTCTTTGTCTATTTTCACTATGTCGGACCTATCAAAAAAATTGTCTATAATTTTAATAATACAAAACATATTTTATACACCCTCCTCTGTCTTGCAAAGATGATCCATGCTTCAAAAAAAAAAAAAAAACAAATCGTAAAAGCAATGCAATATTCTCATTTTGCCCTTCTTTTTTCTTACTTTAAATATATTTGGATTTCAAGGAAAAAAAATTAAAAAGTTCACAAAAGTACAAATAATTACGTTCCTTAAATTATTGGTTTGCTCACAAGGGTCCAAGAGAATGAGACGGAAGGAACTTTGCCTTTGTAAGGGTGATGTATTTAAAGAACAATAATTTTGTCACTAGGTTGTCACTAAAAGTGTGTTGCTAAAGTATTCATTGACAACTTTTTAGTGAATTGTTACTAATTTTCTAATTACTAATCCTGTAATTAGTATCACTGAATACTTTTTAGCAACACATTTTTAGTGACACATTGTCACTAAAACTCAATTTTTTTGTAGTGACCTTTACAAGGATGATTGTATTCTCAAGTTTCATTATGTCAGACTGTTGGGACATCACGTAATAGTGTCTTAGTTTAGAAATTGTAGAAATGAGATCAAGTAATTGTGTGAAAAAAAATTGAGTTTAGATACATTTTGTAGGATAGGTTTTTTAGTTAATCAAATGAATTCAACTTGGAGAGGCAAACAATAACCAATGATCCATCGAGAATAGAGAGGTTTGTAGAGAGTTGAAAGAAAAAGGCTAACTACACAGAGAAATAAGGCAATGATATTCAGTCCACTCCTTGGATTGATGTTCCCATACACCAGATCTAGGAGAAATGGCCTCATGAGACTCACGAGAACAATGTTCTTGATTCCAGACAGTCAAAGTACTTTCTCTCACTAGAATTTCCATGCCTTGGGGACGAATCAATCCCTTGGAATTTGTGAAGGAATGTTCTCATATTTATAGGGATCCACAGCCAGTCATTGGCCAACAGATATTCCCCTTATAGTATGAGGATACGTACTCTCATCTGAGGATAACCGTCACGACATTAGTTAGTGTACGCCATTCCATCGCAGTGATCCCTTATCTTCTTCATCCACCAAGCCACTTCTATCTCCCATATTCCCGTTATATATTAGACATGGTCGTGACCCTTTTGGGTGATGACAATACTTTAAACAAGCCCCAAATGACCCTTCTGACCCTGCCTTCTGGTCAATTTTTGGTCGAGAGCTCGAGCCACAAATGCTAGTAGCTTTCTGTCGCGCTAATTCCTTTTTGAGGGTCGCGACAGGTGAATTCCTTATAATATGAGGTCCCTTTATCAACGGCCCCCCATATTTGGACTAATATGACTTAATTTTACTCTTCCACGAGGTATTCTTCCTCACAGTGTGATTTTATTCGTCTTCTTGACTTTATTCAGAATCTGACGTGTCCATCTTTGACTCGTCTTTCATGTGGCGAGCTTTGGTAGGCTAGTCAACAGTCAACCTTGATCAAATGAGTTTACGCGCTGACCTTTCCCACACATTTTTGTTCTTTGGTTGCTGATACGGTGGAAGGCACGAGAAAACAACTTTCTAATCCTCTATACTTGGATTTCCACATCTCTCTGTTTCAGGATTTAAGGGCCAAAATCACCGAAACACGAGTTACATTGTTTTATTCTTTTCCCATCTTAAAAAATTTATCTGTAAAATTTTTGACTGCTTCATCATTTGTTTTTTTTTTTTCATCATTAGTAATTTTTTAGCAAAATATTTTTTATTTTTTTGAATGCATATGGCATAACTCTATTCAAAGCGTAATAATTTTTATTAAAATATTTAGAATAATGTCAAGACCGCAAAATATGCAATCATATACAACCTTTTATTTAAAAAAATTATCTCAAAGTCAAAACTTAGAAAATTTTGGTACAAGAAAACAAATCCTCTTCTATGGTCTCAGGTTCGATTTCTTTTGCCAGCAAAACTCTTAGAACCACTGGTTATGCCCAGTCGTTACCTCTAAGGCTCCAGAATTCGTTAAAGTACGCGCAAACTGGTCCAGACATCCGGTTATAAAAACAAAAAACAAATCCTCTAAAAAAAGAAAACAAATCCTCTGTACTCGGATTAAATTTAGCCCAGTTGGTCTTTGTACTTTTTCCGGTATATTTTACGATTTTTCATAATTTTTCATTTAACTTTTCGTCAATTTTTTTTTCAAATTAATCAATCGAATAGTATAAAAATGCAACAAAGGTAAAAAAAAGTTCATGTAAGCTTATACTAGTATAGACACAAATATCATTTGTCTGGTATTTGTTTTTCATCTTTAGTGAGCTTTTTCGCTTTTTCATAACTTTAAGAAAAGACTAACTAAAATCTGAAGACAAAAAACTCCCAAAATTTAGAGGGTACAATTACAAAATATTCAACTATTGGTTAACCCCTGAATTCAAGCCTATTAGCATGTGAAATTTTAAGTTCAACCTGTTGGAGCACTGGCGCACTGCCATGAAAATTAAAAGAATGCAGATGAAATATAAAAATTCTCCAATATGTTGGAATATTTGTCCACAAGAAAGGTACACCTAACACATTATTAACATCCAAAACCACAACCATACTTCCCTCAAACCATAACCAGTTTTCATACACAACCCCACCCAAGGAAAAAGCCTCTCCCTCCCTCTCTCTACATGACCAAAGACAACCCAACCAAGCTTAAAACAACCGCCACACACACCGCTCCACCACCACCCATCAAGCCATAACCACCAGCTGTCGGAACAGGTGCAAGGGGAAGGAATCCTCCTTCCGCCGGAGAAGGTGCAGGTGCCAGAGACGGAGAAGCCACTGGAGGATGAGCATGGCCATGTTTGGGAGACAAAACTGTCACCACCACCTTCTGGCCCTTCTCACAGTTCCCCTCCGTCCCACTGATGAAGTAAAACGGACCCGATCGATCGAGAGGGATTTTTGTGTTGCCGTCGTTGTAGGCTTTGATGGGCTTTGATGTGTTACAGATTATGTAATCCTCTTCGGTTACTTGCAGCACAGAATCAGTTTTGGGGTCGTACTGCAACACTGGGCAATCAGAACATTAAAGGGAAATCAGTTTGGGAAAGAAGGCAATAAAGTAACTGAATCAATAATATGAGAAACTGAATCTAAACAAGCCAATTTCTTTTTGTTTCTTGATCAATATCAACTAGCGGGAATCCATTTAAAGTGCGGGTAAAACACGTATGAACTCACACACAACAATTTTTGAGCCTAAGATTAGCAACTATAAGAGCAAAGAAAAAATTGGGTACCGAGAGAGTGCCACGTGGTGCCCCTTGGCACATCCGGGCCGTCCAAAGTGTATTTGGATGGTCTGGATTTGGAGAGAAAAACAAGAGAGAGGAAGAGGAGAGAGAGAGAGAGAGAGAGAGTGAGGAGAGCGTGTTTTCATCCGGACCGTCCAACACACTTTTGGATGGCCCAGATGTGCTGAAGGGGTACCACGTCAGCTCCTACCCTATTTGCAACCAAGTTTTTCTCATAAGAGCAGGTGGAGCAAACTTGGGTTGGGTTCAGATCCTTTCGAGTCAAGTTTTGGACTGGATTGGACTATCCATTTGTTGCATTTAGTGGTTCAAATTTTTTAAGAAGCTTTTACCAGTTGGACTATTCTGTTCGGTCCAAATTAAGGACAAGAGAGGATCCATTTCTACTTGCGTTCTAGGTCACGATAACCTGACCAACCTTTACTTTCATAATGTTGTTAGCCTTCTTAGCATGGGTGGACCCATGAAGGGACAAGAGGAGTCACTTACCCCTCCTACTTTAATTTCTCACAAAGACTTTTGATTAATTGTGTAGAGCAAAATTTTACAATTTTAAAAATTTCATAAATTGCCCAAACTTGCTTAAAGTGCATAGAATTATCCATGTTTTTTCTTCTTTTCGAGAGTTGAGATATACTATTACAGATGAGGCTTTCGTACATTATTTTTGAAATATAATAAATCATTGGGATCAATTATAAAACAAAAATATATGCATCATTGTAAATATACATCATAGTTAATATCTTAATTTAGTTATTTCTTTGCATGAGCAAGTAGAAAAAATAACTTGCATATAGATTTAATTTTGACCCCGCTAACCTAAAATCCTGGCTCTGCCCTGCTTCTTAGCATATTTGTTTTTGGTTTCTTTATCTAATTTTATTACGTTTCAAATTTATATCAACTACATAAATCTATCTAATTGCATGTCGAGGTGGTAATGATAGTATCTTGTACCTGAACAAGTGGCACACTTTTTCCAAGTAATGGGGGAAAGGACCGAAACATGAACAAGTGGCACACTTTTTCTAAGTAATGGGAGAAAGGACTGAAACATGCCACCGACAGACTCTACTGAGACAAAGATGGGCTGTCAAGAACGTAAATGTGGTAGGATGGCCAGTTGGTTAGATCTAGTATGGAGTGTACATGGACGGCAGTTGGAGTTGACACCTCCAAAAACCAGAAGAGAGAAATCAAAATAAGATGCGAATGTTGAATTTTTTTAATCTGAAGTATGTTTTCCCAAAATAAAAGAGAGAATTTTACAAAACGATGACATGCATGGAAAGAAGAAAATTCTCAGAGAATAACCCAGAAATAACATAGTTAAAAAATCATCAAATAAATCTTAGAAAGCAAAGTTGGCATAGAACATGCAACAAAACAACACACGCAGAAGGCAATTCACAAACTCACTGTGACGCAAAATAGAACCTATCACGATTCCATTTGACGATCCATCTCATACGAAGATCCAAGCAGCTCATCCCAAATTGCTTACCCTTTTTGGGAGAGCGTGCATTTTGCATGCAAAAAATAATGTGTTTATAAGAACTATTCTTGAAAAAAAATTACACCAAATTTTTGTACTCGATGAGACCTTTAAATTGGTGTCAAACAATCGCAATCCATGGCTAAAATATACTCCTCCCGTCCGTATTTGTTGGTCAAAAACATACTTCTTTATACTTTTTCCGTCCCTTAAAAGATGTTTGTCTATGTTTGAAAGTCAACGGTGAGTGAATTCAACTTTACTCTTTTACCATTGTTTTTAAACATTTAATTAACAAATTAAATCATCATTGAAGGGTAAAATTAGAAAGACAAGAATTATATGATGCTTTTTTAAGAAAAGTTAAAAATCCCAAAATGAACTAACAAATCCGGACAAAGTAAGTAGAAAACAATACGATCAAAAACCCATTTGGAAATGTTGCAAGTAAATTGAAATGGGAAAAGTAAAAAGATTACCGAGAGTATCGCCGACGACGAACCGCATTTTCCTGGACCATTTGTTGAGATCATCAGGGGACGGAGGGACTCTCCACGAATTTTCTCGGCCCGCAACCATAAACTCCCTTGCTTCACAAGAGAGAGTGAAGAACAAAATCAAGAGAGCCAAACAGAGCGTAAGAGATTTTAACGAAGCCATTGACGAAACCCAGAAACAGAACCTCTGAATATCTGAATTCAGCTGAGAGAGAGGGGAAAAAAAAAAAAAAAGGCAAGTTAGAGAGAGATTTATGAGCAGGTTTTTTTTTGGTCGGTTTTGTTTAGTAGGCGTTTTGGTTCGGGTTGGAGCTGAGGCTCGGAGTTTGGTTTGGAGAGTCCCGAAGCTGTGCATGGAGGTCAAGTGTTTGTTTGAAATTCTGATCACACTTATCTTCAGATTAACAGAGTAATCCATGATATTAGCCAACAGATTAGCCCGTTTGAAATTTCATTTTCCCTGTTAATAAGGAATGAAGAGATATCTTGATGTGAGATGACTAGGATACGCTTTCAGGGTGAACAATTTGGGAGCATTAGAAGGGTAAATTCGGAATGAAGCTGGTTAAATCGAAATGAGAGGTTTTCTTTAAGGTACTTTTCATCGGCACATGCGAGCCGCGTGATTTCCGAGCCAACACGAGCTGAGCTCGAGCTTAGCAAATGTTTCCCAAGTCGAGCTCAAGCCTGTTTTTGGTGACTTGTTCTATTTTTGTGGTGAGCCGAGCCTGAGCACTCCAAAACTCGGGTCGATTACACCCCTAGGAGAGGGGCAACCTAGAGGGCCGGCTCAAGACAATTTGATACATTATGGACTCGTTCCACTAATGGGTTTTTTTTGGCTTATTGGCTTTTTTTGTTGATGTATTGTAAGAGAATGACTGACTTTGATTTTTGAAATAAGCTAACACCCTATAGCACCCTCGTTTTCATGCCCCTCTGTTCGTCTCTCCCATCCCCTAGCATCCTATTTCTATCTCCCTCCCGGGCCTCCTAGTGCTGGCTTAAAAACAGGGCCCAACGCATAGTCTGAATATGGGCCCCATATACATCTTTGAGCAAAATTTCAAAGAGGAATACACGAGCCGGTACAGGAAAAACTGGAGATGCACAACCAGGTACAACAACAATTTGAAGATGCACCGCCAACTCAATCACGAGGTGGAAAAGTCAAATGCAAAGTGTTCTCTCTCTCTCTCTCTCTCTCTCCCCACCTGACATGGGCACAATCTCCCTCTCTTCCACTCCCCAAACCAAATGAAAGTACTTAAATCCTAGGGTACCCTATGAAAGTGTCTAAACAACTAAAACCCTATAATAGAAAAGTGCACCTTAAACCTAAACCCTAGGGTACCATATGAAAGTGCCTAAACCTAAACCCTAGGGTACCCTATGAAAGTGCCTAAAATTTTAGGATACCCTATGCAAGTGCTTAAATCCTAGGGTACCCTATGAAAGTGCCTAAACCACTAAAATCCTACAATAGGAAAGTGCACCGTAAACCTAAACCTCAAAAAAGAGTGACTTACCTTAATGATAATTAAAAAAAAGACTTACCTTGATGGTAATTAGATACCTATTTTTTAGACCTAGAGGCAAAAATCTGAATTTCAAAAAGATAAGATCAAAAATCGCAAAATTCAAAGCAAAAGATATGATAGAAAGACCCTCACTTTCATACTTTTTTGGCCCCTTTTTGGTCCAAAAAGTTGGGGGCCGAAGTGATAGCTTCCTAGGTTTCCCCTCTGGACTAGTCCTGGGCCTCCGGACCCCATACTACCACGAGGGCGTTAATTGTACCAAAGGCTTTTCACCAAGACATTACTCTCTCTAAATGTGACGTCCTGAAAATGAGAGAACATTCTTTCTACCGCTGGTAGAAACAAATATTTCCTCCAAATCAATCACAGTAGTCCAGCGTGATAGTACATGATCACGCGGACCGCTTACATTGTCAAAGAAGAATTGCCCCGAGACCCATCCTCAGTAATCTTAACACAAACAATCTGGTTATGGGCCATTGCTTCTGTCTGTACGTGCGTTAGCGTGTGGGGGCGTGTGAGACAACGAGAAGGAAATTTAGAAAAACGAGTAACACAGCCTGTTAGCAAAAAACACAAGAGAGTTTAACTTTGGGAACACATGGAGTTGGGTTGCCTTCATTCCAAAAAACCAACTGCGCTGCAAGCTTCGCAAAATGTTAGCCTATTCCCCTGGTTCATGAAACACTAATTTTGTAGGGTTTTTGGAAGAAGGACAATCACAACTACAATATTGAATAGACTTGTCCTTGATACAACCTGGCCATTACTCGAGTAGAAGTAGAGTAGAGTAGAGAGAGAGAGAGAGAGAGAGAGAGAGAGAGAGAGAGAGAGAGAGAGTTTTTTCCTTCATACATACGATATGTAAGAGTCGAACAGTGAGTTTTAAGTGAGATTTCTCAGAATTTGCGGACACCTGCTTATATTGCAACCTTCATCATTGAGAAACCCCATGGATACATTTAAAGACTCCCTGCACCTTTCACTGAGAAACATATATGATTATATTCCTACAATGTATAAGCAAAATAGAAACATTAAGATTCACCTTCCTCGTAGAGGCACTTCGATTATCAAACGTGTCATAGAATTCCAACATATGTAGGGAAATGACTTCTAAAAAGAGGTAAATGGATAAAAAGAAAAGAGAGAGAGACTATTTTATAGTATTCAAAAAAGACAATTGACTGCAAGAATATAAGAAAGAAAAACAAGAAAACAATGGAAGAACTGGAAGTTCATAACTGTAATGAAACGAAGTTTCGCAAGCATATGATGACAATTAAAGCTGAGTCATGGAAGCTAAGCCGGCAAGGCGGCAACCAAAGGATGAGATTGTGTTTATCATCTGAGACCATACCAACATGGATAACCAATTTTCCTTGGTGACAGCTGTGGTAAAATTTTGGTGTTCACTTTTTCACACTCATGTAGACTTACATCCCCCAGTCTTTTGCAGTTCCTCACCACCTCCATTACCCCTCTATCTGTCACTTCCTTGCAGGATCGTATGTCCAAATATTGGAGGTTTCGACACCTATTTCCAATCATTGCCATTCCTTCGTCATTGATTTGGGTTTCACGAGCTTTCAAACTTGTCAAATTCACTACAGAATTATCAAAATATCTCCCAAAAACATTTGAAACCTCCGTTGATATTCAGTTGTGTTATTGCAGGGCATCTCCTCAAAACTTCGCCAATGCCTACATGGAAGCTAAGCCGGCAAGGCGGCAACCAAAGGATGAGATTGTGTTTATCATCTGAGACCATACCAACATGGATAACCAATTTTCCTTGGTGACAGCTGTGGTAAAATTTTGGTGTTCACTTTTTCACACTCATGTAGACTTACATCCCCCAGTCTTTTGCAGTTCCTCACCACCTCCATTACCCCTCTATCTGTCACTTCTTTGCAGGATCGTATGTCCAAATATTGGAGGTTTCGACACCTATTTCCAATCATTGCCATTCCTTCGTCATTGATTTGGGTTTCACGAGCTTTCAAACTTTTCAAATTCACTACAGAATTATCAAAATATCTCCCAAAAACATTTGAAACCTCCGTTGATATTCAGTTGTGTTATTGCAGGGCATCTCCTCAAAACTTCGCCAATGCCTACATCAGTCAGGCGCAAACAACGTCCTACAGGGAGAAATTGCAAATTGGGGCAAACGTGCCCAAAGTTTTCAAGCGTTGTATCATTCAGCCACATATTGTCGGAGATATCAAGGTGTTGCATTCTGTAGTTTTTGTGCAAGACATCTGGATATAAAGTATCCATCTCTTGTCCCCCTGTATGTGCCATTGTAAGTATTTCAAGTAAAGTACAACTTTTTGTGAGGGTGTAAAAGGTGACACTGGTCAACCCCACATGTCTATCAAGATGTATAGAAGTCAGATTAGAGAGATACCTAGACAAATCGGCTATTCCCATGTCTCGGAGGCACCAACATCTTAGGGTTAGCTCTTTCAATGTCAATTGACATGCGTGCAAAAGCAATTTTAATGCCCCATGCATTTCGGGATACTTGCCCATGAAGCTAATGAGTTTGAGCTTCTTCAGTGGATGACATACTTTTGCGAGTAAAGAAATATGCTCGTCCGAAATGAGTTCTTTACCCAAGGTGAGAGAATGCAGGTTTTTGGCATTTGCGAACACGTTTCCAATTGCAAAAGGCGATGCCGAAGGTTGTAAATTCCAAAATTTTAAGGAGAGAGAGGTTAAATTGGTACTATGCCGCAACACAAAACCAACGCCGTCCTCAATCACATAATGTTGACTGCTACTGATTATGGAAAGATGAATTTTCCTCAGTTTCACACAATTTGTGGACAAAGAGAGAAGCGATTTATTAGTGATGAAACAAACATTGATGACTTTCAAACACAATCTCCCTCAACTCCTTAAGCTTTGATGCCAAAGCATCAACCCCATCATCTGTTATATTTTTATCACTATTAGCACAAATCTTGAGTTCTTCAATCCGCGGGAACAAATCCGCTATCAAAACCAAATCCTTGTCGTCAATATACAACAGTCCAGAGCAATCCAATACAGTTAGATTGTTCCTTATGTTCTTACTTAATCCCAGTGCCCTAAAACCATCTCGCGGGGGCTCAGTGCAACTCCAACAAAACTTCATGGCTTGGAGTTCAAAACTCCAGACCAAGCAATCTGACCAACAAGTCCATCTATGTCTTTCACGACATCAATGTCGATGACTAGGCTTTTGATTTGTCGAAACCTTCTAAGAAGATTCGGGAGTAGATGGAGTGGTGTCTCAGCGTCTACGTTCAAACTATGCTTCACCCAGTTAGATATCGCAAGGAATTGCTTTGAGACCAAAGATATTGAATCCAAGTCACGCTCGTCGTCTTCTTTCAGCTTTTGGAATATAAGTTCCCAGCAATCATCTGGGACGAAACCATATCCTTGTTTCTCCATTATTGATTGTTGGTGCAAAAATCCGGGAGTCTTCGGGAAACTGAACTTAGATGATGGAACTTGCCTCGAGGCACGTTACTATGTCGCTTTCCGAAAACAGTATTCGCCCCCACCGTTAGGTGTGCACCGGGTTGATAGCGAATCTGTCCGAGGATACAACGAAGCCCGATCAATTCAATGATCTTTTGCCTGCGTCCGCACAAACGAAGGACAGACAGAATACCGAGTCGAAAATAGGATCGAAAGAACCAAGGTATTGCTGGCACCGTTTCTGCAGAGTAACGGTACAGCAAAACTAGAAAGCGATCTGTAGAAGTTTTGGCAGAGTAATAACGCTAGTAATTGGTCTAAGATGAAAGTAATTTGGGTGTTATATATAGACACAAATGTACCCTTTCATTTTAGGACACGCCCCTTAGTGAATAGACTTGAGTTTGGGTCATAACCCTCCGCTTAGAGTTGCATGCGTTCACGAACTAGTGTCTAAAATTTGCGTGCAAACGAACCGGTATCGATACACCTGGAAGAGGTATCGATACCTAACATTCTGTTCGTGAAATAGCCGCTCACGAACCAACCGGTATCGATACACCTATCAGGGGTATCGATACCTAACACTCTGTACGCGACCTAATGTGCGTAGCACCATAGGTGCCTTGCCACTTAACACTATGTGAACATCATAGAAATGTTCCCATATATATACCACTCAACCTTTTCCTCACTAGCCAATGTGGGACAAAACCAAAACACAACATAAAAGCTTTCTAAAAGGCACAAGGAATATTTTGATAAAACCCCAAATAAAAACCTATTTATTTTGATAATTTCCAACATTGATGAGTTTGAGAAAGGGAAAAAACCGGATCAAATTTCTTCGTCTTTCCTCAGTTCCTAGCAATCACCATGTTCTGAAAACAAAGAAATTAGATTTTTCAGGAAACAGAGAAAACGAAAATAATCCTAAAGAAACGCATACATACGTTGCTGATAGATATATTGATAGGTTTGTAGTATGGAAGGAAACCAAAACCTATTGGGAAAAGGAGTATCATTTTTGTAGTATGGAAGGAATTCTGTTTGATAAGTACTTTAAAAAAGGTAAAGAGGAAACATATTCGGGCTTGGGAAAGTAGAGTTCTTTGGGAAGTAGAATCCGAGTCAGACTTGGGTCTCTACTACATCCATGCATGTAGCTACCTCAATTGTGGGGAACCGGAGAGTCTATAGTGAGCTAGTCACTACAGGCGTGTAGTGAGAATCTCAGTTGTCCATTCTTGTTTTGGACGATCTAGATCTTAAATAACTATTCACGCGACCGGTTTATTTAAACTCCAGACCGCCTAAAACACTTTGGACGGCCGAGATTCACTCACTACAAGGTGTAGTGATTACAGAGCCCCCGCTCCCCAATTGTGGATTCTCTGAAATCTTCATTTGGGATCTAAATCGTTTAATTTTTTTAAGAATACTGAGCACATTATAGGTACGAAAATTTATCATCATCGGACAATGGTCCACACACAATTAAGACAAATTGCTGATATCAAGTAAAGGACAACTTTACTTGATAGATGTCAAGTAAGTATTTCAAGTAACTTTACTTGTGTGTGGACCAACTTTACTTGGTCCACACACAATTTGCCATCGTAAGTATTTCAAGTAAAGGACAACTTTTTGTGAGGGTGTAAAAGGTGGCACTAGTCAACCCAAAATGTCCATCGAGATTAATAGATGTCAGATTAGAGAGATACTGAGCCAAATTGCTGATATCCGTGTTTGTGAGGGAACACCTTCTTAGGGTTAACTCTTTCAATATCAATTGACATGCCTGCAAAACAAATTTTAATCCCCCATAGATTTTAGGATACTAGGCGCCATAGAAGCCATCGATTTTGAGCTTTTTTAACGGAGGACGAGCTTTGACGACTAAACAAATAGTACCGTCGATTAAACTAAGTTCTTGAGTCATGGTAAGAGAGTGCAGATTTTTGGCACTGTTTAACGAGTTTCCAATTACAAAAGGGAGTGGAGAATGTGGTGAGGGCAACCACGGTGGACTCCCTAAAAGTTGCTCATAAGTTGTATCTTAAGGTGTTCACATAAGCATAATTGGGGTCCACTTTTCACTCTTATAGCTTGTTAAATTTAGAGAGGATGTGTGCACTCAATGGTCTAGCAATAGCATTCTCTATTTTGTGAAAAAAAAATTAGGAGCAACTTTTTCGAAGATTTCATATTAAAAAAAATTTAAAGACTTTGGTCCCATTTAGAGTTAGCTAGAAGGCTACCTAAATTTAACTATTGTGCTAGGAGCCAAGCATAGGAGCCACCTTTAGGAGTTTGTATGGGGAGCCCATTGAAGGCAATACTTGAGCACATGGCTAGGTAAATGTTAGGAGCCTCAATTAGGAGCCATTTTGAGAGCCCACTGTGGATGCCCTGATAAACGCAAGTCTCGCACTAGAGAGGTCAAATTGGGACTATTCCGCATCACAAAATCGATGTCGTCTTCAGTAATGCCAAGTTTACAGCATGTGAGAAGGCTAATTTTACTCAGCTTCACACAATTTGTGGATAAAGAATAAGCGACTTATCAGTAATGAAATGAGCATCACCTCTAAACACAATCTCCTTCAACTCCCTTAAGCTTTGATGCCAACGCGTCAACCCCATCATCCGTTATACACGCCTTAACATCATTGTAGATATAATCAAAGGTAGAAATCGTGAGTTCTTCTATCTGTGGGAACAAATCCGCTATAAAAACCAAATCCTTGTTTTGCATCAACAGGCCAGAGCAATCCAATACCTTCATATTGTTCTTTATGCTCTTATTCAACCCCAGTGCCCTAAAACCATCTCGCGGGGTCTCAGTGAAACACCAACAAAACTTTATGGCTTGGAGATTCAATAATACCAAAAAGGATATTTTGGCTTCCTAAAAAACACCAAAAAGACTCTAAAAAAGTTTGCCATTCTGCCTCAGCATATTACCACGACTCTGCGTAGTTGTCATCCTAATTAACTTTGAATTTATATGCTTGTGACCACAATTTACGGTTCTTCCATTGTGTCCTGTTTTTCTTTATTATTATAAGATCTTGACTTAGTTAATAATAACCTTTGATACTAGTATACGAATTTGGGCGGCCTTTTCATTCATTGCCAATTGATTCTGAGTTAGATATTTTAAATGATCGGCTTTTGAAAGATTTTTCTCTCTTGGTTGCTTGCCCTATTGTTTTTGCCTTGAGCACTCCTTTTGTTTTGCTGTGATCCCTATATTATCAAGGATGGAGCCAGGGGGGCTAGTAGGGGCAGTCGCCCCCCTACGTCTTAAAAAATTCGTACTATTACATTGAAAAAAAATAAATTTATCATCAAACTACAATTCGTTTTTTCGTTAAAAAAAAATAGTAACAATTTTAAGGTTTTAATGAGGTTTAATTACAATTCTTTTAAATAAAACAATGCCCAAAATTTATAACCCAACTCACTTCAGGGACTCAAGGCCCGTTCACTTTTAAAAACTAAGGCTCATTGAAATTTCGGAAGCCCAAAACTCATTAACGTGGTCTGTGGACATCAAAGTGAAGGAAAAAGAAAAGAGCAAAAGAAATTGGGGGCTTCCAAAACAGTTGATTCTCAATTGCAAGAATTGAACACTCGGTTTAAGGAAAATACAATGGAGTTGCTCACTAGATCCTCGCGATGGCTTCAGATCATTAAACATTGAAGATACTTCCAAGCTTGCAAAGAAGTATTATCCAACTGATTTCACTGAGCAAGAAAAGTTCCACTTGAGATATCAATTGCGAAATTATAAACTTGATGTATCTAGGCATCCTGAGTTTCAAAATCTGTCAACAATTTCAAAGTTGAGTGAAGTGTTGGCGAAGACAAGAAAGTGCATGATATATCATCTTTTCGATAGGTTGAATGGGCTTATATGAACTTTACATGTTTGAACGACTACAGCCGAACGTACATTTTCTGCAATGAAATGTGTGAAGACAAGAGTTCGCAATAGGATGGAGGATGATTATTTAGCAAATTTCTTGATCAGTTATATGGAGAAAGATATTGCTCGAGGATTGGACACAAACTCTATCATTGATGCTTTTAATAACAAGAAACAATGTCGAGCACAGTTCAAGATGCCTGATTTCAGTAGACACTAAATAGGATTAGATAAACGTTAATACCTTTTGTAATCTAAGTTGTTATTAGAAACATGTTTAGTTTCATATGTATTGGTGTTATTTTGTATATATATATTTTCTGAGGTAGTAAAAATTTATATCATTGTCTTAATTTTAATTTTTTTTATCGTGTATATCTGTCCCCCCTATGCCAAAATTCTGGCTCTGTCCCTGATATTATGGATCCTGTGCCTGCCAACGTCTCCACAGCCGAGGCAGGGATCCCATGTGCGGGGAGGTATTAGAGCTTATCCCATATTAATTAATTATAACATTCAAAACTAGTATATGAACCTAGACAATGTTGTCACTCGGTGCTAATTGACTATGAATGCAATGCTTTAACATTAAATATTCTTGTAGTCAATTTTTTTTGTTCGAACCACTTTAAAATAGTTACTCCTTCCGTCCAAATTTATTTGTTCATTTTTTTTTATATTTGTAGTACCATTTTTCAATTGCCTATATCTTTCAATTTCTAATGTTTGTCATGATGAACAAGGTTCATACTGCATTTTTTGGATATCCATATTGAAAGATATAAGGAATTAAAAATTGACGCGGCATCGAAAATGAACAAAAAAATTGTGACGGAGAGAGTGTGTGGGATCCTTTTTCTGCTTTCCATATAATTTGAACTTACAAAGATATTCAGTTCCGTACACATCATTGTCGTAGTTTTGGTAATACCATTTTTATCACTTGGGACTTTGCAGCAAGTAGAGATAATACCGTGCTACATGTATAGGCAAATTGTCAGAAAGTTCTGACATATAACTTAGTTGTTTATGTACAAGGGACAGATTTGTGTTCCTTCAGAAATATCCGATAAAATTGGAAAGATACAGAGGGACAAATTTGCAGTAACTGATTCTAACAAATACTGAAGAAGATCGTGTGAAAGCTCTACTGAAAGTTGTCAAATTGCCATGAGTGCAATATTGAAGCTTGCTTGTTGCCATGCCAAAATACGAGCACGAGTTTGGAAGGGAACTGTTTTAGAATGTCATACAATCTGCACAAGAGGAAGGCCAAATCCATCAAGTCAAGCATAATTTACAAGAAATTGTTTATAAATGGGGGCCCCCGACTAGTGGACGGTGGGATTGGTCTCCTAGGATTAGTCGACATTTCGTGAAAGCTGACCCTGACACCTGGTTATCAAAAAATGTGAAACTGTTAGGATCAAGTTTTCTGAGTCCTTTGTTTTGGCAATTCCGTTTGGCAAAACACACATTTACATCGAGTAGTAATTTTATTTTTTAAAGTGTCTGTTTAGGTGTGGAAATGAATCATCTCAAAGACTTGCTCGAGCAACATGTCCAACAACTCTTCTGCCAAGAATCTACAGAAAACTTCAGGACTTGCTCGAGCAACCTGTCGAGCAAGTTGGGCTCGGACAGCTCTCTTTAAATACCGATGTGCTAGAGTTTTTTCATCATCTCTCATAACTTACAGCAGCCGCACTTTTTGGCTAGAGAGAGGAAAAAGTATTTTGATCTTTTGAGTGATAACCTTGGAGTTTCTACGCAATCAAACGATTGTACAACTACATGTTCATCTCCAAGAAGTTCTCTACATTCTAGAAGTGATTTCTAGGGAATACCTTTGGTGGGATTCCGAAAGTATCCAAGGAAAGCTTGTGCGATTCAAGGTGTTGGCGATCAAGATCACTAGGTGCGGTGTACGAGTGACTCGGCAGGTGATACTTAGAACGTTGTGAGGATATACATCGTTTGGATAGGTATATCTGTAACTGCACAATGAGTATAGTGATTTTGATTCCTTCCCGTGGTTTTTTACCCATTTAGGGTTTTCCACTTATATCTCTGTGTTGTGAAATTTGACTGCTTGCGTGAATTTCTGCAGTTAGTATTAACTAGTGATTTGCATTCATACTGTTAGGGCTTTTACGAATTATTAGGGAACCCTGATTTTTCAGAAACTTCTATGGAGGCAATGATAAGAAACTTCTTTTGCAAAAAAAGGGCTCCGGATCAGTTGTCCTGGGAAAATGGTGTCCCGCCCTGTCCCAAAGCCAAAACGGCAACGTTTTGGTGTAAAACCAAACCTTTTGCAAAATGTAATTTTGTGGGGCCCACTTTCGGGTCCCGCACAAACGATCCGAACCGTTAAATAATTTTAAAATAATTATTAAGGTGGTCTCGGAGAAAATCAAGCCCATTGGATTTTTTAACGTTATTTATCTAATTCTTTGATTTTCATTCAGAATTTAGGACCCTACCAGTTTGAAAGAGCCTTCGGGAAAAGTTATAAAATTATAGGTTCGGAAACCCATTGATCTAAACTATAAGAGTCATAGGGCTCATTGAGAAGAGCATCCAGTAAAAAAATTATCTTGTTCAGACATCGATTGGTATCAAAACACTAAAAATATGAGTTTTTTTTATATGTATCGATGTCCGAACAAGATAATTTTTTTATTGGATGCTCTTCTCAATGAGCCCTATGACTCTTATAGTTTAGATCAATGGGTTTCCGAACCTATAATTTTATAACTTTTTCTGAAGGCTCTTTCAAACTGGTAGGGTCCTAAATTCTGAATGAAAATCAAAGAATTAGATGAATAACGTAAAAAAATCCAATGGGCTTGATTTTCTCCGAGACCACCTTAATAATTATTTTAAAATTATTTAACGGTTCGGATCGTTTGTGCGGGACCCGAAAGTGGGCCCCACAAAATTACATTTTGCAAAAGGTTTGGTTTTACACCAAAACGTTGCCGTTTTGGCTTTGGGACAGGCCGGGACACCATTTTCCCGGGACAGCTGATCCGGAGCCCAAAAAAAGGCAGAGTGTGTTATATGGAGGATTTCATATTTGTTAAATCTGCAATAAAGCAGCATAAGTGCAGTTCAAAATTTGTTTTTCCACTGAGTAATGCTATACAAACTAGTAGAATTGATAAACTTCTTTTCCTCGTTCATCTGGTAACTATCATCAGTTCAAAAAAACCATTTGCGACCGTTGCGCTGACCGATACCACGTTTTAAAACCACGGCTCGTAGGTACCGTAACTGTCAATTACTCAACTAAACATATTGCTAGATTCCACTTGTAAGTTTTGTTACAAGTAGTTTTACTGGAAGTTTTTCCTTTATACTTACATATATGTCTTAACAACGTCCAAATATAAGTAAATATCATGAGAAACATTAAAATGCCAAGTAACTGATGAATTGAAAGTGTACTTGATGCTAGAACTTCCCATTACTACTCCTTGCTACCAATATGCCATAACCACACCCTCTCCGTTTCTTCAGCGTTGACAGTCCAGAGCAATCCAATACCTTCAGATTGTTCTTTATGTTCTTATTCAACTCCAGTGCCCTAAAACCATCTCGCGGGGGCTCAGTGAAACACCCTTCAAAATTTTATGGCTTGGAGATTCAATAATCCAGAGTGTGCAATCTGATCAAGGAGTCCATCTAAGTCTTTGTGGATACGGGTAATGACTATGCTTTTGACTTGTCGAAACTTCTAATTAAGAAGATTCGGGAGTAGATGGAGTGGTGTCTCAGCGTTTACGTTCAAACCATGCTTCACCCGATTAGATATCGCAAGGAACCACTTTGAGACCAAAGATATTGAATCCAAGTCACACTCGTCATCTTCTTTCAGTTTTTGGAATATAAGTTCCCAGCAATCATCTGTAATTATCTAGTTATATACCTTTAAGATTTTAAATATCTTTCTGAAAAAAAAAACAAAACAAATTTTTTTTAGTACTTTCCAAATGGCATAAACAAAAAAACTCTAATACTTTGCATTATACTACATAATAATAATCACCTATGGTAATTCGATTAAACTGACTGATTTTTTTTAAAGAAAAAATAAACTTATTTTAGAAGAATAAAATAAAAAAGAAATTATTTATGAGAATAAAAATAAAATAAAAAGAGACCATGGAAAACAATATGTGTATTATAATAATACTAAACTAATAAGTAGCAAGTGAACAGTGGCTGAACAAAAAAAGTGAGCCACTGTAGCAATTGTATTCTACTAGAGCACTTTGAAGAGCCCGGTGTGGAGCAATTTTTCCTCTTTCACTTGCTAGTATAGCAAAAAGAAATGTTTGAGGAGCCTGGTAGTGATGCTCTAAGAATAAAAAAAAGTGCAACTTAATTATAATTATAATTCCCGTTAAGGATACTGGATGTGCTCGTTTTTTTTTAATTTACTAATCTCCCACTCCCAACCTCCACCCGGCGATCACCTCTAGCCGGCGAAATTTCTCTAATACGAAAATCCCTAAGAGGCAGCAAAAACCCCCTATGTCATTTACCCAAAAAAAGAACCTTTATTCGCAGGCGTTGACCATTAGTCCAATCCCTTGGATTACCACTAGGCGACGTTTTCAATTTATAACGACTTTTATATGTAATATGTATCTTTTTTAATAGATGACAGTTTACAAAAATTTTAAGATTGTATAAAACGTTATAAATGGATGTGTACGATTTCGTAAGTGGAGAAATGGGATAAAAAAGTTGGGAAGGAGAGAGTAGGACTTCCCTAACTTACTAAACCTAACCGGTTGCACAAATTGTGGATAACATCTCTACGGTTTGATACAATGAATCAATCTAGAATTAGAGCGGATATATGAATAAATAGCTCGTGTTCGCTTGTTAAAAGTTGAGCTAATGAGTTTGTTGCTTGAACATCATTTTGAAGCTTATTGTAATTTTTGAACCAAGCTCAAACAAATGACAATTCAACTCGTTCGAGTTATGATGTTTTAAAAAATTAAATATCGCGACATTGGCTCAATTTTAATACTCGTTTGAGATTGATAGTTTCATAAACAAGCCCATATAGAACATTCTAAGTTTTGTGCCATTTTTGGACTGGTTATATCTTTCAATCTATAATTTTTTCAATTTGGAAACTTTCAA
Organism: Vaccinium darrowii; assembly: GCA_020921065.1. Taxonomy (NCBI): domain Eukaryota; kingdom Viridiplantae; phylum Streptophyta; class Magnoliopsida; order Ericales; family Ericaceae; genus Vaccinium; species Vaccinium darrowii. The sequence continues at coordinate 25,786,587 of CM037155.1, read as the reverse complement.
ACGTATTGCATATCTTTTCAAATCCATAATGAATAATATCAGCGATTAAGAGTTGCAAAAATGATATATACACAAACTTTGTGTTACAACCCACCACAACCTCACTCTCATGGGATGTGGGCCCCACCTGTGGGCCCCACACCCCATGTGAGTGAGGTTGTGGTGGGTTGTGGTACAAAGTTTGTGTATGTATTATTATTGTAAAAGTTGGCACAAACATCGAAAATAGCAAACAAATTGGGATGGCTAGAATATTTCTAAAGTTTGTTAAGTTTTCACGCAAATCTTGAACAATTATTTCACAGTTCGGCTCATTTGGATTGGTTACAAAATCTAACCTATTTATGTCCCATATTTTGTTGATTCCTTATCCCAATTTGTTTCCTTTTCTTCCGGTATCCTTTTTAAACCAGGATTTGAATTCTTCCTTATGCATCATCAATATGAATATGAATCCGGGGGAGACGCTGTGCGGTAGGTGTTGTGCGTCATGTTGTGCAACAAAACTACGTCGTTTTGCTTATTTTCTTAGTATATCCAAGGGCCCTGTTTGGAGAGTTAATTGTAGGGTTTAATTTTGGGGTTTAATTTTAGGGGATTTAGGCTCTTTGGGGTAGGGTATAGTGGGTTTAGACACTTGGATTTAGGCACTTTGGGTTTAGACACTTCATATTTAGGGTTTAGGCAATTTGGGTTTAGGCACTTTATAATGGTTTTTTTTCCCTCCAAACAAGGCCCTTGGAAGCTTTGGAAGTGTGCACAAAAATCAAGCAAAATGACGGCCTTGTTCGTTTCCCTATTTAGTTTTAGTTTTAGTTTTGATGACATCATCATTTCCCTCATTTCTCTCTCTAACTCTCTCCACTCATTACACCTGCTGACATCATCAAAACTAAACTAAACTATCTAACCAAACACAGCCGGCGTAGTTTTGCCACACAACACCTACCGCATAGCACCCACCCCGGATCCCATCAGTATACCCATTATAAATACACCTCTACTGAACAAAGAAGAAGAAATTTATTCTCTTCTCTCTTTTTTTCTCCATTTTTTTTCTTTGGAAACAAGTTACAAAGATTAAAGGGAACCGAGGAAGGGGCATCACTCTTTTTTTCTCCAATTGATCATCAACAATGAAGAAACAACGATATGGTTACTTCCTAGATGATTGCTAGGAGCTTATATTCCACAAACTTAGAGAAGATGATGAGCGTGATTTGGATTCCATATCATTGGTCTCAAAGCGGTTCCTTTCAGTATCTAATCGGGTGAAGCTTAGCTTAAACGTAAACGACGAGACACTCCCTCTATTCCCGAAACTTCTTCAAAGATTTCAACACATCGAAACTATAGTCATCGACACCGATATCCACAAGGACATAGATGGAGTCTTTCATCAGATTTCACGGACTGGTGTAATGAACCTCCAAGCCATAAAATTTAGTTGGTTTTCGACAAAACCTCTGCGAGATGGTTTTAAGGCACTGGCGTTGAATAAGAATATAAAGAACAATCTGAAGGTATTGGATTGCTCTCGACTGATCTCTATACAAGACAACGATTTGGTTTTGATAGCAGATTGTTTCCCACGGCTAGAAGAACTCAGGATTAGTGCGGATATGAATAAAGACGATGATAAGGTTGCAGCATGTATAACAGACGATGGTGTTGATGCACTGGCATCAAAGCTCAAGGAATTTGAGGCAATTGAGTTTGCAGGTGATAATTGTTTCATTACTGATAAGTCGCTTATTTCTCTTTCCACAAATTGTGTGAAACTGAGGAAAATTGGCCTTTTCACATACAATAGCAGTCATCATTATGTGACTGTAGACGGCATTGATTTTGTGATTCGGCATAGTCCCAACTTGACCTCGCTCTGCTAAATTTGTGGTCGTTAAAACCTTGTGCATTCTCTTTTACTATTGATTGATAACACCTTCACCAATGCCAAAAATTTGCATTCTCTCACTATGGGTCAACAACTCATTTCGTTACCAGTTTTAGCATTGGAGACGTTTTGAGGAGATGCCTTGGAATAACACAACTGGACATCGATGGTCTTCGGGTTTCAGATGTTTTGGGGAAATATTCTGACCATTCTGTTCTAAATTTGGACTAAATTTTTAGAGTTCTTTTTGTAAATTTGGAAAGTTGTCTTCCAAGGTGTTTGGGCTAAAGGGTAGTTTCTCAAAGGGTCAGTATTTTGGACTCCACAAAAATACCAAAAAGACTCTAAAAAAGTTTGCCCAAGTTCTGCCGTAGCTATTTCCATGACTCTGCGACTCTGCGTAGTTGTCTTCCTAATTTACTTCGAATTTACATGACTCTGATCACAAGCAAAACTTTGTTTAGTTACCGTTATGAACTTACAGTTTTTCCATTGTTTCCTGTTTTTTTCTTTTTTATTATAAGATCTTGACCCACATTGGAGGTTAATATAACCTCAAATATACTAGTATATGAATCTAGACGATCTCTTCATTCATTGCTAATTGATTTTTGAATTGGATGTTTTATAACGATCGGCTTTTGAAAGATTTTGGACAAGATTCTCTCGATTGATTACCCTGTTGCTTTTGCATTAAGCACACCTTGTTTTGTTGTAATCCTTATACTCCCTCCATCCCCAAATAAAACTAGAGTATTCCATTTTGGGATGTCGCTTGATAAATACTCCCTCCGTCCCTTTTTAAATGTGTACAATGGGAAACGTGTATTTTTGCGGACATTAAAAAATGTACTTTCGTATAATATTTTTAAATTTTTTTTGCACCAAATTAAAGTACTCAATGAGCACTTTAATTTGGTATAAAGAGAATTAAAAAATTATATAGGGAAATATGTTTTTTAGGAGTTTGAAATTACACGTATTCCCAGGGTACGCACTTAAAAAGAGACGGAGGGAGTATATGTTTTGACGAAGCGAGTATTATGGATCATTTGTTTACCTCTGCAGATGTAGAGGAGGGTTCACATATGCAGGAGTGTTAGAACTTATCCCACGTTAGTTATATTCTCCAAAACTAGTATATGAGCCTAGAACGACATATATATATATATATATATATATATATATATATATATATATATATATATATATATATATATATATATATATATAATTCTATTATAAAAAGTGTTCTAAGAATCGAAATCATGAAAAACATTATCGATTGAAAGCTACTACCTCCGTCCATTTTTAAGTGTGTTGTTTTGTAAATCCAATTTATTAAAGAAACATTATCATCACTCCATTCACATTAATTTCTTTCACTTTCTAAAATTATCCTTCATTATTACCCATTAACTCTTTTGCCCATTAACTTTTCAAAGCACTACACTTATATAGGGACAGCCCAAAATGAAATACTCAACTACTAAAAAGGGATTGAAGGAGTATTAGCAATTGCAAAGTGGTATGAACATCGAAAATGAACAAACAAATTGGGATGTTTGGGGTTACTGTTTTAGAGTTATTCAAACAAAAGAATTGACTACAAGAGTATTTAAATGTCAAGGTATCGAACTCAAAATTAATTGACCATAATGCAAAATATATATATATATATATATATATATATATATATATATATATATATATATATATATATATATATATATATATAATTTTAGAAAGTGAAAGAAATTAATGTGAATGGAGTGATGATAATGTTTCTTTAATAAATTGGATTTACAAAACAACACACTTAAAAATGGACGGAGGTAGTAGCTTTCAATCGATAATGTTTTTCATGATTTCGATTCTTAGAACACTTTTTATAATAGAATTATTCATACAAGATCTATATTGCATATTTTAGGATATCCATATTGAAATATATAAACAATTGAAAACAGACGCAAATATAAAAAATGGACAAAGAAGGGTGTATTTGTATAGGGACCCTTTTCCTGCTTCCCATCTAGTTTGAACTTACAATTGTCAGTTCCATACATATCATTGTGCAATATAACTGTGCTTCATGTTTCTCAACGTTTTCCTTCTATTTTCCTGGCAACGAATAGTAGCAATTTTTGTAATATCAATTTTATCACCTTGGGTCGTTGATGCAACTAATACTTCTAGTAGAGATAATACGATTCGAAATGTACAGGCAATTTGTCAGCTCTAACATGTATACTTAGTTATATATGTACGAGGGACAGGTTTTTGTCCCTCCGGAAACATCCGATAAGTTTGGAACAATACAGAGGGACAAAAACCTGAAATATGGAAGTTGTCAAATTGTCATGACTCCAATATGGAAGCTTGCTTGTTGCCACACTAAAATAGGAACACGATTTCTGGAAGGGAACTGTCTTAGTATGTCATACAATCTGCACAAGAGGAAGGTCAAATCCATCACGTCTAGCGTAATTACAAGTACAGGGTAAACTTCCATGGAGACAATAATAAGAAACGAAAGCAAATTTCAGATCATGTGACAACCAAAGCAGCAAAATACGAAAGGTAGTATATATTTTCCAGCTAGTAAGGAATTGAAGTTCCAACGCAAAATGGTTACCTAGAGATGCCTAATTCATGATATTATTTATTTGATCACTCGCAAACCAATAAACACCAAGCTTCATCTTGGATCATCAATAAAATTAAAGGGACATTCCAATCACGATAGAAACAAAGGGTCAGAAAATTTATACCTCGTATTACCCTGGTCTATAACCACGGTTACGTATCTAGGTCCGAGGACAAAATTTAAGCAGCATCAGCCTTGATGAACAAGCCCATCTGCAGTAATGTTTCTGGCTTGATTTTGAAGAACTTCTGGATCATTTCCTTCTAACAGATCCCAGATTTAGTGTACCCTCCCTTCCGGCAGGCATGATTTTACCAGTTCCAATAATAGTGATGGGAACGACTGGCACTTTGGTTTTTGCAGCAACACTGAATGCACCTTTCTGTGAATCAACAAAAGTTAAATAGAATCAATCAGAGGAATATGAGAGACTAAGCAGAAAAACTCCCAAAGTCAACCTTGACGGGACAAATCTTCACTTCACTCTATTGGCGAGATGGGACCATTTTTATTGTAAAAGAGATGAAATCCAGTCACTGGTTGAATGAATAAAAGAGGAAAACAAATGGCCACAAACTCAAATCTTTTCTTTTCTCACTATTTTAAGCATTGATCTATATAATAAAGAACTATACCCACACCTCAGCAGGTGACAAAAAATGCATCATTGAAGGCTACGTATTCTCAAGTACAGACAACAGTTCGTATTTTGGAACAGCTTACACTACCACAATATGCTGTCGAGAAGACATATAATAGAAACTTGGATTCTGTTTTCCTCCATGCTTCCCAGCTTTTGAAAAAAAGGTTGTTATGTTACACGGTCAACCCCAAAAGCTAGCTCATGAAGTGAGGGTGCCCTCACGCTTATATATTTCATACTACTTTGGTACCCAGGCGATGTGGGACTTCACTTCACACCCTCCCCCACATGCAACATTCTCACTCGGCGGCACCTACCACGTGCAGGCGAGAGACACGCACCCTACCCATCTCTGGTACCCAGCTCTAATTCCATGTTTCATAATCTTTGGTAGAACTCAACCCCAAAAGCTAGCTTATGAAGTGAGGGTACGCTCACGTTTATATATTTTATATTACTTTGGTACCCAAGCGATGTGGGACTTCGTTTCACACCCTCCCTTGAAATAAGGGTGCCATCACACTTATATATTTCATATTACTTCGGTATTCAGACGATGTTAAAGCATCCAACTCAAACCAATTGGCCATGAATGGAGAGGCTGCCCAAGCTCATGTACTAGTTTTTGAGGTGATAATTAACCAATGGCGGACAAATTCTAACACTCTCCCGCACATGCATCCCTGACTCACACATGAAGAGTTGGCTATGAGTGGAGAGGCCATCCAGGCTCATGTACTAGTTTTTGAGATGATAATTAACCGATGTGGGACAAATTCCAACAACGATGTACGCTAATTCTTAGGTTATTCAATGAATTTTCTTATTTATTACTCTATCCGTCCCATAAAGTTGGTCCCCTACGAAACTACGTATAATTTTCAAACATATTCTACTAAAATAATTTTTTGATTTTTTTTTTGTGGCACCGTTTAAAAGATCTCATCGAAAACTATCAAACAAGATCCATATTGCACAAAAAAATATTTTGGTAAGTACATTATTTTTAAGCTTAAAAATTTCACGTAATTTCGCAGTGGACTAACATTACGGGACGGAGGGAGTACCATTGAATTTGATTCGAGGACAATACTCAAGTAGCACGCGCACACATTTTTTAATGAGAAACGCAACATTGATCTTACCTTGAAGGTCCCTAACTTTCCATCTTTACTCCGAGTACCCTCGGGGAAGAAAAAAACAGATGTTCCCTTCTTAACAAGATCCATACACCGCTTCAAGCATTCCTACATCCATTGATAAGGAAATCATACAGAATAAGTCACCAAATTAAATATAAAATGAGAGAACGTATGTGCGCGCGCGCGCGTGTGTGTGTGTGTGAGAGAGAGAGAGAGAGAGAGGTGAATAACACCCATCAAGAACATGACCCACCCAATAATAGGAAAAATAAAAATGGAAGTCTTGCTGATAAACTTGAAGCTTCTCCCAATAGCAAGAAGGCATAAATGTCTAAAAAGCTCTGATGGTTGGAAACATATACGGCTGGAGTATCTGGTGCTGCCAAATTTTCAAAACCCTCAATATCAACTTTAAGCAATGGAGTGACAGTTGCAAGTGCCTAAATTCTTGCAATAAAGTAGTGAGCTTGTCTGCGGTATCGATCCAACAAGAGCACAAAAGGATGTGCCACCAGCATCAGCACAAAAAGAAAAATGGCAACAACAGCAGTAACAGAGTAAAAGCAAATTCCTCTAACTTTTGAAACTACATGAAGTCCTGTGAATCAAGGGGAGAAAAGCAGAGAAGAAAAATGGGAATAATGTAAGGCTAGCATTCAAAGTTGAAAAAGAGAAATGGCTGAAGGTCTACAGTGAGGAACCTGACAGTGGATAAGAAGCGCTGGAAGTCCCAGTTCCAGTAAGCTCAGATCTTACAGCTATGTATCTCGACAATCTCTTCCTTTTACAAGATTCACTATCCAGACATAGTCTATAGCAGCCACTGTTTGCGTTAAAAGAGCAACAAGTTGCATTTGTGTAGTTCCTTGGCCTAAAAAAAATGCTATCTGAACCACCTGCAGAAGAAACAAACAAAATAAGAGGTCGCATGCAAATCCAATTTTACTCCAACGAATAATCAAGAAATGAAACTCAACAAGAAGCAATAATGACATGAAAAATTGTAGAATGTAGGGGAGAGAACCTCCATTCCCTAACAAAATGTCGTGTACTTTTTCAGTTAGCAATAGCCGCAGGATTTACAGACACATGGGAACATATATCATTTGTGGCTCTGAAACTAAATAGAAACAAAACAACATGAAGACAAACTGCTTCTGCCCCTGGGACATGCATGGCTCCCATGATCCACTAACGAGGAAGAAATTACCAAGAGGCAACTAGGGTTAGCAACCTTATATGCTGCTAGGTTTTCATAATCACCAAAGTTACCGAAATACCCATATCACTCCCATAGGCAGGTGGAATGGAAAATTAGTGAGCCTTGAGTCGAGCACTCATTAGGCTCCAAAGGCCCAAGATGTATAGCCAGCATGTGGTTGAATCATATTTGTGAAGGTGCAGGCAAATCGACGAATTGGAATAACAGCAAAGACGATGCAAATTTATGCAGCCAGATGTATACATACATTGTAACGTCTTTCCCAAAGTTGCCTGACCAGATGGAGAGGACCTCACGTATAGTCCAGTATATGACTGCAACACACATTAATAGCAGTCATAAACAAGGTTCCCGGTAATTGAAACAACACATAGATATAAAAAGCATTATCTTAAGTTTATTCTTCGTTGCATTGTCAAAGCTTTTTTTTCTTTTTTTGTACTCCCTCCGTCCCAATTTAAATGCTCCCTACGGTTATGCGTGTTTTTTTAAAACTCTTATAGTTTTCATTCTATAATGTATTTTATATGCAATATGGATCTTATTTGATAGACCTCAATTAGTTCTATTAGACAAAATTTTAAAAAACTTTGAAAACCTTATCAATAAAAAGATATAGACGTTCGAAAATGGCACGGATATACATAAGGAGCATTTAAAATGGGACGGAGGGAGTAAGTAATTTCTTATTGAAACACACCAAGAAAAGAGATTGTCAATGCTTTGTCCTTACATGGATCAGTTATCCTATCTGTACACTTTCATGAAGAATGAATGTTGAGCAACACCTCAATAAAACCCCCTCATTAAAGCTTATTCGAGGACTGGTTGTGTTTACAAGTATGTGCACAAGATGATTACTTCAGAAAAAGAAAAGAACCGAGAAGAAAGGCTCAGAAAAAGTAAAGAAAACGAGAGCAGGTGGAGTGGTAGTCCAATGGTAGGCACCATGTACTCTCATTCATTTGACTGGGGTTCAAACCTCAATAACTTCATCTAACAATATTGACTTTAGCAAAGAAAAAAAAAAAAAAAAGAGGAGAAAGAACATATAGAACAGTATGTTACACGATATCAAGCTTTACTGAATTCGGGCTTCAAATAAACAAGTGATCCCTAACTAACCCATATACATACCTACTCCTAGGCAAGAGACCTGAGACAGATATGTACTAAAGCACCAAAAATGATGGCTGACGAAAAATATTTATACATCACCATGCTATGCAAAATCATCCACGTAACCAAGCTATTTGTCAAACCTGAATTGTGTCTGTAAATGAAATCGAAGAAGTTAGATTTGTGGGCAGTGTTCTAAAAGTATGTCTGGAAGGCTGAGTACTCGCTGCCTAGGCGCTAGAAGGCTCGTCACCAACTAGCCCACTAGTCGCCCGACTAGACCAACTAGCCTTAATAGTTGCCCGACTAGACCAACTAGCCTTAATAGTTGCCCGACAGGTGCTGAGTACTTGGCCCTGGAAGCTAGAAGGTTCCCGGCCGCCCTGGGAGTGCCTAGCGAGTTTTAGAACCTTGTTTGTGGGCATCTATGAGAACCATCCAAAAAAATATCCATCACACAAGAACAACGGGTCACTTTGTCGTACGTCCAGAGTTTTATTTAATCCACTAGAGGTCTAATTTTTCACCTCTCAATAGGTATAATCTATGATAAAGTCCAATTTGAGATAACATTGGAGACATGGACCCAAAGACCATCAATCTAAAAAATCAAATCACATCCACCACCGTACAATCCTCACTAATCGCTAACTTCTTACATAAGTTCCTTTACAATATTGAAAACAACCCAAACTCCGTTGATGATGAGTCGATGACATTGCACCAATATGGGAGGGCTTAAAGTAACAGTAATTCTAAAGGATACCAAAAATATAAAGAAAGCAGGACTCTTGTAAGAAACTCGTAGTGGGCTTTACTATTGAAACTGCCTTCCCATGGATCGCAAACTGCCAGATAAATCGATCACAAGAGGAAGATGAGGAAAAATAAAGCTAAAATTGAGCATAAGAAAGATGAGGAAAAATGAAAGCTAAAATTGAGGAATTGGCAATGCATTAGAAACTGACCGATTTGGAGCGAAACCCACTTGGCATCGAAAAGGAACAAATTAAAAACCCTAATTTGGGTACTAGGACTCTTACTGCTACAAGCAGTGAAGTTCATAATGAAAGAATTCTGCGAGTATCAGCTAATCAAAATGCGTATGTATTGCTAGAGGGGTCGCCACTTAATCAACAAAAATTTATACCCACAAATCTATCTACAAACAAGCACACAGATACCATTACGAGAACTAAACAATCAAATGCTAAAATCGTAAGAGAGCAAAGTTATTGAAGAAAAGACAGACGAATTACCGGGCGAAGATGAGATGGAAACAAAATCCTTGCTTCCTTCCTACCTGAACATGAAGAGTACACAAAAAAAGGCAAGCCAACAGTTATAATATCAAGATACACACACACACACAGAAAATCAGATATACACAGTGAGTGCTGTATACCAAGGGGTAGTGGAGCGGAGGGGCGGAAGAGAAAGTGGTTAGATTTCAGCTGAGAGGAGTCTTCCATGGGAGGGGTTATGTGATCGACTTCTTCAGCCAAAGGGCTCTGGTGTTGAGCTTTCAGGATTTCGCGAAAACTGATGCCTTTGATTAGATTGAGGTGTGTTCCCCCTTTACTTCTTTTGTGTGATGGCAAAAAGGAGGAGTATTTGTGTGCAGTGGTGGTGCAGAATTCTTACGTAGAAAATTTTACTTAGAATTTGAAATCAATGAATTTGAGGTGCTAATTTCATTTTTTGGGCAACTTTTTGAATAAAAATTCTTATTTTCCTAATTGCTTGTCTTACTTTTTGAACTTTTTTGGGTTTGGTTGTCATTTGAGTTTTGGTCGTTTTTTCAATTGATCTCGTCGAGGAGAATCACAAAATTGAAAAACAGAAAAAGTTTAAAACAAAACTAAAAAATACGAACAAAATTGGATAAAAATAATTAGAAAGTGCAATAAGTCACAAATAATTATAAAATAAGAGAAATTTAATTAGAGATCCTTTTACAATATTACCATTATGATGCAATCTCATACGTTTTGAATCGTTATGATTCAATCTTGTGAATGAATTTTCTGACCGTATTGCCCTTATTAATTATGTTAGGAGTATAGATTATATTTTAATGATAATTTGTAGTAGTAACTAATAACCTAAAAATCCGGCCATCATCCTGTTTTGGATCCTTCAATTATAGGGTGAGTCAAATTTGGTCATTATTTCCATTCTTGTTTGATTTTGATTTGTAGCTATTTCTTTTCCTCATCCGGAGGTGGTTTTGAATTTCAAATTTTATCGTCCTAAGCAAACCAATAAGCCACGCCCATTTCAATTCATTTACTACAGGAATCAATCAATTCTTCAGCCAATTCGCGGGTGACAAAAAGTTGGTTTCAATCAATTCATCAAGCAACTTCCCACGTAGTTTCGAAAAGGTATTCTACGACACCATTTCTTTTAGTTCCTTTGTGTACAACAATTGTAGTTCCAATGTCAATCTTTTTTTTATGTCCTAACTCGTACCAAGGTAGTAAGTTTTCTGCCACTAAAATATGAAAATTTGTTAAACATGAAATTAATTTCGATGTATGCTTTCAATATGAAAAATGGTATTCTATGTCACCATTTTTACCCAAATGGCATATTGTTTTTTTATTTTATTTTAATGATGGTTGTCAAAATTCACATTTGCACACAATGAACATGGTAATTTAATACACCATTAAAATATGGAAAATTAGTAAACCATGTTCCTTGTATTAACTCATGACCCCATGCATGGAAAACCATCCACTCAAACAACCTGCTAATGAACCTGTTATCAACACTAACAAACAAAGCCATCGTCCAACATGATCATGTCACGCTAACAAAATCCATCAAGCACAGAGTACCCAATTTAACATATTCGGGACTTGTCAAATTCAAGAGTTATTTTAGGGTCCAAAACAAACTCCAAATATTGCGCCCCTACATCTTCAAGAGCTCTTTTAGTAAATTTATTATAAAAGAAGTAAATGCAAAAAAATATAATTGTAAGGTTTTTTTTTTTTTTTGAGGAAAATAACAAAGTATCCTCACATTTTAACTATGATTTGTTTCAAAAAATTAATAAATCTTGTTAGTTCGTTCGATTTGTTTTCAATTTTCCACCATTGGGATTATTTTTTTAAATTAAATGTAAGAACATATCACTTGTATGTTATTGATGTGTATATTAAAAGCTAAATTTCTAACAATGTAATTGAGTAATGTGATTTCGTAATATTATGGATAGAAAAGGAAAAAACCAAAAAGTCTAGAACAATATTCAAATGCACCCACATTTACACAAGCACATGCATAAATTTGTGGAACTCACTCATATAACATCACCAGTTTGTATGATCCCATATCTATAACTTCTTATAAAAGTCTGAAGATTTGTCTACCTTTCATTTCCTAAAGTACCCCTATAAAAAGTGGGTAATAACAGTATGAGGCCTTCGCCACTTTCTCCCGTGTTTGTAATTTGAGTGTATATTTTGAGTATGATCTAGACTTGTTAGGGAAAAATAGGGACTGAGGAAAAAGGGGGGCTCCTGCTGATAGTAAAATAGAAAACTGATATAACTTCTTATAAAAGTCTGAAGATTTGTCTACCTTTCATTTCCTAAAGTACCCCTATAAAAAGTGGGTAATAACAATATGAGGCCTTCGCCACTTTCTCCCGTGTTTGTAATTTGAGTGTATATTTTGAGTATGATCTAGACTTGTTAGGGAAAAATAGGGACTGAGGAAAAAGGGGGGCTCCTGCCGATAGTAAAATAGAAAACTGAAAAAAAAAAAAAGAAAGAAAGAAGATTAGAGAAACAAAAAATACAGGACAAAGAGTTGCCCTTGGGAATTGAACTCAACCGGCTCAGGAATTTGGCAACGGCAGTGACAATCAGACCAAATATACAACTTGTGTTTGAGCTGGAAACATTTTACATTTATACAAAACTTACGGCAGTGACACTTCCATGACAAAACACTATTTTGCTTCTTGGGGTGGGCCGGAGGCCTATTGCAATATTATTGCTTCTGTATCAGTCATTTGTTTTTTTTATTTGGTATGTCGGAAATATATATTTATTTTTTCAAGTTATTTGTATATTACCTGATTTCCTGAAACTTTGCAGGTTTACTTGACCCTAGAGATTGGGTTTTGAAGGGTCCGAAGGTTGGGTAGTTAGTTAGTTAGTTAATACTAGTAAAAAAGTTTGGGCCAACCCTAAGTTTTGTGAGGCTTAAAGCGAACTTTTTTAATGGGCCCTCAATCTACTTTGCACAGTTAAAAAATAATTAAGGAAAAAAAATTTTCATTACAATAGTTTGAGAGCTAGCATAGGTACCCATAATCGATAACCACAATTCCCCCATTCCCATTTAAGTGGCAACTATAGGAATATGTGCATTTTAAAATCCCTAAAAGTATACGTTTTTTTAATAATTAGAACTTTAGTTTGGTGCAAATTTTTTTTTCTTAAAATTTGTACTAAAGTACATTTTTTTTTACGTCCAATAGAATACATGTTTCTTAAAGGGAGATATTTAAAAAGGTACGGAGGGAGTACACAATATTAAAAGCTGTCATTTTAAAATTTTGCCCGCAAATGTTTTTACATTAGACTTGCCCAACCAAGTTTCTCCACCATAGTTTTTTTTCTTTTTTCTTTTTTTTTTTTCCGACTTGGCGAAGTATTGATTAGTTGGCTGTGGGTAGTTTGAGAGAGTTGTAGGGTTTTTTCTATAAAAATAGAAGAGCAGCAGTATATGGGTCAAATACATTTTGTTTGGGCCCTTTCACTGCGGCCTTATTTTAAGTTTGGCCCTTAAAATTATTAGACAAATCAATTTTAATTTTTCATGTAGGCCTAATTACTAAATGGACCTATATAATTTGGGCCCTCAAAATTAGTCAAAATTTGGAGGCTTTAAAGCAGTTGTTTTATGAGCTTTAGCAGAGAGCCGGCTTTACAAATAGCATGTGCGATGCACACGGCATATTCTCTAGTTTTCCTCAAGAAACCGTACGTTGAGAACATTGTACTTAGAGCATTGTTAAGTCCCACATTGGATAACCAAAAATTGCCACCTCAGCTTTGATTACTAAAGTTAGCAATGTTAAGTGCCACATTGGTGTTTTTTGTCCATAATCAAAATCAATATATGGTGCCCCCATCACTTTTTCAAACTTGGATAGCGAAAAACTTACCACATCACTTTTTCAAACTAAAAAAAAAAATAGTTTTTGATACTATTTTTTAAATAATATGTAGAAAACAAATTTTCAAAACAAAATAATTATAAAAAAGAAATTTTTGGGATGAAAAACTGTTTCTTCAAAAATATTTTCAAAAAACTGCTTTTTTTTTTTTACTAAAACCTCTATTTTGAAGAAAATTTACCCAAAAACTGTTTCAAAAAAATGTCTTTTAATAAAAAAATATTTTTTTGGAAACAAAACAGTTTTCTAAAAATAAATTTGTGCTGTAAAAAAAATATTCTTGTAAACGTTGCTGTGAGAGAGAGAGAGAGAAGCTTTTTGTCATTTTGTGTAATCATGCGTGTACATGATTAGTACATGTGGAATCCATCAAATTAGGTTATTGGCAAAAGGTTTTTTGGTTTGGTCATTCAAAGACGAAAATTTGGTTAGTTGTTAAAAGGTTGGTAAGTTTGGATTTTTAAATGTGAGCTCTTTTTTAAACAAAATATTACTAACCTTATCAACCTTTTGGTTTTTGTCAGGCCATTGATGATGCTCTTATAGCTTTAAATTCATTGTGCAAATATGCATTTTCCCCCTAGCAGAGGGCAGAGTTGTGTAGCAATGGAAGGGGTTCCATGGTCCATAAATCTATTCTCTATTTTCAACGTACAAAACAAAATAAAAGTTAATTATTAGTGGAGTGGTAACCAAGTAGTAGACATCATGCACTCCATACATTTGACAGATATTCAAACCTGATTAAGCATGCTGATTTTCGGCAAGGAACAACTACAGTAAATTAAATTTCTGATTGCTGCATCAATATTGCTCTGTTGAAAATGAAAGAAGCAGAAATTCTTGAAGTCATGGTCTATGGGAAACTTTTTGGAGTAATCGAAAGAATTTAAGGGAGAAATGTCTGTGTGTTGTGCCTCTTCAATTGCATCGAAGGTCTTTTCTGAAAAGACACTCCAAAAGACCCTCTCACGGCTGAAGGCTCCGCGCGCACATCAGGCTTTTAAAAATGAAATGGCATACAGCCAAACCCGGCCCGTCTTGCAATTCAAGTCAGCAAAGGGGTATTGGTGGTGGATATGTAGAGGGTGTTTGGGAGCCTACTTTTCAGCTTTTCATTTTCAACTTTTTGGCTTTTTGGTTTTTTGGATTATGGCCAGAGTGAATTTTGAATCTAAGAGGAGTGTTTGGGAGAAATGTGCAGAATGTATTTTGCAAAAGTGGAGTGTTTGGGAGAAGAATGATGGAAATGAGTTATGGATCGATATTTTACCATTTTGCCCATAATTATTTATTAAGGTATTTAAAATGTATAAAATATTTTTGCCACATCTAATTATTTATTTATATAGTATTTTTTTTTTGGGAAGAAACCCATAACCCATTTGCTATACATAGTTTTATGGATTTGGTACCGAAGTTAAAAACCCCACTTGGGCCGAGAGGATATTTATACCTAAGAGACTCAGTCAACAAAAAAATCACTTTGTTCCTCTCCAGAAGCTTTCGTCTACAGCGCTGTAGATCCACCGCCACCGACATAGCTGCCACTCTTCCCTTGATCGGTCTTCACACAGGTGCTCTCTCTCTCTCTCCCTCTCTCTCTCTCTCTCTCTAACCATGAAACTCTCATTCTCTCTCCCACTGAAACCCTCGTTCTTCTCTGTGGTTCTCGACTAGTGTGGAAGATGATAAGGGGTAAAGGGGTAAAGAGGCAAGGTCACGGGAAAACCAAAAAACGAGAATGCAAAATGAGAATGGGAAAAGGAAGGTGAGGGCTGTTTCTGGCTTCTTGCTCCAAACATCGAAATTGAAGAATGAGTTTTTGAGAACTCATTCTGGGAACCAGTCCGCCAAACAGGTAGAAGTGGAAAAAAAAACAGGAAAACTCAAAAAATAGGCGCCCAAACAGGCCCGTACTTGAGAACTCAACTTCTTTGGGACTCGTGGCTCGGACACAAAGGTGCTACAAATAGCAACGACAATTCTTCAAATGCCAAGAATCGGGAGCTTTCCTGCCTGGGAACATGGAACAGATCTTCGGAAACAACACAATTCTAAATCCAGATGATCCATATGTAATGTGGAATACAAAAGGAAATTTGAAATTAAAAAGGGAAGACTTGGACACTAAGAGAGTAGAAAACAAGCCTGGCTCTTTCGTACTTCTTAAAGGATTGGGGGATGGTGCTGTCCCTTTAGGGACAGCATCCATGTTGTCCCCAATCTGGGCCGTCCGTGCTCGGCAATGGACGGCTCGGATGTGTTTGGTAGCGGACGGTTCGGATGTATTTGGACAAGATGTGATCCGAGCCGTCCATCGCCGAGCACGGACGGCCCAGATCGGATAACATGCATGCTGTCCCCAAAGGGACAACATGCACCCCGGTTCCCTTCTTAAAGTAGTATAAATAAATGAGTGGGGGTTTCAGAAATTTTTAAAGTGGGTATTTAAGAATTACCTTAACTCATAGCTAATACACAGATTCATGTACTAATAGTACGAATTATAGTTTGACTAGAAGTTTTAAAAATATTAGAGATTTTACAATTATTCTTGATGAAGTTTTACATTTTGAACCAAGCAAGATTGTGCTAACACATAAATCTTATAATATTTCTTGCAGGGAAAATTGATACGATGGCACAGATCTGTCGCAAGGGGCCGTAGCGGATCCCCTGTCCCAGAAATGCTGTCCCACCCTCCTATCCCACCCCCCTAAATGCTGCCACCTAGCACAAAAACCCTCCCCCTTTCAACCCCTAACTCTGTTACAACTCCTCCGTTAACCCACATCCCCCTTTTTCCTCCACATTACCTTTCACGTTTTTTTTTTCCTTTCTTTCTGGCGCCAAAATTTGAGCAGACCAAAAGTCCGTTTTTGTTCTCTTTCTCTTTCTCTAGGGTTTATGTGCCCACCTTTGACACTTTTATATTTGACAAATAGTGAGAGAGAGACAAAGCATGGAAAAACAGAGCATGGATATTGAAATCGATAGATCTTTTTCTCCAATCTCATGTGAGGTAAGTCTATAGTATTGAATCTGTAGGTGTTACCTCATAAACTTTCATAAACGTTGTTCATTGGTTCTTAAAAAAAACGAAAATATACTTGGGCGAGAAGCGATCAGCCACTCAAGAGTCAAGACAGAGAAAAATTGAAGTTTTGCCCAATCTTCTCAGTAACAAATTCTTAAAAACCGACTCATTGGCTGCATTTTGTGGAGTAAATTAGTATCCAAAATCGACTTATTGGCTGCATTTTGTGGCGTAAATTAGTACTGCATTTTGTGGACTCATTGGCTTTCATTGGGTACTGATAGGCACGCAATATCGTAGATATAAGTGCCTAAATAGGGTAATTTTAACACGTTGTTATCTAATTTATTCCCTATTTCCCACTTGATGCGTTGCTTTGGTATGTTTTTGTGTTTTTGTTAATTTTCAGGAAAATAAGGCTGTTTTAGCGCCAAGATTAGATTGTAGAGCATGAGAGGCCATGGAGACTAAGTGTTCAAGGGAATTATTCAAGGAAACGAAGAAATGACGTCGAGAGCGCTACCCTATTTTTCTGGAGCGCTCAAAAAGTGGCAAAACGGGGCTCAGGAAGTGAACAAAAGGTCTACGAGCGCTACACCAGAATGGGTGTAGCCCTACCGAGCGGCTTGGAGGTCAACGGCCAACAGAGAGGTCAATGGTCAAAATAAGAGATAATGGGTTAGGTAGCGCTACACCAAAAGTGGTGTAGCGCTACCGCGGGCTTAACTTTGCCTTGTAACGGTGGGGGAGGGCTACACCACTTTTGGTGTAGCCCTACCGAGAGCTTATCTCACGGTGGCGTTTTGGTCTTCGTGCGACGCAATTCCGATTTGTTTTAGGATTTTAATTGTAAATTAAAGGGGATTAGTATAAATACTTCTCTTTTAGCTCAAATTAGGGTTCCACATTCATAACTTAGATTTATTTTTCACTAACTTTCGCTACTGTTTTTAGGATTATTTCAGATTCAAGTTTAATTCAAGTTCTTCAGGATTTCCAGTTTTGATTCCTTGTTCTTCGCATCCGTTCTCTCGCTGCAAATATTTGGTATCGTGTTTTATTTATTTCAATTGTTTGAAGCATGTTTAGATCTAGGGTTAATATTATTGCTGCGTTTAATAGAATCATGAACGAGTAGTTTCATAGAGTGCGGCTGCGGGGCGAAGGCGCTCTGTGGCTAGTGTGATTAATGTTTTACCTCGGGATCGAATTAATATAATTTTTGAGCAATTTTAGGAGACGAAAACTCTCCTAACAAACAAAACCCAGGCATCGCCGGAATTCGAATGCGCATGGAATCTGGTGACAGGTGGTGCGCATTTGTTAGGGATCCTTTTTCTTATTCTAAAATCAATAAAATCAATAATTGTGGCCCGAGTAAACATTGGTTAGACTAGTCGCGGACGCTGGGTTCCCACGGCTGTACTCTCCTTTTCAAATCCATACTTAGTTAATTTAGTTTGGTAATTTAGTTAGCAAATTAATCTCATTGAACAAGGGGTGGCTACCTAAGAGCCAGGCTAAAACTGCAATTCCACACTTTTGAGTCCTGCACACGTTCGTCCGTCTCTGTGGATTCGACTCCGGTACTTCCGGATATTATGCTACATCAGTCGAGAGTCCTATGCTTGGGACGCGTCTTTATTTTAAGTCACCCGGTCGGTCAAGCAGGTACCAAATTTTTTATGTGTTTTGTTCAACTTATACTCTATTATACTATCCAACGGCAAAAATCAAAACCCTAATTTTGGATCTTAACATATTTATATGTTCTGGACAGTGCAAGAGACGAGTCACGGTCTCGGCGTAAGTTGGAGTTTGAAGATGATGAAGCCTTCTTGAACATGGATGTTCCAATGGAAGATGACGGGATGCAAGATGAATCTAATAACTCAGATGATCTAACAGGTGATATAAATTTTGTTCACTCCAAGATTTCTAATGAGGCAATTCCAAAAGTTGGCATGAAATTTATGACGGAAGAGAGAGCATATCAATTTTATAATGCCTATGCCTACAAAGTTGGATTTAGTGTGCGTAGAAGTAAAGAGCATAAAGACAAGCGGGAGGATAGTAACTAGGATTTTTTGTTGCTCTTGTGATGGCAAACGGGGAAAAGATAAACACGATGTTATTGTTAAATCTCACCACCCTGAGACAAGATTTGGTTGTTTGGCACAAATGAAGATTAAATATTGTCGGGAGACAAAACAATACTATCTTGCTAAATTTGCTCCTGTGCATAGTCATACGGTGTGTACTCCAAGTAAGACTCACTTACATAGGTCTCAACGGAAGTTCAGTGTTGCCCAAGCAGCTCAAGCAGATATGGCAAATGATTCCGGTATAGCTCCAAGGGCAATAGTTGAGTTTATAGCTAGAGAAGTTGGTGGGTGAGCGAGTCTCGGGTTTATTCCCCAAGATTATAAAAATTACTTGCATTCTAAGAGAACTTTACAAATGAAAGTAGGTGATACAGGCGGTGTTTTGGAGTATTTGCAAAAAATGCAACTAGAGGACCCTAATTTCTATCATGCCATACAAGTAGATGACGATGATTTGATAACCAATATTTTTTGGGCAGATGCAAAGATGATGGCTAAGTATGCTAACTTTGGGGATGTGGTTTGTTTTGATACGACATATAGGAAAAACAAGGATGGTCGACCTTTTGCGATGTTTGTTGCGGTAAACCATCATAAGCAAACAACTATTTTTGGTGCTGCGTTATTATATGACGAGTCTGCTGAATCTTTCATTTGGTTATTTGATACTTTCGCTAAGGCTATGAGTGGAAAGATGCCCAGAACTATAATTACAGATCAAGATGCTGCAATGGCAAAAGCATTGGTTGTGCAGTGGCTAGGAACAGTCCATCGACTATGTATATGGCATATTTACCAAAATGCTGCTATACATCTTAGTGGTGTATTTGCAAGATTCATTAGGTTGTTTAACATAAGGGAGAAATGGGCATTAGTTTACGGAAGGCAATCTTTTTGTGCAGATATGACCACCACTCAACGTAGTGAGAGCATGAATTGTGCGCTTAAAAAGTATGCCAACAATAACAAGGGAAAATTATCCAAATGGTCCCTGTAGTTTCACCCGAGTCTCGATTTAATCCCTCTAGTTTCAATTGCACTCCAACGAACCCTGTAGTTTCAATTTTAGTCGAATTGAGTCCCCGATGTTAACTTCTGCTAGCAAACTTAATGGAAATCCCAATTTGGGGGTTTTTTGAGGGTCGAACTCGTCTTTTCACCCACCCTTCGTCTTCCCTAATTTCAAACCCTAACCCAAACCCTAAATCAACCCGGTCCATGGCCTCCAGCGCCAGATTCCACCGCAATGCCGACCCGACCTCCTCTCTCTCTCTCTCTCTACCGTAGTCCACCTTTGTAAGCCCTAAACCACCATAACCTAAAAACCTAAAATCCATCTCATCTTTCACACCCCAATCGGCAAACCCAGTCTCTTCCCCAACCCGACACCACCAATACCTACACCACCGAGACCTCCATAACCTGACCTCCTATCTCTCACAAACCGATTCCCATATCTCTCTCTCTCTCTCTCGGTTCCACAAAACCCACCAAATACTCCTCTCACCCGAACCAAACCAACCAAACCACCAAAATCTTCACCAATCAGTCCTAGAAAGGGTGGGTTTTGGTTGGTTTGGTTCGGGTGAGAGGAGTATTTGGTGGATTTTGTGGAACCGAAAGAGAGAGAGAGAGAGAGAGAGAGAGAGAGAGAGATGTGGGGATCGGTTTGTGAGAGATAGGAGGTCGGGTTATGGAGGTCTCAGTGGTGTGGGTATTGGTGATGTCAGGTTGGGGAAGAGAATGGGTTTTCCGATTGGGGTGTGAAAGATGAGATGGATTTTCGGTTATGGTGGTTTAGGGCTTACAAAGGTGGACTACGGTGGAGAGAGAGAGAGAGAGAGATGGAAGGTCGGGTCGGCATTGCAGCGGAATCCGGCGTCGGAGGTCATGGATCAGGCCAATTTAGGGTTACGGTTTCAAATTGGGGAAGTAGAAGGGTGGGTGAAAAGACGAGTTCAAATAACGGAAGTTTGCTAACGGAAGTTAACGTCGGGGACTCAATTCGACCAAAATTGAAACTACAGGGTTCGTTGGAGTGCAATTGAAACTAGAGGGATTAAATCGAGACTCGGGTGAAACTATAGGGACCATTTGGATAATTTTCCCCAATAACAATGATTTGTTGCATTTTTTTCCAAAATTTTCAAAGGTTAGTTGATAATCGCTGCTATGAAGGACTCAAAACTGATTTCAGAGCAAATCAAAATACCCAATCTTTCAGAGAAAACAAGTTTTTGCCCATTTTTTGTAAGGCCCTGCGAATGCTGAAAGAGTCCTTACAAATATTCGATTTAGCTAATTTTTACAAGTGCTCAAATAAAAACAATTAAAAATAACCCGCGGTTTGAATCATCATTTTGGGACCTAAAATAGGCAAGAGAAAGTATAAAATTTTAGTCTCCACCAATAATTTGGTCTGCTCCAATTTTGGCACCTATAGAGGAAAAAAACGTGAAAGGTAATGTGGAGGAAAAAGGGGGCTGTGAGTTAACGGAGGAGTTGTAACAGGGTTAGGGGTTGAAAGGGGGAGGGTTTTGTGCTAGGTGGTAGCATTTGGGGGATGGGACAGGAGATCCGCTGCCTTCTAAAGCTTCTAGGAATGTATTTCTTTCTTATTTCTCACATGTACTTTTCAAATTGCACCCAGCCCCGTCCTTGTTTCATCAAAGCTCCAAATTAAAGTCTAATTCATGCAAAAGGCTTGGGAACCCTATGTAGGATAGGTTCTTTGTTTAAGTTAAAATAAAATCAACTTTGGAAAGGCAAACAATAGCTAATGACTGAATTAATAACAAGTGATCAAACAGGAATAAGAGAGTGTGAGTAGGGGTGAAGGATTAAGCCAAGTGTACAGAAAGAGAAGGCAGCAATGTTCAGTTCATTCCCCTCAAGATCATCATCGCCCCCGAAATCACAGTTCTAGATGAAAATGTGAGCTCGCGAGCCCTAGCAAGAACAATGCTCTTGTTTCCAAGGCTCAGAGTCACTTTCTCTCTCTAGAATTTCCGTGCTCAAGGATGAATTAGAAGATCTCTCTTGGAATTTGTGAAGGAATGTCCCATATTTATAGGGATCTGCACCCAATCATGGGGCGGCAGACATTTCCCCAATAATATGGTGACACGTGCTCTTTCCGCATACCTAGGCGACGTGGGTGATGTCACTGGCCGTTAGGAAGATTCCATTAGGTCATTCCAGTGCATTGTTCTCCCTCGCGGCAACCCTTAATCCCTCAAAGCCACCAAACCACTTGTATCTCCCCTGTTCCCGCGGTGTTGGTCGTGGTCGCGAGCCCTTTGGCTCGCGCCAAGACCTCTTTCGAGCTCGTATCGACTTCCCTTCCCCTGCCTTTTGGTTAGGTGCCGTCGCGAGCCTAGTTCGCATGTTCACGGGAGCGTTCATTCTTCCCCGTCGCGTCAATCTCCTTCGCTGAGGGTCTCGCGAGGGGTGGACCTCTTCTCGGTGATGTTTCCCTTATTGAGGGCATCCTTTTCTGGAAGTAACAAAAGTTTGGGTATATCATACCGCGAAGCTCCCTCTTCGCGGTGTCTATTCGCTGATTGCTAAATTCAACTGATGTCTGATGTGTCTCTTTCAATTTCACTCGAGCCACGTGGCTATCCATTACGGGTTGGTCAATCGCCACGTCACCAGACGCGCTGACCTTTCCTACACCCTATAATCACAAATTAGCTCAAAGCAAGTCAAGTAACGTAGAATATATCAAATTTAATTTAAGGGGCCTCCATGTATATAATTCAGCACTTGTCATCATCCATTATAGAGAAAAGGATGAAAATGTATTCAAAGTTACATCAATTTGCGGAATAAGTTTTTTTCTGTGCATTTTACAAAACGAATGATTGAAGTGTCATGATGGGCAATAATTTTTTGAGGAGGAACTCACCTCCATAATTTCATATCCCAAAATTCCTCCAAACTTAAGCTTGCAAGTCTCACTAATTCCAAAAATAGTGATTACTGATAGGCGCGCAATATCATAGATATAAGCGCCTAAGTAGGGCGAATTAGCGCACTAGAGGCGCGTTTTATTCCATTTTCCACTTGATGTGGTGTTTTCCTTTGTTTTTGGTGTTTTTGCTGTTTTTGTAGGAAACAGGTCGGAGAAGCAATGTAAAAGTGGACACAAGGTGCCGGGCAAAGTGGGAACCGGGGGGACCCAAGTGAGGACGGCCAAACAAGCTGAGAGTCAATTTTAGAAGAGCCGGTATCGATACAGGTATTGTCCTGTATCGATACCGTGTGCATCATAGCTGAACAGAACGTCTGGGTATCGATACAGGACTTCTCCTGTATCGATACCGAGGGCCTTAAATTGCCCGTTTGACTTTTCCACGTGTGTTGACTTCGGGGAACATAAATACTCCGTTTTTAGGTCGAATTGGGGTTCGCACTTTGTTTTGTTTTTGCTTCCAAGTGGTAGCCGATTTTTCCTCTGGAGATTCAACTTCCCGGAGACTTGCATTGAGGTTTTTGGAGTTTTTGTTCGCTGTTTCAAGTATTGCTTCGGTAACTTCGTGCTTTATTTCCATTAATCTTAGTTCGCGGGAGTTTGTCCGCGCTTTGCTTTCGAATCTCTGTTTTAATTCACATTCAGTATAATAGCTTGGTTTATTTCAGATTATTCTTGCTTGTTCTAGTTAATATGAGTGAGTAGTTTCCATAGGTATGGTCGCGGGGTGATTAATACGCCGTGGCCAGCACTGGGTTTGCTCTTGCTCCGATTTTCACAACAAGCAATGGAAAAAGCAATTTTAGGTTATTAAAGAACTTCCGTTGGACGAATCCGAGTTTCACCGGAACCCATGTAACGCGAGCAACGGGGGACCAAAACTTGTTCTTCGCTGTGCATGGGTAATGGCGACTGTGAGGATTCGCATCTTTCGGGGTATCCTTTTCTCTCTAAAATCAATTGTTTCTTTGGAACACTGAACGGAGCGGGAAATGTCCAGACCTGGTCACTTGTGTTATGACCCCTACGACCGTACCATCTTTTAAATAATTTAAGTTAAGTCAAAATTCTCTTAGTTTAGTTAATTATCCAATCAAATCATAGAGGGTGGCTACCTAAGAGCCGTTTCGAATTTCACAACCCGAGTTTTTAGTTGAGCACTCTCCACCGTCCCTGTGGATTCGATTCCGGTCTTACCGGGTATTATGCTACACCGGTCTCAGCCCTACACTTGGGGCAACCCATTAATTTAGGTCTAGGATTTCGGTCAAGCAATTACCACAGCACAAATTATAGACGTTGCAAGAATATTAACACTCCTAACAAGTTCCAAAACCGACTCATTGGCTGCATTTTGTGGAGTAAATTAGAATCCAAAACCGACTTATTGGCTGCATTTTGTGGCGTAAATTAGTAATTGCATTTTGTGGACTCATTGGCTTTCACTGGGTACCAAATCGAATATTTGTAAGGACTCTTTTAGCATTTGTAGGGCCTTACAAAAAAATGGACAAAAACTTGTTTGCTCTGAAAGATTGGGTACTTTTTTTTTTTATCACTAAAGATTGGGTACTTTGATTTGCTCTGAAATCAGCTTTGAGTCCTTCATAGCGGCGATTATCAATAACCTTTGAAAATTTTGGGAAAAAATGCAACAAATCATTGTTATTGGGGAAAATTATCCAAATGGTCCCGTAGTTTCACCCGAGTCTCGATTTAGTCCCTCTAGTTTCAATTGCACTCCAACGAACCCTGTAGTTTTAATTTTGGTCGAATTGGGTCCCCGACGTTAACTTCCGTTAGCAAACTTAACGGAAATCCCAATTTGGGGGTTTTTTTGAGAGTCGAACTCGTCTTTTCACCCACCCATCTTCTTTCCCAATTTGAAACTCTAAATCGACCCGGTCCATGGCCTCTAGCGCCAGATTCTCCAGTAATGCTGACCCGACCTCCCATCTCTCTCTCTCTCTCTCTCTCTCTCTCTCCCATCCCTATTTGGCGGGTTTTATGGAACCGAGAGAGAGGAGAGAGAGAGAGAGAGAGAGAGAGAGAGAGAGAGAGATGGGGATCGGTTTGTGAGAGATATGAGGTTGGGTTATGGAGGTCTCGGTGGTGTTGGTATTGGTGGTGTCGGGTTGGGGAAGATGAGATGAATTTTCGGTTATGGTGGTTTAGGGCTTAGAAAGGTGGACTACAGTGGAGAGAGAGAGAGAGAGAGAGAGATGGGAGGTCGGGTTGGCATTGCCACGGAATCCGGCTTCGGAGGCCATGGACCGGGTTGATTTAGGTTTAGGGTTTCAAATTGGGTAAGAAGAAGGGTGGGTGAAAAGACGAGTTCGACCCTCAAAAAAACCCAAATTGGGATTTCCGTTAAGTTTGCTAACGAAAGTTAACGTCGGGGACTCAATTCGACCAAAATTGAAACTACAGGGTTCCGCTCGAGTGCAATTGAAACTAGAGGGACTAAATCGAGACTCGGGTAAAACAACGGGACCCTATAATCACAAATTAGCTCAAAGCAAGTCAAGTAACGTAGAATATATCAAATTTACTTTAAGGGGCCTCCATGTATATAATTCAGCACTTGTCATCATCCATTTTAGAGAAAAGGCTGAAAATGTATTCAAAGTTACATCAATTTGCGGAATAAGTTTTTTCTGTGCATTTTACAAAGCGAATGATTGAAGTGTCATGATGGGCAATAACTTTTTGGGGAGGAACTCACCTCCATAATTTCACATCTCAAAATTCCTCCAAACTTAAGCTTGTAAGTCTCACTAATTCCAAAAATAGTGATTACCACAGCACAAATTATAGACGTCGCAAGAATATTAACACTCCTAACAAGTTCCAGTTTTGATTAGAGAAAAATTGAAGAATGAACTACTCATATTTTTTCCGGCAGTAAATATGATATTAAACTTAAACTAATTATTTACTCCCTCCATCCCAATTTAAATGTCCTTTACGGGAGACCGGGCTACTTTGACTTTAAAAAATAAAATACTTTTTAAATTTTTTTTTGCACTGTTCAAAAGATCTCAACAACTACTTTTGAATGGTGTACAAAATTTTGAATTTTTTTTTTTAGAAATACATTTTCTTTCAAAGTCAAAATGACACGACTTTACATAGGGGACATTTAAAATGGGACAGAGGGAGTATTAATATACCCATTTAATTTATTTTTTAAATTTACGAAGCAAAAAATTTGGATCACTGTTTTGAGACCCTTTATGATCTACAAATAATTGAGTTTGAAAGGGTCTCCAGACAAAGACAGGGTTTACAGGTGAAAAATTCTTTCCCAAGAAATAGGGCCTAACAAACAAACAGAATATGAACGATTCTCTCTCTCTCTCTCTCTCTCTCTCTCATCCTTGGATCGTCCAAAACTATAAATCTTACAAGCTGATTCTCATCTCACAAATCATAATCCAAACTCCCATGATGAGGCTTTCTCTCTTCTGTTTTCTAGCCAAATATAGTATTATGTACAAGTGTTTCGTCTTGTATATGTATATTTTACTTTCTGAGATGAAGACTAATCTAGCATCAATGGTCAACGAAAAGATCATATGGTTTTTGGTTTCTAATATGCTTTATGTACTTGGCTCTGGCATCGCACCAAATAATGAAGCTTGAAGATTTAAAAGGACAGAGATGATGGTTATTTTTTGTTGACATGTACATATAAAAATTTACTTCACCAAGTTTCCAAGTTTTCTATACCAGACACCTTTCTTTTTCTATTTTTTAGCTTTTCCACCCGTTCGTCTGGTATAACAAAAACATAGTCTTTGGAAAATCACAACTAAATGCCAATTTTTCTGTGGTTTTCTTCTCACGGGAATAAGAAAAGATTCTGCGTCTGTGGTGCAACCGCATGGTGCGCGTATGGAGCCTACTCTTCGTCAACATTGGCGCGAATTTTCCCCCCAAAAACGGCCGCTGAGTTTCTTTCCATGAGAAAAAGAAAGGTGTGGCAGACTGCAGTTTTGGAGATTGTTGGTTATTTACAACCTTTCTTAGATGCCAACTGATGATGTAGAGTTCGGATTGGTTCGGAACAGTACTGTATATCCCATGACAACTCAGGAGTTCCTAGAAGCCATAGCTGACCAAGCCCATTGCAAGGAAACTCTCATTGACATGGTGAAGAGAACCCAATAAATGGCTGATTCAATCCTCAGTTCTGAAAACATTTTCTCTAGTAGTCATAGACCTTAAAGCGTCGAAACAAAAATACAGAGAGTTGGGGAGAGGAGAATTACATGTAGGAGAAGAACAAAAGAAAGGCACTTGAAGAAGCTCTAGTTTTTTGTTTTCTCAGAGGACCTCTGTAGTTGTTTCTTTTTTTTTTTTTTCCTTCTTCTTGCCGGTTATCTAGAGGCGGGGAAGAATACGATATATAGAGGTCCAATAGT
Source organism: Vaccinium darrowii (assembly GCA_020921065.1). Classification (NCBI taxonomy): domain Eukaryota; kingdom Viridiplantae; phylum Streptophyta; class Magnoliopsida; order Ericales; family Ericaceae; genus Vaccinium; species Vaccinium darrowii. The sequence continues at coordinate 25,759,166 of CM037155.1, read as the reverse complement.
ACCACGAAAAGCCCATGATAGTTGTAAGCCCAATAGGCCGAATTTCCTTTGGTTTGGCAAATCCATGCCTAAAACATGTACTTTGTCGTGTATCGTATTTTTATGACACTGTTATTTTCGGTATTTAATTTTAGAGTGTCTATTTTAGGTGTGGAAAAGGAATCATCTCAATATGTATTTTTTTTATTCGAGTGCGGTAGTTTTAGTCAAGACGGGTCGCTCATATTGAGTTTGTGAATTTTTCTTCACGAGCGGATCCTTAAATTTGTATTTGCTATGAAGTTAAATTTGAACTGCCCTCAAGTACTTGATAAAACGAACTTTGATCGTTCGAAAGCAAAACTGAAAAAACCGTTGGATTTTACAATTAATCATATTGAGTCCAATGATTCGGATATTGATGATAAATATGATACGGAAGATATACGTTTGTTTATCAAAAAAATTAAACGCTCTTTTAAGAAAAAGATTAATAAAAATAAAAATAGTGAAAAAGATAACAAGAATTTTTTATCTTTCACAACCAAGTTTCATGATAGCCAGAAAGAGAGAATTGATGCCTTGCATGAACTTGATGTTCTTAAACAGAAGCATCTGACTCTTGAAAATAAGATGCATGTTTTATTTGAGACAAACAAACTTCTTGAAGCAAAAGTAGCAAATTTGCAAGTTGAACTTGACAAGGCCAATGCTACTTTTAAGAATTTGAATGCAGGTTCACAAGTTCTAGAGGACGCCGTCTTGGTATCTCAAAACATGGATTCAAATAAAGAAGGCCTTGGTTCTATAGAAAGTGATTCATCATCAAAGGCAAGAGGAAACTTTATATTTATTAAGTCTAGTGGTAGTGCTCACATTCCTCCTGTGGCCAATAAAGCTAAGTTGCGCATCAACAAGACCAATGTCAAAGGAACTCGCAGAAAGGCAGATTCTCCGAAGACAAAGATACAATGCGCAGCGATTAAAAATACCACTACCCAGCGTGGTGAGGCAAATCCTTTCAAATATATTCCTGTTTGTTATTATTGTGGTATCAAAGGTCACATTAGACCCCATTGTAAGAAATTGCATGTGGCACATATGTATTGCACACAGGTGGAAAGTCCACATGGTCTTGACAAGTTGGTTCCTGCATGTCATTTTTGCGGAGTAGATGGACACATTAGACTATGATGCTTTAAACTTCATGGATACACTACTGCTCCACACCAATATTATGCAAATAGCAATGAGAGTAAAATTCATAGGCCAAGGCATATAGTGACACCACAGCCTATTGATAAGAATATTGTAATTGCCAAACACATGCCTAAAATTGTTAGAAAAGTCAAGACTAAACTTATTTGGGTAAGAAAGTTAAACTTGGTAGCCTGTGAGAAGTTGCCTACTAATCCTCTAGATGACACTGGATCATCCAGAGGCATTGACTTTGCCTTTTGAGGCTTGGTCTCATACTTGTAGTCTAGGTTGGTGTTCATTGCATATGGTTTACCTAGAGTTATGGTTTGTGTTGGTCTTTATATTTTTATTGCTTAGTTTGTTAAATTTTTCATTTACAAAAATCTCAAAAAGATTTAAAGATTTTATTTATTCGTTTTTATGTTCCCAATGTTGCTTTCCTTTACAGTTGTCTTAATTATCTTGTTAAAAAAAAAAACTATCTTTTTGTGTTTGTTGCCCTGTAGACATCACGGTGGATCAGTTAATTGTTATGAGATGTTGTGAGGATCTTCATATTGTGTATGCATATGCATCTCTTTTATCTCTATATAGCTTGGATGATATTCTAGAATCAAATGTAGTATGGATCATGTCCTATGATTTACTCTTCATTCACATCAGCTATAGCGAGCTCCTTAACTCCTGACTAACATTTCTCATGTAGCTGGCATGTGCCTTGTGTAACTCTTTTGAGATTGACCGCTTAGCATTTATGATTATATCACGGCCATTTATATAACAAAAAAAAATATTATTGTACGGGTGTTTAGTTGAAAAGTGTGATGAGATTGAATTCATATTCTCTGCATTTTCAAGCTTTTCACTTAGTAACCGGGGCTCTTGTCTCAGTAAGCAGTGAGTGTTCGCGTCAAACGGTGGAGAGTTTCGGGATTGTAATATGGGGTTTGCTTGAGTTCGTAGTCTTTTTGACTCGAGTAATTAAGTCCGTTGGGGTATTCTCTATACCTAGTGCCCTAAGGCCATTTGGTTTGAGTGTCACTAGCCTAAAGCTCGCTATACGGGTCAATTAGAAAGCTTAAGGGACTTAGGCATTGCACGACCACATTATGAGAATTGAACTTAGTTAAGGAGGTTCTTTGTATTAAAATACAAAATAAAAAAATGCATGAGAGGAAGGTGGAAATTCACTCAGTATTTGTTGAGGGGGAGTTTGACTCATTGACAAATCCAAAAATGCTTGGTTTGACTTCTTGAGGGGAGTTTATCTTGGCACTCTGTGCCTACATGAGAAATCAAGTTTTGTGTTAAGTTGATCTCACTATAATTGACGTGACTCACACACTCACTTTTGTCGTCGGTACTTGACTCATGATACATCTGTTATCTAAGTATATTCTTGCTATTTGAATTTAAGATGTGTCAGTGCATTATACTTTGTGTGTGCTCATTGAATCCCATAACCATCAACCTGCTTCACGTGTGCTTGATCTTGAAAGAAATTTTATTTTGCATGAATGATTTGTGTCAAGTGTGGTGGGAAAATTCCGACGTAGGGTACAACCTTCCTGGAATGTACTCGCCTCTTCTACCAAGTGATCCTGCACCAGAGAGCACAGATTAGTGTCGCTCGGGCCTCTTGCCCAAGGACACTCCGACGATCAAGTTAGTCGAGCTTAAGAAGAGAGCACAAAAGTATAGGTCTGAGATTGTGTGTGTACCTCTAGGGTTTATCCCTTGGTATTTATAGATATCCATATACTTGCTCTCCAAGATATGTGACGTCACTCGTCACGTTCATGGTCACGTGACACGGCCTATCGCGGGACACCACGTGGCCACCTAGAGTCTTCTAGAAGCCTTTCCTACAGTGCCAGCTGTCCCTCGGCATGTGCCTCTTGTAACCGCCTTAATGACCCGATCGGTCGAGCTCATGGGTCGGGCTGTAACCGCCCACCCGTACCGAGCTTGACCCTACTGGCCCATTCATGAGATCTTGGATCGGAGTTACTTCTTTCGGCCCTAACAGAGCATCATCAGATTACGTACGGTAATCTTTACATTCGGCTCTAACGGGGTGGAACGCCTCATCCATCCATAATGTACGGTGTTTATGATATTCAGCCCAATAGGATATATTCGGCCCCCACATCAAGGAGTCCCTTTAGTTTTATCGTTCTTCAAAGAAAATTTCATAAATAACTAATACGGGGTAGCTCTAATTATGTCTCTTATATACTTGGTTTTATTTTTTAAGAGGGGCAGTCATTCACTAATTCTACATCGAATACTCAGGATCTTTTTCTTGAAATTGGTTTCGTTGTACCAAAGTTATTCATTCTATCCATTAGGATTGCTTGTGTGAGGATTGTGTTGGCCCTAGTTGTTTCCTAATCTCATTATATTTCTCTTGGCAACTAAATCATTCTGCAACATTCTTAATTATAGCATCTCTTTCAGCACGTCAGTATGGCTAGTTTATGACTCTTGCTGTCGTTCATTGTGGTGCATTTTCATTTGTTGACTCTGGCTGGTTCCCATGTTTCATGGCTATTCATGCTTTTCTTAATTGCACACTATTATCCCTTGATATTCTTGCTTATTATTTCCTTTGTCCTTCCGTGACAAAAAGGGCGAGAAGCTTAACACTAACAGTTTGAGTGAAGTGTTTATATTTGTGGTGCAGCTTGCGGGTTTCCTATTCACACCATTTTAGGGGGATACAATTTTTAGTGTTTACTATGTTTTGTCATGGAAGTGCCAAAGGGGGAGATTGTAAACCCAATAGGCCGAGCTTCATTTGGTTTGGCAAATCCATGCCTAAAACATATACTTTGTCGTGTATCGTATTTTTATGACACTGCTATTTTCGGTATTTATTTTTTGAGTGTCTGTTTTAGGTGTGGAAAAGGAATCATCTCAATATGTATTTTTTATTCGAGTGCGGTAGTTTTTAGTCAAGACGGATTGCTCATTTTGAAGATAAAGTTAGATGCTACCTGTTTTTGCTCAAGCATTTCAAGGGTCTCTACTAGCACAACATTTTGATTGAGTTTGCTGGATGTTTGGCTCGAGCAAAGCAGTCGGCAAAATTGCATAAGGAAAAAGTTAGATGCTGCATGTTTTGCTCAAGCATTTCAAGGCCTTTTTATTAGCAAAACATTCTGTTTGTGTTTGCTGAATATTTGGCTCGAGCAAAACAGCCGGCAAAAATGCCCGATTTAGCAACTACAAAATCTCAGCCATTAGGTCGAAAAATTATGAGAGCTGCGGTGATAAGAACCCTAATACCAATATTTCCATCTCTTATCACTTTCGGCGGCTAGGGTTTGTGAACCTTGAAGAATTGTGAAGGCTTGTGAATGCCGTGAGTTTCAAGATCATCTTCAAGGGGTTTGTTCTTCGTTAGAAACAATCAATCTCTGAGTAAAGCCCTTTCGTGGAGTTTGAGAGGCGCTTCAAAGTCTTTCGGTGGATTCCAGGAGGCAAACGGAAGGCTTGTGGATTCAAGGCAGCGGCGGTCAAAGCACTAGGTGTGGTGAGTGAGGATTCGACAAGTTGTTCTTAGGTTCGATTGGTGAGGATTCACGATCGTTGGTAAGATTGCTTGTAACTACACATAGTGTAGTGTTTTGATTCCTTCCTGTGGTTTTTACCCGTATTGGGGTTTTCCATGTATATCGTTGTGTTCTTCATTTGTTTGCTTTCCGTTGTGTGATTGGTTGACATCTTGTTTGGTGGGATGATTTTCTACAAAAGATTAAAAATAGCAAATCTATAAACCTAGGCAAACTAGGGTTTTTCATTAGCCAACTGACATCAATCGGTTGGGTGGAGAGATTTTTCTTCTTTTGGGATGTTCTTTCTATTTCTGTTTTTGGTGTTCTGGTGAAGGTCCTAGTTGGAGTTCAGGTTTTATGTATCCTGCTTTGTTTTGTTGTTTGATTGGTTGCTTGTCTGCTTGTCAACTTTTCAATCTTTTGGGTCACGAGAGACATATGATTATCGTCGGCTGGGATGCCAACCTCCTTGGGATGCCACTTCTTGTTTTAATTCTTTTCTCTTGTCCCTGTTAACTTTGAATTATTGTTTTTTGATTAATAAGTCTTTTTTCCGTTCACCAAAAAGACCCAAACACAACACCCCACTAGACATAACACCCATACTTTTAAATATCGGCCGATACGGTTCGTACCGGAATTTTGAGCCTCTGATACAGATACACACCGATATAGCGGTGTGACTAAAAATCCGTACATAAACCGGCCTATTCCCGGAATGTATCGGTGTATAGGCCAAGACGGAATCTAGTTCAGAGAGTACGGCCGAGACAGGAAAAAAGGAAAGGAAAAAAAAAAAGAAAAAAAAAAGAGAAAGGAAACCCACCTCTGATTTCTCAAGAAAGAGAAATGAGAGCGGGAGCGAGACTGAAACCTGATCTTCTTCTCCTCTGATATTTTCGCCCATAGCCGTATCTCTCAATCTTCCATCATACAAAAACAAATCAGAGGATTCACAAAAGAAAAAAAAAAGTTGAAGTTTATAGATCCACAAAACAAAAACCACAAATGACCGATCTACTCCAACACAAAGCCAAACTGAGAGAGAGAGAGAGAGAGAGAGGGTGAGAGGGGTTCTCTGATGTGCACCATCGTCGGAGGCTGAGAGCCAAGAAGGGTGCATTGCTGCCATGGCAGAGATTGACACAGAAAGAGGCGTAAAGAAGGAAGAAGGCAGTCCTTTGTTTTTGGTTTCAACTTTTAAGTCAGAGAGTTGGGTCCCGCTGTAAGGGGATTTAATTCTCTATGCTACCACACGTGAAATCTCTTCTGGGATCAACAGTTCGGATTGAAAATTGCATAATAATTGATTTTGTATTATAACCTGGTGGTTTGGTTCAATTATGTCTTAAGATTGTATAAAATGTGACAAATTATGTCAAATGAGATTACAAAAAATGTGTATCACAAAGTTTTATATGAGTTGCTAATGATTTTAAAAAATTCACGAACTCTATACCCGATTCCTGCGACATATTGCCAATACGTCTCGATACCGATACCGCTATTTAAAACTATGATAACACCTCAAGGAGTAGACAAATCTGAACACCCTAACCCGGCAGACCGCACAACGCACCAGAGCCCCAGGCCAAACCAAAGCAACCACAACAACCACACAATTGAGACCATACTTTTGAATATCGGCCGATACAAACCGTATCGGCCGGTTTGTACCGGAATTTGAAGGCGCCGAGACGGATACATGCCGATATAGCGTTGGGAAGAAAAATCGCATAGTGTCTCGCCCGTTTCACGATACGTCTCGGTGTCTCGGCCGAGACAGTGTCCAATTCACCGTGTATCGGCCGAGACAGTTGAATAGAAGACAGAGGTGACCTGTGATGGTCATCCTTTTCAGATTTTCAGCCTTCTCCCACATTTTCTAGATCTGGTCTTTGAGAAAAATTAATGACAAGTTGAAATCCTTGTCCCTCTTCTATCTTTACTATCAAATTCCTCCAACATTTGCCAAGAAAGAGGAAGGGGAGAGAGGGGAAGAAACTGGAAAAAAAAATTGCATAGAGGGGCCGGGGATCTTACCGGCCAAGGGAGCTCGATCTTTTACACCATCATCGACTACAAGCCAAGCCGGAAGCTACTCGACGTCTCTACCTCAGATTCTCAAGTTCCCATCCAAAGGTATGTTCCGAACTTTAAGGTTACAACAGTTTATACTTATAGATCCACAAATGCAACACAAAATTGAAGAGAAATTGATTGTTCTTTGTTGTGGCGGGAGGGGGAGAGAGAGAGAGAGAGTGAGAGAGTGTGGGGAGTCGGGGGACTGGGTCAATGGTCATAGTGACCCGGTCACTGGCCGAACTGCTCATGGCCGCTCAGAGCATCTCGTTCTTGCCATCTCCTGTAATTGCCGTGGAAGAAAAAATCACTTACTGAATAGTCAGCTGCCAAACTGTCTTGACCTGTAAGGGTAGCTCTTAGCTTTATTAAATCCACCACCTCCTTCGAGTTTGGCACCTTATTTTGATAGTATACTCATTCATCACCTTCCACAAGGACCTTAAGATAGCAAAGGGAATACAATTCCAAATCAAACTAACTTTTTATTGCAGTTCTAAAAAAAACTAACTTTTGATTTGTGCTTGTAATTTAACCACCGGAATAGGAGAGTAGAGACTAACTGAGGACAACCAATTGGATTCCCCACCAGTTCATCATTTCACATCAAGCTTCCCAGACAGGTGCACACAAAAGAAATGAATGATCCAGGGACTCCAACATGTACTAAAATCATTTCTACTGTCTAACAAATTACCGAGACCGAATCCGAGAGTAGCAACTAGAGATGACAAAAGGGCGGGTTTGGACGTGTTGAAAATTGAAATGCTCATGGGTTGAATATGGGAGGTTCAGGTATGGATCAAGTCATGCTGGGTCCTACCCAACCGTTTTTTTCATCCCCTTTTGGCCTTGCAAGTATAAATCTCCAAAAGATCAAGATTTCGTGTATAGCTTCTAAGAAAATATATGTAATTGCAATTTAAATAGACCTGCATGCAGATAAAATTTGGGTACAATCTTTAGCTCACATGACCTTCCCATAACTGTATCTACCACAATAAACACTACTAACAAAATGTACGTTACAAATCCATCTCCGCTAAATGAATTCCACGATACCCCAATTTCTCTATGAAGACTATGTTGGAATGGTAGAGAGGCACTGGTAATAGTGGAAGCGTCACAAAATGCACACACGTACGCAAGAGTTTTTACGTGGTTCCCCAAGATCAGATACATCCACAAGAAAAGAGTATTTCACTATATGGGGTAGATACAAATATAATGGAGGGAGTTCTATTCAACCTCAATCCCAAATCACTTCACTCATGATTTGTTCTCTCCCACTGAGTGTGGGGAGAAACCCCCACTGGGGTTCTCTCAATCTCTCAAGGACACTTTAGTGTTCTTTTCCCTCTCTACCACTCATGCTTTTCAACACTCACAAAGTACATCCTTATATAGGTATACAAATGGGTGTGAACACTGGTGGCCGTCACCAATTTCAAATTGAACTCTTCCTCCTCCAAAAGTCTTCACAAAAATCTTCCAATGCATATCCGATCTTTGACTTTGATATTCGGAAATACAAAACTCAATCTTAATTACTTTTCAACTTCCCCCCTTAAGCTTGATTTTCTCACCAACACGTGTCTCTAGTTTGCTCATCATCTCGTCCTCACGTCATCATGTACAGCAACGCTTTGCTCGCACCAGAGGCTCATTACACTAGATGGTCTCACACCCCACCTAGAAAGAGGCTGACTCTTGTCTGTTGACACAATCTCGTTGATATTTCTTCAATCCGCCTTATCACTTTTGGCATTTTTTTGATTGCCAAAATTTCATCTTTACATATAGTACTATTCACACGCATAGTACTGTATATTTATAGTTGCACATAGATCTAGTGGTGCCACCCACACTAGATAATTCCTCACTGCTTTGCCTTAAAGGCAAATCTGACTTCTTCTTTACTTTCGTTGGTGAAACCACAGACTTTGAAAATTCAAAGTCACACCTTACAAGAAATTAATTCTGGGCCCACTTGCCTTTAACAAGTACACTGCTCCTTGGCTTTCTTCAAAGAACACTTCACCAACTGAAATAAAAAATGCTCTTGCTCTGGTAGGATCTTCACAGAGGAATAACTTGCAGTGATGACTCACGGCTGAGGTTCCTTCTTCCGGGGCGATGGCGGACGTCGGTGAGAGCAGCGGCTTTTGCAATTATTATTATTTTTTGTTAAAGGAAAAAATGTTGTCTTTGTTGAAATCATTGAATAAATTCTCGGTAGTGCCAACAACACTGAATAATTTCCTTGGGTGGGATCTGGATAATTGCCAGTGGCTTAATATTGCAGCATGTGCCTTGATTTCTTTAATAAAAACACATCTGCCACTTGCAATTGTGTTCCTCACTTGTCTTCAATAATTGATGATTTCCAAGACAAACTGGTGCACCGTCTTCCCCATCCCTTTATCTTTTTCCTTCTTTTTTTCTTGCTCCCTCATCTTCCTCTTGCTCTGCTGAAAAAAGAATAGAGCAATACCACCATCTTCAAACAGCCCTTGGGTGCTCGTTTCAACTCCAATTTTGATGCCGTATCGACGAGCTCTATCTTCCTCAAATTTCAAAAGTGATTTTCATCCAGTTTGAAAAAATGGTTGTTTCTGATATTTGCTCAAATCAGTCTTGTTCCAGGCTGATTCGTTCTGACATGGCCCTCTTGGCCTTGATAGCAGCTTCTTCTTGGCTACTTCTCATGAGTCGGTTTTGTACCGGCTCTATTTTGTCCTCGCTGACAAAACTCCATTTTCCTCTGGGTTTTCCCAGAATCGTCTATGCTCTTACCTAGAGCTTTGATACCACTGTTGGAATGGTAGAGAGGCACTGATAATAGCGGAAGCGGCACAAAACGCACACACACATACACAAGAATTTTTATGTGGTTCCCCATGATCAGGTACGTCTATGGGAAGAGAGTATTTCACTATATGGGGTAGATACAAATACAATGGAGGGAGTTCTACTCAACCTCAATCTCAAATCACTTCACCCATGATTTGTTCTCTCCCACTGAGTGTGGGGAGAAACCCCCATGGGGTTCTCTCAATCTCTTACACTTTAATATTCTTTTCCCTCTGCCACTCATGCTTTTCAACACTCATAAGTACATCTTTATATAGGCATACAAATGGGTGTGAACACTAGTGGCCATCACCAATTTCAAATTGAACTGTTCATCCTCCAAAAGTCTTCACAAAAATCTTTCAATGCATATCCGGTCTTTGACTTTGATATTCCCGTGTGGAAATACAAAACTCAAGCTTAATTACTTTTCAACAGACTAAAAATAGTGAAATTGATCTAACCCTGCAGCATTCCGAAAGTACCACCCATCAGGAAGTTATCTAGAATTTGTAGGCGTATCAAAATGCAGCAATTCCATATCTTAGTCCATAACAATCATTGTCCAAAGCAAAAACCAGTTGTCCATCATAAAGAAGCATCAGTAAATGTGCAACAAAAAACATAGCAACCTCTCATTGATCCACCCCATTGGCGGATTTATTCATAATTGTAGTGTAGGGTCTGGGTGTAAGTTGTATAACACAAACAGAGTATTTGAAAAATCGCAACTAAATGCCAATTTTTCTGTAGTTTTTGTTTGACAGGATTAAGGAAAGGATTCTGCATTTGTAGCTGCGCAACCACAATGTGCGCGTCTGGAGCCTTCCTCCTCCTCAACGTTGGCTCAATTTTTTTCCATGCAAAAATGGTGTATTCATTTTTTGAGATTCTCTGTAAGGTCGCACTAGATGTGTTGGTTATTTAAAACCTTTCTAAGATGTAACATTGTGGTTTAAAAAAGCTTCTATTCCATTGATTGTTATGCCTTCAATTAATTATGGCTATTTTTTGCAGCTCCGGTGACTGTGTTTCAAGAACCCTTCTCGCCATTGCAAATGTTGTTCTTTTTTTTTTGTTACTCTTCCTTGCTATTCCTAATCTTTCAAAGGAAGTGAGATGGGTTTATGGCTGCTTCGTGGGTGTGCTCCTCCTCCTTATCAATGATGGAGCATACATACGCTCAAAAGAGGCAAAGCAAGTGAAGCGAAAAAAAACAAAATGACGGTGCAACTGTTTCCCCGGGACCTCAACGCCTTGGTGGTGCCGGTGTCACTCCATCACCTAAAGCGGAATTCAGAAGGGATCCCACCAATATTTCCTGACGTGGAGCGAAGGTTTGTCATTCAAGTGTTCCATGTCACAAGTGCCCCAGCAATAGTACTTTAGACAGCACACTCGGGTCTTGAGATTAATTGGTGTCCGATTTGCTTTGAGTTCATTAACTTCGATTTGTAAAAAGTTAGGAGAGGTATGAAACTCACAACTTCCAAACCAAAGGAGGTTGTGTGCCAAGAGCGTGGAAAAATCTACTGAAATATTCTATTCTAAATGATCGAGCTTCATTTCTTGGTGCGACCAGAGCCTATTACATAAAGCATGATGGAAACAAAAAACCTTATGATATTTTCGTTGATCATTGATGCTAGATTAATCTTCATGCTAGAAAGCATAATATACATGTACAGAAGAGAGAGAATCTCATCATGGGAGTTTGGATTATGATTTGTAGGAGGAGAATCAGCTTGTAATATATGTATAGCTCTGGAAGAATCAAGGATGTGAGAGCGAGAGCGGGAGCGAGAGAGAGAGAGAGGGAATCATTATTCAGTTTGTATGACTCTTTCCTTTATCATGCCAAGGTGACACGTCAACTTAATTAAGACCCTATTCAATGGGAAAGAAAGTTTCTTGCGGGAATCAGTTTCCCTCTATACCAAAATAATTAGAGAGCAAATCACCTCTAAGTGTAAGGACCAAGTTTTGGAGTTCTTTGTTTTGGCAATTCCATTTGACAAAACACACATTTAAATCGAGTTGTAATTTTATTTTTTAGAGTGTCTGTTTAGGTGTGGAAAGGAATCATCTCTTTATGTAATGGTTGAGAGTGCGGTAGTATTTATTTTAGTGGTCAGTTGAGTAGGTTATTTTACTTGTTTAGAAGTTGCTCAACGACTTGCTCAAGCAACATGTCCAGCAACCTTGCTGCCAAGAATCTACAGAAAACTTCAGGACTTGCTCGAGCAACCTGTCGAGCAAGTTGGGCGCGAAAAGCTATCTATAAATATTGATGTGCTAGGGTTTTTTTATTATCTCTCATAACATATAGTAGCCGACTTTTTGGAAGAAAAAGGAGAGAGAAGTTCTTTGATCTTTTGAGTGATTACCTTGGAGTTTCAATGCAATCGAACGATCGTACAACTACATGATCATCTCCAAGAAGTTCTCTACAAACTAGAAGTGATTTCTAGGGAATACTTTTGGTGGGATTCCGAAAGTTTCCAAGGAAGGCTTGTGCGATTCAAGGCGTTGGCGATCAAGATCACTGGGTGCGGTGTACGTGTGACTCGGCAGGTGATACTTAGAACTTTGTAAGGATTTACATCGTTTGGATAGGTATATCTGTAACTGCACAATGAGTATAGTGATTTTGATTCTTTCCCGTGTTTTTTTACCCATTTAGGGTTTTCCACGTATATCTCTGTGTTGTGGGTTTTGACTGCTTGCGTAATTTTCTGTTGGTTGATTTGATAAGTGATTCGCATTCATACTGTTAGGGTTTTAACAGATTTTAAGGGAACCCTGGTTTTTCAATTGGTATTAGAGCTAGCTGCTCCTTCCGTTAGGATTTATTTTCCTAGAGCAGATCCATCATGAGTATGAATATGAATCACGTGTCTAGAAATTTGCCTATACTTGATGCTGATAATTTTGATTACTGGAAATCCAGAATAAAGGCTATAATGAGATCTGCAGGTGAAGAAATTTGGGATTCATGTATTGTGGGGTACACTCGACCCATGAAAACAGTAGAGGACAAAGAGGTTAAAAAACCCCAATTTGAGTTATCAGTCACCGAAAAAGTATTACTTCAGGCTAACAACCGTGCACTTGATATTTTATTTTCTGCTGTTGATATTAATGAGCACAGGAAAATAGCTAACTGTGAAATAGCGAAAGAGGCATGGGACATTCTGGTTACTTGTCACGAGGGAACAGACGTGGTTAAGCAGTCTAAGCTGGAAAGGCTTACTACGAAGTTTGAGACCATCAGAATGCAAGAGGAGGAGACATTTAATCAATTTTACTCCAAGCTCATCGCCATCGTCAATAGCTGTGAGAACTTGGGTGAGCCAATTCCTTCCTTTCGTATTATTAAGAAAATTTTACGTTCCTTACCTCCTAGATTTAAAACTCAAGTAACTATGCTGGAAGGTAAGAGAAAATTAAAAGAAAAATCTGTTCAAGAAATAGTTGGGATTCTCCAAACTTATGAGGCTGACCTAGCAATCTGAACCTGTTCAGCCTAAAATAAAACATTCTGAGACTTCTATTGCTTTTAAAAGTACTCAAAAAAATAAGAAGGGTTCAGATAATGATAGTGATGTCGATTTTGAAGAGATGAAAGTTTTTTTCAAACATTTTAAAAATAGTATGAAAAAGACAAATGATAAAAGAAAAGGAGAGTTTTCTAACAAAATTAAAAAGGAGGGAACAGGACCACCTGAGGGGCCACAGTGTTTTGAGTGCCATGGCTTTGGTCATTATGCCAAAGAATGTGCCAATAAAAAGAAAGAGAAGAGTTTTGTTGCTCAAACGTGGGATGATAGCGATTCTGATAAATCAAATAAAGAAGAAGGTGGCGAAGAAAATAATGATAGAAACTTTTTGGCTTTTGGAGTTTCTTTAAACCCACAGAGTCTTTCCGAATCGAGTGATTCTGAGATAGATAATAGCGAGCCAAAAAGTTGTGATGATTTAGATGAGGCCAGAGAGGAGTATAACAAACTCCGTATTTTTAGTAAAAAATTAATGAAGGTGAATGATAAGCTTTCGAATAAGGTCAAGAGTTTAGAAGTTACTTTAAATGAACGCACTCGAGAGAGGGATGAGAGAAATAAAGAAATTGAGATTCTTCTCGAGAAAAACAAAGTGTTGATTTGTGCCAAGTCTAAGGAGAAAGTAAAGGATGACACAAAGACAGGGACCCAAGTGTTGGATCATATTCTTTCCATCCAACGACATCCTAGCGATCGTTCAGGGCTGGGTTATCATGCGACATCTTCAACTCCGCAAATTGGGACAGAAGGGATCAATCATAAAGATAAGAAGAAGAATACTAATGGCATGCAGAACAGGCTCAATTCTCCCGTGGCAAAGAAGCAAACGACAACAGTGGTAAACGGACATCTCAAACGCAAGGAGGTAAAAACTGAAGTTATTGATAAAGCTAAGTCTCAGGTTTTTAATCCTGTTGTTAAATTCATTCCTACTTGTCATTATTGCGGTATGACTGGCCACATTAGACCGAACTGTAGGAAAATGCATGAGTTGAACACTTCACATGATGTATATGTAGCTCATTCTTATGGTCATAATAGTTTTGTGCCAATTTGCCATCATTGTGGAATTAGAGGCCATATTCGTCCTTACTGTTTTGCCCTTCATGGTTATTATAGGACCCCTCCCCGCTATCATAACATGAATAATCATAGGGAGTACTTTCAGAGGCCTAGACATAAAACTCATTCGCATGCTAATTTTACTTCGAGAAATCCAACACCCAAAACTACTAAAAAGACTAGTGTTGAAAAGGGCAAGCCTAGACAGATGTGGGTTCGTAAAAGTGATTTAGTATCTCGCGTTGACGATGATCTTGACTCTCTAGATGACTATAGTTCACTTGGAGAGTTTGGCATTGCCTTTTAAGGCTAGGTTTTGGTTCCATAAATGACGTTTATTTGATCATACATATCTTAATACCTAGATTTATGGAGTTTAATTTATAGTTTGTTTCATAGTTGTCTTATTTTTGTTTTCTTTGAGTTATTATATCAAAAAAAAAAATCATTTTTTTTGTGTGTGGATTGAGCCTGATAGTCTCGGTGCGTAGTTGAATATCATTGGATTTTATGAACATGTTCATCCTTATTTTTATTGCACTTCTTTTTGGTATTCTCCCTGCAAGAACATTTGAATGCCAATAAACCATGGGTATCCGACATTCTGTACACTTATTCATGGCTATTATGGATGGTTGACAATTAGGGGTCTTGTTCTCATAAACTTGGTCTGTATCTTGAGATTTCTTTTTGAGATTGACCCGTGGTTAGAATTCCAAATGTGATGTTGAAATCCATCCACCACCATTTGTTTTTTGTCTCCATCTCCCCGTCCAGAATTGAGAGAATGAATGACTTGAGGAAAGGGCTACCTATAGGACAAAAGTCCTAGTAGTGTGAAAGCCACCGATGATAGTGCAAAATACAATAAAAAAAAAAAAATTTCCATCGGTGAGGTTATATAAAAAAATGAGAGTTTATGGAAAAGGTGGTAATAGTATTGGACCACTTGCTTAGTAACCGGTTGCATTCGGCTCTATCCAGTCCGGACGGTCGCATCAAACGGCGAGTGGGGTAAAAGTGTAAAGACCCGCAAATTTGTGTTAAATAAAATAAAGATGTGGAATATATTTGTTTTTAGCTACGTGGGTGATACCAGCTTAACTGTTATGGTTGGGGGACTCGAATCAATCCGATAACGTCATTTGGGATAGCATCGTAATGCGTGTCCAACTTTTGAGATTTTTCTAGACAATTCTGAGCACACGGTGACGTTGCCCACGATTTTCTGAGTTAGTACGAATATTTTGGGATTTTTCTGAAAACGAAACCCAGACAGTTAGAACACCGCGCAGAGTAAATTGTACTGCTTTAGTCTCCCTCGATTTTTGGGAGAGCTGCCGACACCCCATGTGACCCTGCCCCCCCCCCCCCACCCCCCCCCCTTTCCCTTTATTGACTGGGAATGATCAGAAAAGAAAAAAAGAAAAGAGAGAAAGGAAGAGAAAGAAGAGGAGAAGAGAGGAGGAGAAAGAGAGAGGGAGGCCGGCTGCCGCCAAGTTCGGCCACCTCCGCCACCATGACCGATCATCATCACCTTCTCCCAAGTTTCATCTCAACAAGTATGCCTCTTTTCTCCGGTTTTCCTGTTAATTTTGTGGTACAAATTTGTGTTTTTGGTGCCGGTATGAACAGTAGCTCGTTATAGCTGACAGGGTCACGGTTTTTGGCTAAAATCTCGTTCATAAACTGTTAATTAAGTTTTGGATCCTTCATATGATTTAAATATAATTCAGAGGGCTTTCTTTTGCCGCTGGAATCACTGAAATCCATTGAGAATTCGATTTATTATGAATTTTTGAAGTTGGGTCTGTAGATCTGGAAATCTGATCTTAGGCAGATTCGTGTAGCCTTTGTGTTTGCTTGTTTTCTCATCTTTGAAGTACGAATTAGACTTTGGTCCCTTCTAGAAATTTGAAGTTCATTTCACTACGAAACTTTTGGCACTAGAATCACTCAAAAACATTAAGATCTCGACAGCATTGCCACATGTTACGAGAACGGCTATATTTTTGTCTAGGAAGCTTGAAATTTCAATCCACCTTTTGATTATGAAACTAGACTCGTATACCTTCGAAAGTATGTAAGGGTTGTATCTTAACTCTTTCTAGAAAATAGCAGTTTTTGATTTGAAGTTGACGTATCGGCTGAAATTACGCGTGGAATGCGTCACGGACACATGAAAGTTTGGAGCTTGAGTTTCGGAAGTTCGGGTTTTGCTCAAAACCCAGTCAAGTAGGGATTTCTCTCCTCTCTCTACATATCTATGTGTTTAGATAATAAACTCTTGGTTTCTACATACGATTTTTCATAGATGTTGTTGTGCCGTGAAATTTCTAATTTACGGCTTAAACCAAAATTGGGGCTTTTGTGATATTCCTGTGGATATGTTGTATTGCTTTCGAAGTAATGAAATTGGGATATTTATGAGTGTATTTGAGGCGTGGATTGATGAAGATGCTTACGGGTTTGAACCGTGATGAAATTACGAAAGTGCCCTTAATTGAATGAGTTTGGGAAGGTTTGACATGTTGAGCTCTTGGTAAGTGAAACTGTTGGTGGGATGTTTTGAGGGTCTAATCTTTTAGTCTTTTGCATTCCTTAATTGAGTTGTTGGCTTGTGGAATCGGACATGTTGTGTTGTTTGTTGTGGTGTGTTGTTGGCCGCGTGTTGTTGTTATATGTTGCTTGTTGTGTGTGGTTGTTTATGTGTTGTTTGTTGTGCATTATTCTGTACATTCCTTAGTTGATTTGATTGTGTTCGTGGAATTGGGAATTGTGTGGTATTCGTTGTACATTTTATGAAATGTGTCTCGATATTGAGGAAGTATCTATCGAAGAAATCAAAATGCGTGGTTATGTTGAGAGATTGGAGCCTTTGGGTGTGATGAGAAGTAAGAGGAATTGATTGTCAGTGAAAAGACTAGGATAAAGTCGTGGTAATCCTGATGTGGTGTTGAAATGGAAATTAAATGGTAAAGAGTACTTTCGATCGATTGGAAACCTTCAAGCGTGGTTATGTATATGTGGTGTTATGTATGCGCGAGGGTGTATGTATGTGTGTGTACATGTATGTGTATGTATGTGTGTGACGAGACATGCATTTAAAGAAAGAATGACTTTTAAAATTGGGCTTATGCAATGTAGGTTCACTCACAAGCATGGTGCACTGCATATATATATAGAGTTTGTGAGGGATTTTTTCTACTGGGCTAGTACTTTGTCTGCTATTGAGTTTAGGCATCTAGCTATTTGTGCTAATGTTCGTTTCTCTCTTCAATATTTCTCTTGGCTGCTCCTTTTGGTCTGTAATAGTTCAATATTCTCCTTTGTTCACATTTCTTGCTTTATTGTTTATCCTATTCGCCCTTTGTCATTCCATGTCAAAAAGGGGGAGAATGATGAAATGGGGAGTAGGTTGCTTACTGTTCTAATATATATTTAGATGTTGAGTTTTGCTTGCAGGTTCTCTACAACTCGTTCATATAGGATAGAGTGCCTTTGTAGTGTTTTTGTCATGGAAGTGCCAAAGGGGGAGATTGTAAGGACCAAGTTTTGGAGTTCTTTGTTTTGGCAATTCCATTTGACAAAGCACATATTTAAATCGAGTTGTAATTTTATTTTTTAGAGTGTCTGTTTAGGTGTGGAAAGGAATCATCTCTTTATGTAATGGTTGAGAGTGCGGTAGTATTTATTTTAGTGGTCAGTTGAGTAGGTTATTTTACTTGTTTAGAAGTTGCTCAACGACTTGCTCAAGCAACATGTCCAGCAACCTTGCTGCCAAGAATCTACAGAAAACTTCAGGACTTGCTCGAGCAACCTGTCGAGCAAGTTGGGCGCGAAAAGCTATCTATAAATATTGATGTGCTAGGGTTTTTTTATTATCTCTCATAACATATAGTAGCCGACTTTTTGGAAGAAAAAGGAGAGAGAAGTTCTTTGATCTTTTGAGTGATTACCTTGGAGTTTCAATGCAATCGAACGATCGTACAACTACATGATCATCTCCAAGAAGTTCTCTACAAACTAGAAGTGATTTCTAGGGAATACTTTTGGTGGGATTCCGAAAGTTTCCAAGGAAGGCTTGTGCGATTCAAGGCGTTGGCGATCAAGATCACTGGGTGCGGTGTACGTGTGACTCGGCAGGTGATACTTAGAACTTTGTAAGGATTTACATCGTTTGGATAGGTATATCTGTAACTGCACAATGAGTATAGTGATTTTGATTCTTTCCCGTGGTTTTTTACCCATTTAGGGTTTTCCACGTAAATCTCTGTGTTGTGGGTTTTGACTGCTTGCGTAATTTTCTGTTGGTTGATTTGATAAGTGATTCGCATTCATACTGTTAGGGTTTTAACAGATTTTAAGGGAACCCTGGTTTTTCACTAAGCCCTATGTTCGTTTGGAGACCCTTTCAAACTTAATTTTGTAGAGCACAAATTGTTCATTTTGCCAGATAAAATTATTTTGGTAAAAAAAACTTCTTATGAGACATTGATACAAGTACAAACAAATCAAATGTTAAATTGACAATTAGGTAGATTAGGTTTAAAGTTATACTCCTATTACAAAATATGAGTATTTCGTTTTTTCGCTTCATCTCCAATCATTAAGAGTGTCTTACATTTGACGTCTATGGTTTTTGTGGTTGTGATCAGTATTTTTGGAACACTCGAGAGACTTGCAAGCTCAAGTTTGGGTGGGTGACTTCTGAGATGTGGAAGTATGGAGGTGAGTTCCTCCCAAAAATTATCGCTCGCAATGATAATTCAATCATTCGTTTTGTGTAAGGCATAGAAAAAATTATTCCTGCAAATTAATACAACTATGAATAATTCCAGTCTCTTTCTCGAAAACGCATGGCATACATGATCTGAACTTAAAAAATCGTTCATTATTCAAACAAACTTTGACCAGCAAATTGAGCACGAGACTATTATAGTACTGGTCAAATTAAATTTTTGAGGAAGTAAATTCTCAATAAGACCGAATAATGGATGATACCGAATTATCGTTGTGAAATCTTTGGGATTTGGATGGAAAATGCCACCCTTGTGGGAGAAGTGGAAAGTAAAAGCACGCAGCATAATTCTCAATTAAATTGAATATCTTGAAAAAGCTTACGATTATTTGGTGTGGTGTTTCGAAAGGGAAGTTCTTTCTTGGTTTAATTTTTCTAAGCTTTGAATTGTTTTGATAGTGTCTTGCGTGTGTCTTCCTCAACCACGGTTGTCTTGGTAGATGTATAATTCTCAAGGCATTAATTAGGAAGGGGGACCCCTACTTTCTCATCTTATATTTGGACTATTTATTTGTCGCTACCACCGAGTGTAGAAATAAACTCATTTTTAATATGCAATTGCTCTGTAGACAAACTAGAACTCAATTGCTCCGAACATAATCGTACATGTAGACTAGATCTCAAACACATCACCTTACTAAATATACAGTTGTTGTGGCTTTCCTCTTTCACGTGGTATATATACAAATATTAGACTTAACACTTCCCTCTTAATTAATATGGTGAATACAAACGTGTTCAATGGGTAGAGTAACAAAAGAGTAAGGAAGAGTGCTAAGTGATATGGGTAGGGGGTGTGGTTAATAGATTTTAAAGATGAAGGGTATTAGTGTTGATGAGTGCCTTAAGAGTGCCTTTATGATCAATATTTTTGGAACACTTGTGAGACTTGTAAGCTCAAGTTTGGGGAAATTTTGAGATGTGGAAGTATGGAGCTCACAAAAAATTATCGATCACAAGCAATAATTATTCAATCATTCGTTTTGTATAAATGCACATAAAATTTTATTTCTGCAAATTGTAAAAACTGTGAATAATTTGTATCTTTTTCTCTAGAATGAATATCATAAATAAATAAACTTTGATCAGTGATTTGTTCACGAGACTATCATTACTGGTCAAACTTAACTTTTGTGGATGTAAATGCTCGATAAGACCTAATATTGGACGATTTCAAATTATCATTGTGAAATAGTTGAGATTTGGATGGATAATTCCACCCTTGTGCTAGAAGTGGTTCATAGTTTCACCGTATCGGCCAGTTCGTACTGGGATTTTAAACCTCCAATATAGATACACACACCGATATAGTGGTGTGACTAAATAATCAGATATGAACACTGGGAGTCGCAACAGAGAGAGAGAATGTGGGACACTAGTGATCGGGGAGGGCGTCACGGCGCCACTCTCACTGGGAGTTGGGAAGAAAAAAGGGAAATATGAATTTAGGAAAGTGAATTAGTAGGAAATAGGGATAGTGCTCATACAAAAAATAATAATAATAATAATAATAATAATAATAATAATAATAAAGGTCTTACTCTTGCACGACATCCTTGCATATAATGAACATCTGGCCCCTTTTTATTTTTGTTAACGTACATATGGCCTTTTTTTATTTTTGTTAACATATAATTTCGGCAGGAAATTGTTAACATATAAGGGGACAAATTAATTATGCCTAACAAGATAAAAAAATGTGTATCATAAAGTTTTATATGAGTACGTTGCTAATGATTTTAAAAAATTCACAACCGATAAACCTGATTTGTGCGATGTATCACCAATACGTCACGATACCGATACATAGATACTGCGACCAATACCGCTAGTTAAATCTTGAAAAAGCTTCCGATCATTTGGTGTTTCAAAAGGGAAGTTCTTTCTTGGTTTAGATTTCCTAACCTTTGGATTGCTTTTATTGTGTCATGCGTATCTTCCTTGACCATGGTTGTCTTGGTAGATGCGTAGGAAATTTATAGATGAATTCTCAGGGGATTAGGAAGGGAAGACCCTACATTCGCATGTTATGTTTTGACTATCTATTTGTCGTTACCACTGAGGAGTGAAGAAATAACCTTTTATATATATATATATATATATATATATATATATATATATATATATATATATATATATATATATATATATATATATATATATATATATATGATCAACTTCTAATGAGGGATCCCTCATTTTAAATAATAAAATGAGGACCTCATGCTTCCCGACCAAATTTTGACGATCCGAACCGTTAGATGTGTTTAAAATGTGTTTTTAAGGTTCACCGCAAGGATTCGTCCAAAAAAAATACCCGTAAGGGCTTCATCCGATCATTTTTTGTTAAAAATGCTATATATAACGTTTTTAACAAAAATTGATCGGATGAAGCTCTAACGGGTATTTTTTTTGGACAAATCCTCGCAAGGGACCTTAAAAACACATTTTAAACACATCTAACGGTTCGGATCGTCAAAATTCAATTCGGAAAGTGGAAAAATTGCTTGGTCCTCATTTTATTTAAAATGAGGGATCCCTCATTAGAAGTTGATCCTATATATATATATATATATATATATATATACAATGCGTTAGTTTATTAACTTGAAGGAAAATTATGAAGGGAATTAAAAAATTTGTTGCAGCATCCAACCATCTATAAAACAATATAGGGAAGTAAATTGAAGTTATCCACTCACATGGTATCTTTTAGGGGATTTTAATGGCTGGGATTTAGCTTGAGTTTTCAACCAACGACTTGGTTCACAGATTTTACACTTTCCCCCTCAAATATGTCATGTCACTCGGGATTCAAACCCCTCACACCAACGCCAAATCGAGCTCTCTCCCTGATCGGAAGCCCACCAAACCTCTCTCTCCCTCTCTTGCCATACCCAAATTGAGCTCTCTCTCTCGCCACACCCATCGACACTGAGTGAGTTCGAGAATTCGTAACTGGCTGCATATAAGGGGTAAGCCTACACACTCCCCCACCCTCTCCCCCTCTCTTCCTCTATCTTTTCGCTCATGACTTTTGTTGCATTCCAAATTTGCAGGTACCGTCAACATCATACCTCAGCTCCGCTTGATCGGACATCTGGAAGTCGGTAAGAAATTTCAAGCTCAACACCATTTAATTTGTAGATAATTGGCTTCATTTGCTTATTTAATGCCCATTTGCATTCGAGGTTTCAATTGTGGGAGAGAGGGCAGAGAGGAGCAGAAACATGGGAGCCCCTTTGGGGGTCTCCCCACTAGTAAAATGTAGTGTATCCATGTAAGTGTGTGTGAGAGTAGCTCACTGGACTTTCGGATGACGAGCGACTAGTGAACTTCCGCCGGCCACCAACTCAACCATGATCACCTCTCCACCAAATCACTACAAACTCCACCCCACACCCTGCACCTTCTCTCACCCTATCTGACCCGACATCCCAAAACCCACAATCTTAACTCCCAAACCAAATCCCCATCCATTTTCTGAAATTACAGCCACTCCTCAAGGTTTTCAACCAGAATTTCAAGGGTTTCAACCAATTTCGGGTTCCTCAAGGTATTTCTCTCTTCCCCTATCTCGGTTCATCACCCATACACAGATAATTTCAGATTCACCCCTCTATTTGTTTTTGTACCGCCTCGGTGGTTACTGTGCATTTTCAGTCTGTTTGCTGGGTTGCGACTATCAAGAATTCGATTGTGTCTCCGGACTGTATCTTCCTCTACTTGTTTTGTCTGGGTGTTGTGTATTTGACTCAGGGAAGTTTTTCTGGGGTTTCAGTGGGTTTCTGCATGCCAGGTGTTTGTGAAAATTCCATCAAGAAATTTGTCACAACAACTTAGCTTCAGTTTCTGGTTTTTCATTAGACACCCTTTTAGATTTAGAACTGGGTATTTTCGCACCAGTGTTTGGCACTATCCTTTGCTTTTCTTTGACTGTGGTGGATTCAATCTTTTTGAGTGGATTCAATCTTTTTTGAGAGGCCATGTGTAAGGACAGAAGGATTGACATTGATTATGGTGACTGGGTCCCAGTATTGGGTAACAGAGGTGCTAGGACACAGAGAGAGAAGGAGTTGCATGAGGGAGGCATTGATAGAGTTAAGCCTTCCAATACTCTTTCAAGGCAGCCTCCAAGCACGGACCGTGTGTTGGTTTCTTTGTTCGTAGACAACCTGCCAGAGGATACAAGCCAATCCTGGCTTCAAAAGCTTTTTAACAACTATGGGGTGGTTAAAGAGGTGTTTGTACCGGCCAAGTGGAGCAAAGCTACGGGTAGAAGATTTGCTTTTGTGAGATATGATTGTGATATCTCTGCAGATGTAGCCATTGCCAATGCTCATGGTATGTGGATCGAAGAATGCAAACTCTTTGTTAAAAGAGGAAGTTTTGGGCAAGGGGAGAAAGCTGAACCTCATAACCAAAAGATGCATTTCCACATGGATCTTATGAAGACCAATTCTCATCTCTTGGATTCCAGTCCAACTGGGAAAAGGACTAAGGAGGATCAGCCCATTATGTCTATGCCTCATGGGAAGTCTTATGCAAATGCTGTCAAAGGAGTGACTGAAGCAAAGGGCTTGGTTAAGGAGAATGTTATCACTCTTAGGATGCAAGAAGAGGAGACCGCTTGGCTGTCTACAAGTGTTGTTGCAAAGTCTCACTTAGATGTGGCGGTGGATGATCTGGCTAAGAACCTCAACTTGGAATTGATGCTCAAAGTCCAGGTTCAATCTTTGGGCGGAAGGAATTTTTTGTTCACTTTTCCTACCACTGAAGACATGAATCAGATGATTCAGGATAATACTTTTGGCAGATGGTTCTAGTCTTTACAACCATGGACTGGGGAGGCTGCAGGGGTGGAAAGATTTGCATGGCTTAGTTGCTTTGTGTTCCTCTTAATGCATGGGGTCAAAATCTATTCAAAAGTATTGGAAACATATGGGGGTTGTTCATTAGGATGGATGCTAATACATCAAAGATTTCTTCTTTTGGCAAAGGAAGAATTCTGATTGCCACAGAAGCTAAATCCAAAATTGATTCTTGGATCAATGTGGATATTAAAGGAGTTTGCTACCCGATCAAGGTAATTGAAGAGGATTATTTTATCAGCAAATTACTCAATGAAGATGGTCTCTCGGACTCTAGTTCAGGTGATGAGATAGACAAAGAAGATGCTGAAATGGACATTCCCATCCAAAAGATGACAAATGTGGCTGAGAATATGTTGGAAGTTGGAAATGCAAATTTCATTGCAGCGATGACCACTCAATCTCTGGTTGATGTTGACGTCTCTTCAAATTCTTGTGTTGGGGAAGGCTTTTTGGATCTGGATGATGGCAATAATGTTGTAAACACCACTGGTCCTTTGACTGAAAAGCATGTTGGGATAGTATATGAGTCCTTGACAGCCAATGAAGTAGAAGAGGAGAAGGGAAGAGAAGATGATGAAATAGATGGTAATAATAGCGTGGAAGTTGAACAAGTGGCTAATACTGAAGATGGGGCACTCAAAGGGATAAAAGAGAAAAGAATCAGAAAGAGGATAAACGAAATTCTAGGGTTCACTAGAGTAAACACAGGTGGAAACAAAGGAGAGAGGAACAAAAGGAAGAGTGTGGTGTTAAGGGTAGCTGTGGCATCTACTGCTCTATTCGCATCTATTTCATCAGAGGATATAAATAACAGTAACAGAATTCTTTTAGATGAAGCTCAAGCCATTTGGGCAGTAGACAAGCTCTTTGGAATTAGCTATGATGGTGATGAGAATGATGTCATAAGCAAAATTGCTGAGATGGAAGCCCTTAATAAGGCAAGGGCTGTTAATAATCACTAGTGTCTTTTGTAGTGATCGAGGGTCGTTTCTTGGCTTGGGCTGTTTTAGGAGGTTGTTTTCTGGTGTTTGTAGTCTTTGCTTCTGTTTACTTTCTGGATTATAAGGGTTTTTGCTTTTGGTTTTAGGTCATTTGATTGTTTGGTTGTCTTCTTGCCAGCCTTCCAATTTTTGGGTCTCAAGAGGCTCTTTTGTCTTTCTCCTGCCACGTTT
The DNA here is from genome assembly GCA_020921065.1 of Vaccinium darrowii. Taxonomy (NCBI): domain Eukaryota; kingdom Viridiplantae; phylum Streptophyta; class Magnoliopsida; order Ericales; family Ericaceae; genus Vaccinium; species Vaccinium darrowii. The sequence continues at coordinate 25,734,023 of CM037155.1, read as the reverse complement.
AGTCTTGTATCTTTCGATATCTGATTAAAAAATTTCTTTTTTGCTTTGCAAAAAAAAGTGTGTGTGAGAGTAGAATATATGTGAATGTATTTGTTTGTGAAAGTTTAAATAAAAGTTCAATTGAGTTGTGTGTGATTTCTCTCTTATTTCCCATCTTGCAGAACATCGAGGGAGGAGCTGAGATGGTGGCACTCGCTGGGGGTTTACAAACCCATTTCGGACATTTCGGCCTCGATCCCATTTACTATCAATCGGTAGATGTTGGGGGGTTTGGGTATTGTATTGGTACCCAAACCGAAACCCAGCTAAGGAAATCAAGAGGGCATCTGGGTGATTGAGTTTTTTAAGTGGCCGGAGGAGCGAACTCACTTATGTGAGAGGCAAGATTGGAATTGCAACCCCGGGATAGGGCTTTTAGCTTGAACAACATAAAAAGAAAATCCCATTAGAAAATGTAACCCCGGTTATAGTACTATCTGATGAGCAAGATCCAGTTAAAAAAAAAAACTTGTCATTGCATTTTTTTTAAGTAAAATCTTCAATTGAGTCATCGCACTAACTTATCGAAGAACTCATTTGCAATAGAGATTATACCCAATTCATTTAATCTCTCTTGTGACATGATACTATAAAAGCAAGTTCTACCAACTTCAACTTAGAAAAACTCATTTTCGTCGAAACAATTATAACCGATAGTATTGGATTTCTGAAATTCAATGTGAGAAAATATCAATTCCATTTATTATTGTTGTGTTTGTTAAATGCAAATTTTTTAACAAAGTGTAATTGAGTAGCGTGATTTTTGTGAATTGTGGATTGAGAGGGAACAAAAGGAGCCGTAAATAACAAAAATAGAGAAAAAAGAGAAAAAATGCATGAAAGATTCCAAAATATAAAATAATAATAATAATAATAATAATAATAATAATAATAATAATAATGATAATTACGTAGGAGGAAAAAGAGAGGCGTGGAGTATCAAACTTCAGAACACACGCATGCGAGGCAACATCAAACAACCACTGAGGCAAGCAATTGCTTTGTCACAACATGGAAGCGTTGTTATATTTCTATATAACCTGGAATTTTTTATTTTATTTGGTTGCCCTAGGCCAGAGGTTTATTAGGCATATAGGCCTTGTTTGATATAAGGTTTCGTTTTGAAGGGATTGGTAATGAGATGGAATTGATAATGAGGTGGGATTATTAATGTTGAGATGAATCCTTCCCTCATGTTTGTTTTGCATGGGATTAGATAATCGAATTACTAATTACATGTTTGTTTTGCTTAGAATAGGATTGAGTTAAAATAATTTGTTTCCAATTGTGCCCTTACACATAACAAAAAAAATTATCACCATGTTAATAGGGAGGCAAACCATGAATTTCCCTTTGACCAAATTCAAGAACCATTTGATCACATAACATATTTATTTGGAAGCATTTTCTTTTTTCAGATTTCAACGACACATTTTCCACTAATTTTTTTCTGATTTCAAATGAAGAGTAAGATTTTTTTCCAGATTTCCAATGGATAAAATGAATCAACAAGTAACATTCATGAACATATTTTTTGCAAGCATTTTTTTTTTTTCACATTTCGAAGGCATGCATACTACTGACGTTGAACTATATACAAATGAAGAACAAAAAACGTAAACAGGCAAAATAAAAATTATAAAACTATCTTCTACTTTTAAACATCAACTCTTTAACCATTAATTTTTCAAAAGGGTAAAATAGCAATTGTACAAATTTTTACCCATTAAGTTTTCAAAACACATACTCCTTAAGGGATGACCCAAAATAGAATGCTTATATTTGGGGAAGGAGGAAGTATTATTTTACCCGCATCCACATACCCAACATTCATGTTTTTCCTACCAAAGCCCATCATTAGGTTGTGTTCGCTACATAATGAAAATATGAACAGCAACACCAAATAGGAAAGTTATTTGCATGGAGGTAATTGTGTCAAAAAATGAAAAGAGAAAATAGTTGTCTTTCTAGACTCAATCCTGCGAGACAGGTTTCATAATACCCACCCACCCTTGGGTTGGCCAATCCGATGAAAATCAAGGATTCATAGTCCTCTAGGATTAGCAATCCTACCAATGAAAATCAAAACAAAACATAACTTTTGGGGGGCTCTCTCACTTTCATAATCCAATCCCATTGTTGAAACCTTGCTATCAAATAGGGCCATAGTTTCTTGAAACTCCTAAAACCTATCCTCCGCCTGTAGATTACATTCATCTCTCTAATCCCTTTTGCAAATCCTTTTCTTTGTTGCCACAATGGCCACAGAAAATCCTTCTGTTGCAACAATGGCAACAGAAGCTCCTCCTCGACATGTTTTCATATGCATCGTTCTCGCGAGTACCATTCCAACCATACGGGATGCTTCCTCCTAAGGACTCTGATGCTCTTAAGAAGGGGTGACCCCGATTGCACAAATCCCCGTTCTATTTGTGTTGATAACCTTTCAAATAACTTGCATTCTGCAGGAAAACGGGATATCCAAGAAAAAATGTATTAACATCCACGAAAGTATATTAATATCTGTGAAATGTGCATTCATATTTGAACTACTATGTTATTATATACAAATTATCCTCTATTTATTGAGTGGAGGTTGACAAGACTTGTTGTACATAAAAAGCGAAGCAGCATACAAACAGTGGAATTAGAAAAATGGGCGATTGCCTTGAAAATGGGTTAGTCAAAGTGGGGGACCGAGGAGGAACAAACCCAACGTTCTTCACTTCTCTCTACAAATTTTGATCTTAAAGCTACTTGCTCACTTACTCCTACTGATGCACACATGGAGTTTTATTTTTGGGAGCCCATGTCATCAGCCATTAAAAGCATACGATGACATCGGAAACAATTGAGAATGACAGCAGATTACAATTACCAAACCTTCATCTAAATGTACATTTTCTACACAGAATAGTAAAATATCCCTATTTGGAGAGAGAGAGAGAGGGATTTCGAACCTGGGAGCCGAGTGGGGATAGTAAAGGAGATTGATATGGAAAACTCGCCTTCACCCTAGCTTGCCTTTCTTCCCTCATTTGTGGCGTTTGATGCGTGTCACTTTCTGCAGATTTCGTCCTAAACCACGCATTTTTTGACCGAGGTTTCCCCTCCGCAGAATATGTCCTTATCCATGTGGGGTACTCCCTGAGCTAAATCTCAGTAGGTTCCTTTGGTGCCTTAGGAATGCTTCCATCTTGCTTCATTTCTTGGTGCGATATCAGAGAGACTAGTACGTAAAGCATTATGGAAACAAAAAATCAAATGATTGATGTTAGATTAATCATTCCTTCATGCTAGAAATCACTATATGAACATCTACATATTACTAGCTAGGTTTAGCTGCAAAATAGAAGAGAGAGCCTCATTTACTGGCAATTTGGATTATGGTATGTTCATGAGAATCAGCTGATAAGATTTATAGTTGTGGTTGAATTAAGCAAGAGAGAGAGAGAGAGAGAGAGAGAGCAGGGGAAAGAAAATCGTTATTCTTTTTGTTTGTTAAGCCCTATTCCATGGGAAAGAATTTTTTTGCAGGAATGGGTTTCCCTCTATGCCCAAAAAATTCTCGTGCAGATCGCTTCTAAACCCTATATTTGTGTGGAGACCATTTCAAACTCAATTTTGTAAATCACCATGGGTCTCAAAACATTGATCTAAATTGTTCATTTCGTAAATTAATAATTGTTTTGCAAAAAAATTATTTGGGACATTGATACACGTACAAAAAAATTAAAATGTTATCTTAATAAATTGGTAGTTTCACTTTAAGATCATATTAAACATTGTGGGCACCTTTGACCTCCGCAGCGAACTTTGAAATTAATTGAAGACACATTGTTAGAGTCGCTCCTTGATTTTAAGGTTAACTAAGCAACCAAGTTCTGCACACAATCATTCGAGATCACCAGTCCATTATTGCCAAAGATAATCTTGGTTCGAGAGCTATACTACAGGATGGGAAGGTTTTAGGAACTCATTCTCCCCAACCAAAATAGTTAGTCTCTTCTTATTATTTATGGAATTCTGAAAATAGTTCTCAAGAGGATTTTATCGGATATAGATAGGGAATAAGGAAACAAATTAATTATGCATGAGGCTAGATTTATAGAGATTGAATATTAACGAAAATTGAAAAATAGGAGAAAAAAAAAGCTTCTTTGAACAACGTCCGGATGCTTCCCTCGAAACATAAATTTAGCGAATATATAACTTGGTTGTACTGCGAAAAGACGCTTTTCTTTGACTAACACTTAAAAAACATGAATTGAGGGCAAGGTTTTTGGAAACTTTAAAATATGACAAAATGGATTAGGAACAACAAATTTTAGATTTTTGTAGGCTAATTTCGGAAGTGGATTGGGTTTGGAAGGAACAAAGCAAGAACAATATTTAGGTTGTAAGAGTAAGAATAAGAAAAAGGAGTTTTTCGTTAGGATTTTTCTTGTAGATCTTGAAGTGTGCAAAACCTAGAGTTTACGGTCCTTCACGTAGACATAGGAGAAGGTAGCCTTCAATTCTCGACCAAAATTGGATGGGAAGCCATTGAAGGCACCATGCCAAGCCCTTACTTTACCTATAGCAGGAGATGTCTGTTTTTTGGGTTAAAAAGCGGCAACTGTCTTACAAAAGTTAATTCGGGAAATCATAAAGGAAGAAGAAGCAAAAACAAATATGTGGTTTTTAGGTCAGCAGTAACAGCTGCTGCTTTGTCTGCATCTGTGTCATCTGAGGGTATGAACAACAGAAATAAAATTCTTCTGAATGAAGCTCAAACCATCTAGGCAGTAAACAAATCTTTTGGAATTGGTTATGATGGAGACGAAGGCGAAGTTATTAGCAAGATTGCTGAAATGGAGGCTCAAAACAAGGAAAGAGCTATCTGTAAACTCTGATTTCTGATTGTTATCATAATTGGTTGGTGCAGCTTTTTGGGATTTTCAGCAACGGAGGTTTTGAAGGCTCAAGTCATTGGCATAGCTGGTTGTCATCGGTCAAATCTTCATGAGAGGTTCTGGATTCTGGTTGTATGGGTGATTGCTGCTTCTATCAGTTTTGATGAGGAAAAAGTGATATAAGAGGTTTAAAGAAAGGGGAGAAAATTGGGTAGGTGAAGAGATTACCAAAGCAACCAAGAATTTCATACTATTTTTGGAGCAAGTCACTTCTGCTAGGTCAATTATTCAAGTCAATGCTGATATCGACTTCTGGACAAAAATTTTGGCTTTATGGTGTTGCTGCAATCAAAGATATTTTTCAGGTTACTTGGGCTACTCGGTCAAGTCCTTTTGGGACTCCTTTTGGGAGTTTTCTGAACTTTGTTTGTAGGATCTTATGTACTCCATGGGGGATTGGTTAGCTTCTTACCAACCACGTTCTTTTAGAGCTTGAGTGGCAGATGATTGTCATGAGTGTAGGGTGTCAACTTTGTTGGGATGTTATGCTCATGTTGTGATGCCTTTCTCAAGTCCTTGTAATCATTTGTAACTCTTACTTTTGATTAATAAATCTTTTTCGCTGTTCAAAAAAAAAAACAGTGGCGGCGGTCATTTTTTAAGAGTCAAACATGGCGGCCACTAACTTTAATGCTCGCACCGATAGTTTTGGTTATGGGCTTGAACTTAGGTTTGTGTTTTGGCTTCTTCTAGGCCTTTTTGTTGGTTTTGGTTGTACATTGGGCTTGGGACTTATTTGTGTTTCAAAAGGGACTTTTGGATTATGAATAATCAAAATTGGGGGTGTCTACAACTGTCAAACAAAATATGGGTTTTTCGTTTTTCAAATTATATCAAATAAAAACTACTATTTGTTATGACTTGTCTCTCTCTATGACTTGCACGGTTGTAATCATTATTTTTAGAACCCTTGTGAGACTTGCAAGGTCAAGTTTTGAGGAATTTTAAGATGTGGAAATATGGAGGTGAGTTCCTCCCGAAAAATTATGGCCCATAATGATAATTCAATCATTCCTTTGGTAAATGGAACAGATAATTCTGCAAATTGACATAACTACGTATACATTTGCAACCTTTTTCTCCAAGGGCGGAACTAAGAGCCTAACCTACCTTGGGCTAACCAAGGTTTCGAATATTGTACCGGCATGGTACCATTTTTACTAATGTACGGTATGTACCGGTACCGATGTGATACCGTCTACCGTGGATTACTCATTACGAATTAATTATTTGCTAAAATTATTATATTTACCTATGTCAATGAAAAAAAAGAGTGTATTCACCACCCGCTTGCGCAAGCAGAAAGCACTTGGCTTTGCCCCTATGTGGGTAGGCTTCGAGTCTTATTGTGAGTGATACCTGCTACACCTAGTGGCAACGCCGTAGGGGCTTTTCGGTCACCTGGAGGTATGTACTATGCAGTGGGATCCAACTAGTAGCCCCTGTGGTTATACCCCAAATTGGTATAGTGTGATAAGAAAATTTTGAGAGGAAAGTTTGGTTTCGATTTCCTCTTCCTTCTTTTTCCTTAATTTTCTTCAAGAATTTGTTTTTTTCATACTCGCCAATACTTTCCAGAATAGACCGGAAATAACCTAAAATTGACTGTACTGGGCTTTTTTTTTTTTTTTTTTTTCAAACGAAGAAGTAAGGAATGAAGCTCCGCCCTTGCTTTTCTTTAAAATGGACGCCATATATGACTTATATTCCCTCCGTCCCAACTTCTTGTCCACTTTCACTATCGAAGACGCCTCAAAATTTTATTTATATATTCAAATCTATAATGTTATATGGATCTCATTTGATAGTTCCCGATGAGTTCTATTAAAGAAAGTTTTAAAAATTTAAAAATAAATATTGATTGGAAGATATCGGCAATTAAAAAATGGCACGCATGCACGTAAATGGACAAGAAATTTGGTACAGAGGGAATAACTGAAATTATTCATTATTCTTTTTTAGGTTGAGGAAGGGCGACCATGCACAGTAAGCCCCTTTGAACGTGTCCCTAGGGACTCTAGAACCATGACGAGGCTTGGAAGAAACTAAAGGGGCTAAGATGCTAGCCCTTTTTTTTTTTTTTTTTTTGCTTCGTATCCATCCCAACCCTAAAAAAATAAATCTTCCTTTATTTGAGTCCTTTTTTTTTTTGCTTATGTGCGTATCAAATTTTTTTATTTTATATTTTAAAATGGTTTGTTATTATTTATTTTTTTGTAGATATCAAATTTTTAAAAAAATTACATATTTGAAACCTACTCGATGAGATCTATAGAACAAGATCCATATTTAATATGAAATTATGTGAAGATAAAAAAAACTACAGTTCACAAAGCCTCATATCACAGTTCTCATAGCATGACAATTCTCATTGCATGAACTTTCGGTTATAGCCTATGAGAATTGTTCACAATAGACAATTCTCATACTCTAATAGAAAGTTCTCATAAACAATTCTCATAGCACAATACAGAGTTCTCATAGCCTCATTTCACAGTTCTCATAACCCAATAGATAGTTCTTCTAGAGACCCCTGTAAATTTTAATTATTTTTCAAAAAATAAAGTTGGGGAATTGTGAAGAATTGAAATTAAAGTAAAGTGAGCCAATTTGATGGTAGTATAATGCTTGTGGGTGTTTTTAAAATGCATTTGAAACTTAGTTAGGGGGTATAAGTGCATAAAGGGGGGTGTATATACAAGTTATATGGCTGATTTTTTTTCAAACATAACACCTCTCTCTCTCTCTCTCTCTCTCTCTCTCTCTCTCTCTTGAAAACAGCGGTCTTCTCTCCCTCCTGCTCCTCTACAGAATCTCTTCCACCTACACCCCAAATCCCATTCAAATACCAAACTCTTTCAAGATCCTTGCTCACACAAGCCTCCTACGCGTCTTTGGAAGCTTGGGTTGCATCTATTTCGCTCCGGAAGCTCATATTTCGGTTGGTGTAGCAAGGAAAAGCTAAGGTTCTACTCTCACTTTGATTCCAAGCTTTCTTTCACTTGAGGTAGGGAAATTTATGACCCTTCTAAGTGTAAATGTAGTGTATGTGTGTGTATAGTCATTGGATTACTAAGTTTTTCATGTCTTGTTGATTTCTTTGAGAAAAACCCATTTTCTAGTCAAGTTTGTGTTGAAACTCATCATCTCCTTGCTCCTTTGTTAATCTCCTATTGATTTGGTAGATAACTCATCACATTGTTGCTTGATTTCTTGGTAATGCTTGAGAATTGTGTGAAACCCACTTTGCACCCATTGTCTAGTCATTTTGATTGAGGAATGCCTTGATTCATTAAGTTTAATGTTTCCCTAGTTAAATTGGTTGTTGAATCATCCCTCTCTAGCTCATTCCATTGATATTTGGCTTTGGAATCATCCAATTTGGAGTTTTAGAGTAAAATCTCCAAAAATCCCATTTCTGGCCACTTTTCGGGTTACTCTCTGGAAAACCCTCCCGGGCAAGATTCATGGCCGCCTTGGGCGGTTTTAGCAGATTCGTGGGCGACTTTCGTTTTTGTTGTTCCGGCCTACCCCCACGCACTTGTTTGGTCCCGAAACATGTTTTCCACTTGTATTAGGACATTTTCCACCTTGGTAACATTTTAGTATCAAATGATAATGAGGATTGATTGGTGTCACTTTTTTCTTGCTATTTTGTGGATTTGGTGAGGACACGGTCCAATTATTAATATTTGGCATGCATTCGGGTTGAGTGGGGAGTCCGAGACACATGTAAATGGATAATGTGACACGTGAGTTATATTTTTTTTTTTGCTAGGCAAAAGAAATTTATTAATCCTTGAAGGAGAAACAAAGATTAAAAGGACCAAGGGCAAAACGGCGAAACGCCACACACCCGAGACCCAAGAGAAGCAAACGGAAGGAAAGAAGCCAACCAAACCCAAATAGAAAAATAAAAACACCACCCAAGCCTAACACCCAAACAAGTGAACAACTAACAAAACCGAACACCAACCAAAAACACCTAGATCGGCCAAGATAGAAACCCGAAGAACAAGCCCAAAAAACAATCACTAGAACCAAGCCAAGCCCTAAACCCCTGCTACAACACAACCAAACCAACAAACCACAAAAGACACCATAGCAGACCAAAAACCAAAACAATCACGCCAAAGGGAAAAAAGATCAAAACTCCAAGGAAAGAGAACCACCGTCCTTCGACTCTAAAGTAACCCCATCCTCCGTATCATCAAAGACTTCAATATCTTTCTCGACAATATTATCGGCTTGCAACTCAATATATTTCTTCAAAATAAAATCTCTCCCACCATGAAATTTTACACCCAAAGTAGCTCCAATATCCATCGCATTCTGAGCTCGTTGAAGAAAAATGGAATTCCTGTTACGAATATCAAAAGAGGATAGAGAAGAAGAGGAAGAAACCTTCCTGCCAAGATTATTTGATTTGACCGCTTTTAACCCCATCTCAGTAATCATTTTCTTCTTGCGAATTTTCCTTTTCGATCTATTCAACCTCCTTTCCAATTTGAGAATAGCTCCATGTATTGATTTGTGATCTGGAATGCAATGCACCTCTCTACTTTTATTGACCGCCGAAGTAGAAACAACTCCCGTAGGACCAATCTCTTGCTCATGGGAGATGGGAGAAGTAATAGATTGACTAACATCAGGGTCATCTACATCCGAAGGATCCTTAGCCAAAGCAATGATTGCTCCACCATAACTTTCACCACCCAAGACAGATTCATTAGAACCGTCCAAAAATTCATGTCCTGCGCCTCCACTTCCTTTGTTAGAAAAAGAAACCAAGTCTTTATCAAGCTCCCTCAAATCTGACCCCTCCTTATAGAAAACTTTATCACTATCCATCTCCTGAAGATCAATCTTTTCTTCATTTCCGGTCATATTCTCCCTAGAGCAAAGAGAGTAATCAACTCTCGCAAAAGAACACCCATGACATTCACAAACAGCTTTCATAAAGTTATTGACCACCACTTGCTCTTCAACCACTCTAATCGGAAAAACCGACCCATTATGCTCCAAAGTGAGAGAATGATTGATAACCCCGAAAGAATTCGTTGAAATCTTGATCTTCCCCATAGAGAAAGAAGTCTACTTAGAAGTAGCCTCATCTAAAGTAATAGTTTCACCCCATACCTTCCCAATATTAAAGAAAGTATCAGCATTCCAAAGATTAACAGGGATCCCATAACAATTTAACCACACCACTCGAGAGCTCTCCACTTTAAGATTCGGAGTCCATGGCTTTGCATCCACGAACCAGTTATATTGCTAGCATAACTCACCGCCATACAACATGCAGTTCCTGTCAAGAGAAGAGGGAAAAGTAAGCAGAACCAAATTGCCCCCCATTGCTCTAATATGAATATTCCAAACACCTTCAGCGATAAAGGTTCCCTAATAGATTCTACATCCCTATGTATGGATGGGCATGGGGAGGGTAGGGGGTGGATACCACTACCTCCATCCCCGATCCCCGAACCTATATCAATCTCCATCCCCTCCCCGATCCCCACCGGGGATTTTATTTTAACCTCCATCCCCGCCCCGATGCGGGGAACGGGGATCCAAAAATCCATGCACTAGTCATATGTACGAAAGAGGTACATATTTTTTTAGTTGGGACGTTAATTTGGCGCACCGACAATACACAGAAATCCAACCCCATATACTACAAGGGTTTTCAATATGGGGGGATGGGACGTTAATTTGACTCTCCCGCATTGGCGGTGGCATACTGCGTTCAAAATGAAAATACACATGTAAGATGAGAAAATTGATAGACACATGACAAGGAAATAAACTGATCTACACAATGTCATTCACAAGCACTAAACTGATCTATTAAAGTGCCATTCACAAGCACTAAGGAAATAAACTATCATTCACAAGCACTAAGGTTTGTTAATTCAATAACCTGATCTATTATTGCAAAACTGGTCTATTAATTCAATAAACAATATTTTAGCAACATTAGGTATGTTTCCAACACTATGTATATCGCCAAACAACTTCTCTGCATAGTTTCCCAGAATTCCAATTTTGAAAGGGGGCGGCTGTGAAGTGTGAAGCGTGGTGATAACCCTAACTCCCTAATTTAAGTTATGAACTTATTATCTGGGAAAAGAAATTTTACAAACTTATAATATGTTTATATTATACCAATACATATATATTAATACATATATGTGAATGGGGATGCGAGGAGGGTCGGGGAGGGGCGGGGAACGGGGAGGGCCGGCGATCGGGGAGGGGATCGGGTAAGGGATTGACAATACCATCCCCTACCCGATCCCCGAAATTTTTTAAAAATAATCTCCATCCCCTACCCAATCCCCGAAAAAATCCCCGAATCCCCTACCCATTCGGGGAGGGGACGGGTTGGATAGGGGCGGGTCGGCTGAGATGGCCATCCCTATCCCTAGGAGTATGAAGCCTAGAAACAATACTTCTTTCTAGCCATTCAGTATCTTCCTCTTGAGCTTTAATGATGAACCTATTAGTCTCCAAAGTCTTCTTCCCAGAAACAACATTAGCAAAAGTGGTGATGTGGATGTAAAATATGTGACAAGGGCCCGAAAGGGTATGCCCGGAGTGACACGAGGCCCAATAAGGTATGCCCGGAGTGACATGGGGCCTTTATGGCATGCCCGAAGTGACACGAGGCCTATATGGCATGCCCGGAGAATAATCAAATGTTTAAAAGGAATAAGATGTATATGGTTAACGTGTGGGTGTGGGTTGTCGGGAATGTGTTGGGTACAAGAGACGAGAGTAAGTGAAATCTAGTTGATTATGTGCTGCTTTCAAGTCCTTTGACCATTCAAACTCTCTCTTAGCATTTGTTACATGACTTATGCTATCTTGTCTATCATCCATATACATTTCATTTCATTTAGAATTGTTAGACATTTCTCTACTGGGCTAGTGAGCTCAACCTTACAAATTTCAGGTACCCACCAAGGAGCATGACATGGAGTGCTTGGAGTGCTTGCATGCATTTGTTTTGAAAGCTAATTGAAGGAGTTATTCAATCATCTTTGAACTTGTATTTTTGTTAAGATGATTTTGTAACTTGATTAAGTTTCCTCTATTGACATTGGGATTGTAACAACTTTACACTTATCATTTCTTAATTTGGAGTTCGGGTACCCATAGACCTTTGTGTATTTTTATGTTGACTTTGACTATTAAATTTGGACTTTGACGTGGTCCGTGGACTTGTTGACCGTCCACGTGGATTTTCTTAATGAATTATCCTTTACAATTTCGAGGGCGTGACAATTCTCACAACCCAATAGATAGTTTTCACAGACAATTCTCGTAACCCAATAGATAGTTCTCATAGCCTCATCTCACAATTCTCATAGGCAACTCTTGTAGACAATTCTCATAGCCCAATAGACAGTTCTCATAGCCTCATTTCAAAGTTCTCATAAAAGGCATTTTCGTTACTCCCTCCATCCCACATTGTTGGGACTCTTTCCTTTTTTGCACGTGTCAAAGAATTGTTTATAATTTTTAATTTATTAAGTTTTTTTTATTCGATATGGATCTTGTTAGTAAATCTCAATTAGTCTTATTAAATAAAATTGTTGGAGTCACAAAAAACATCATCAATTATGAGATATAGACATTTTTTCGAGACATTCAAAAAAGTAAAGAAGCCCAACATTACAGGACGGAGGGAGTACAATAGACAATTCTTGTGGCCTCATACATAATTCACATATGGTTATTCAGTTCACATAGACAATTCACATAGTCCAACCACAATTTTACATGTACTCACAACAATAGACAGTTATCCTAGACAATTCTCATAGCCTAATACACAGTTCTCATAGCCTCATTTCACAGTTCGCATAAAAGGCATTTTTGTTACAATAGACAATTCTCATAGCCTCATGCATAATTCACAGTGTTATGCAGTTCACCTAGGTAATTCACATAGCCCAACCACACAATTCTCATCGACCCACAACATCTAAAATACATAATTCCCATTGTCTTATGCAATTCACACAGACCAACCATACAGTTCTCATAGCCTTAACTCACAGTTCTCATAAACAATTCTCATAGCCCAAATAAACAGTTATCATAGACCCACAACACTCTAAAAAAAAATTCTATGCATAATTTAATAGTAAATATATATCTCTTTTTATGGATCTTGTTGATTAGATTTCAAAAATATAAATTTTATTGAAAACAGACATGTACAATAAAAGTTATGACATTTTAAAGTTTATAGTGTAAAGAAATTAAAAAAGGGAATGGCATACTAGTATATAAGCATGAAAACAAGTTAGTCAGTCTACATGTGCACCTATCTAGCTTTGGTAAAATATTTCAAGGTTGTGCTTTAACCGAGCCTAAAAAAGAGAGCCGTACTCTAATTTTCTAACTAAAGAAGCAAAGCAACTATAGCCCACCAAGTACTAGTGGAACACAGTCGGACATCGCAAGAGAAAACAAATTTTGGATTGCTCTGCATTAGCCAAATTTATGGGTTTTTTTTTTTTTTTTGAAGAAAAATAATCTATAAGACCTAATAATGGTTGATTTCGAATCATCATTAATTGTGAAATATTTGAAATTGGAATTGAAAATGCCACCTTTGTGCTAGATGTGGTCCTAGTTTCACCTGAAGAAAGGGAAAGTTAAAATTAGGCAGCTTATCAATGAAATTGGATCTTGGAAAAGCTTCTGATCGTTCCATGTGGTGTTTCATAAGGGAAGCCTTTTTTTTTTTGTTTAATTTGCCTAAGCTTTGGATGGCCTGTCTAGCGTGCATATCTTCCTCGACCATGGTTGTCTTGGTATTTATTTGTGCATGGCTACCACTAACGGGTGTAGCGTGTAGAATTGACCATTGGATAGCCATATACTATGTTTAAGAGGTGATCTCCTACCATATCGGCCATGTGCTTTTTTTTTCTGCGGATTATCTTGTGTTATTTGGAACCGCCGTTAAGGGCAATTTACAGTAATTAATTCATAGGGATAGGAGTTATGAATTTGTCCTTTGTTTATTCTCCTCAAAGTAGATAACTCTGCCGTTCCTTTGTACATCATGCAAAGCAACTTTCTTCCCATTTCAGTATCCAACCAGTCACGCAAAATCAATCGGGATTCTTTGAGTTCCTAATTCAGAAAAACGTAAAATTCATACCTTGGTGTTGGGATAATGGACCGAGAGCTTTGATCGATGGTCTCGGTATTAGTTGTATGGTAACCACCAACATGTAGCCCTAGCCAAGCTAAATTGGCACTTCGATCAAGAGGACTCAAGCCAGGATTTTCAAAGGGAAATGTCTTAGTCAACATGCATGGTACCTGTTATAGACCTTCAATTCATTCACTTGGATGAGTCTTTACAAAAGAGTAATACCCTCTCTCAGTCTGGTCATGGAATGTTTTATGTAATGGTGGGAGTAACAATTTCTGGAAAGAGAAATGGATTGGTGGTGGGTTTTTTTTTTTTTTCTTTTTGTAATTAGGTTGACCGTTGAAGGCCCTTTAACTCAATTGGAGGATATTCTCACTGTCAAAGTGTTTCCAATAATCATGCATGCATGAGATTGTACCAACATATCTTTTTTCCTTCCCCTGAGAGATCATGGATCGAATTATGGATAATACAGAGCTGCCCTACCAACATCCTGTTTGGTGGACGTCCGGCCTCACGTACATTAGGCACCAACAATCACATGGGGATGGACGTCTGGGAAGACATATGAGGGGACATTGTGCTAGCAAAACCCAATGTGGATGTCTTCGGGAACATCCTGCTTCAAATCCGGTTTTAGAGTTTCTGAAATAAAGAACTTCGGCCCCATTTGATGACCCTCTCGAGTCTTAGGATTGGACTACCAATCTCAAAGGCCCGGCAAATCCTTGTTTCAATGTTTCATAATGCAAAATAGATCCAGACTACTATTTCCTTGGGATGAGCGGTAGGGCCCATGGGGCTGATTCGTAATACCCCCAGGGTCTTGGTATTAGTAATCCAATTCCAAGTGGGCTAATGCAAAAACATAGAGTTGACCTTAGGTCTTGCTTGATAACACAAATTCCATACTTAAAAATAAATGAATCAAGTAATAAGTGATTAAGTAAGTTTGAAAAGTATATTTTCCATTACTTAAAGCGTCTCTTAAAATGTAAACTTAAAAGTTGATAAAAATTAAGTAGGTTTGCCTAGATTTGTATGTGTATTCTTTCAACCCTTTTCTCCTCTACCATTACGCTTTATGCAACCGCTACTATGATTGTAGTCACCACCGCTGCCACTTTATCACCACCATCTCCACAACTCTATTATCACCACCACCTCCACCACAACCACTAATACTATAGACACTACCATTATTCTACTACCATCACCACTACCACATACACTTATGCCGCCTCCACCACAATTCTGCCACTCACGCCACCACCACGCCACCACTAGCACCACCACCACCTATTACCACCATCTTTGCCGTCACTACACCACCACCACCACTCCCACCATCACTCCACCACCACCATCACCACGATGCCACCACTCTACCTCCACCACCGCCGCCACTACCACCAATACAATAGATACCACCACTACCACAAACACTCTTCTAATGCCTACACCACCACCACCACCACCACTCTCACCATTATCCCACCACCACCATCGCCACTCTCACCACCATCCCGCCACCACTACCACCACCACTTTGCCACTCTTGCCACAACATCCAGCACCACCCCACTCCCACCACAACTCCTACCACCACTACCACCACTACACCACCATCACCATCACTTCTCCACCACAACTACTCCCACTATCACTCCATCATCAACCCATCGTCCACCGTTAACACCATTCCACCACTCCAATCACGAGATGCAACCACATAACAACTACTACCACCACCATTACACCACCAGCACTCCCACTATTACTCTACTGGCACTGCAACTACCACAACAGTACTCCACCACCACCATTACTACTACCACAACCATCGCCACCACTCCACCAACCACCACTCCACAACTTCATTCTTGAGCCACTATAATCACTGTTATCATAAATACATGGTGGCTATTAATAACAACTTTGTCCTCAAACCATCTTCCCAATAATTGTGTATATTTTTTTATTTGCATAACTATATGTTTTTTCATATATTGACTTGATTTTTGCATTCCAGTATAGATGTATAAAAGGTAAAATACAAAAATCGGTGAATTTAATTCTTCAGTTCCTCATACATCAAACAACTTATTTTTCAGGGCTTAAAATTCAGTGTATATCAAATAGCTTATCAGCTTAACAAATTCAGTATTCATTTTTTAATACTTAATTTTCAGTTTTCAGTTTTTATCTTTCAGTTTTATCAAACAATACCTTAGTTGAATAGTTACACACACAAATGAGAAAAAAAAAAAAAAAAAAAAAAAGAAGAGAAGTTTAATTAGCCATCCTATTAAAAAAAGATCGTTATGATCCCACCCCATGTGGTTTGAATAGTTATGATTTCATCCTGTAAAAGGATATTAGGACGGTTATGCCCTTATTAGGTATTCAATCACTATCTAATATGCAGTTCAAAAAAAAATACTATCTAATATATATTAATATTATATTCTATACTAATTTGTACATCCTAACCTCCCGTAGTTGACGTCACAAATTTGAAACCAGAAGTTTCCACAAATCCTAGCCTCCCTTAATTGACGTCAATTAATATTATATTCTATACTAATTTGTACATTCTAACCTCCCTTAGTTGACGTCATAAACTTGTAAAACAAAATTTTTTTCACAAATCACGGAATACACATACAATTAGTTTTATCCTTGCCTTCAGTGTTTCATTTTTTAATCAAGCCAATTCTCTCTCTCTCTCTCTCTCTCTCTCTCTCTCTCTCTCTCTCTCTCTCTCTCTCTCTCTCTCTCTCTCTTTGGTATTTTTGAAGAACCCTGAAATTACTCTCAGTTTCTCTCTGGATTGAGATGGATAAACGGGGCTGGTGCTGACGGAGTGCCACCACCACCATGTGGTGGTGGTGGTTGGAGATTAAAGGTCGGAGATCGGAAGGGAAGAGCTCCATCACGTTTTGGCTAGAGAGTGCTCTGAAAGTTCTTTGCGGTGCGTGGACTGGTGTCGACATAGAGCTCCATCACGATTGGACCACATGGTGCACCGCCGCCAAATTCGGAATCGATCGATCTCAAAGGCGATGGAAAAACCCAACGAGAACCTTTTAATCTCAATCGATCTCACAATCTCGGTTGATTATTGTAATCTTTTGTTTTTTGTTGTATGGTGGTGGTGGGTTTCAGATCTTGTTAATGGCAGCGGTGTTTTTTTTATTCAATGGTGGTTTGTTTTTTATTCAAAGCAAGTGTTTTTCTTCGTTACAATGAAAATAGTAAATCAATAAACAATGTTCACATGCCTTTCTAACGATGGTTATTTCATACAGTGAATATGGTTTATTGATTTACCATTTTGGTGATTTGATACAGTAAAAGTGGTAAATCAATAAATCATGTTCACTAACACGTGAACATAGTTTATTGATTTACCATATTGGATGATTTGATACAATAAAATATGGTTCACTGGTTTAGCACTTCGGCACTTTGGTGGTTCAGCAAAGTAAATATGGTACAGTAATCTACCATATGTTTCGTGGTAAATCTACCATTTTTTGTGGTGCATTAATCTGCCCTTTTTTTGTGGTGTATTAGGTCAAAATGTTGTGATTATTTATTTTTATTTTTGTTTGGAGATTTTAGGTGTGAGAAGATTAGAGAAGAGAGAATTAAAAAAAAAGAGAGAGATTATATATATATATATATATAGATAGAGAGAGAGAGAGAGAGAGAGAGAGAGAGGGATAAATTAGGAAAGATTAGGAGAGAGGGTGTTTTGAGGTTTAATTTGAATTTCAGGATGGAATCATAAATATTCAAATCTCATAGGATGCAATCATAATAATTTTTTTTGTACAGGACCCCTAATTAACTCTCTCCCCCCCCCCCCCCCCCCCCCCAAAAAAAAATATATATATATATATATTAGAAAGCTTCTTGGTAAAAGGAAAAAAACCCAATTGACCTTAAAAAAATCTGCATTGGGGGACACCATCTTTTTTGGAATCTTAGGATTACCTGTTTGTGTGTTAAAGACTAAAGAGGTGATCCTACCTTTTTGCATTTTTTCCCCTCGAGATCTTGTGTTATTTAGAACCACTATTATGGAAAATGTTAGAGATATTAAGTGGAAAAACTATTCAGTGCTGGCGGTGCCCCAACATCTTATCACCACATTTTTGTAGGGCCCAATATCAAATGATTATTCAACATGTATAGCTAGTTTTACGAAACTAGTTAACTCTGCCCATTCTCTGTACATCATGCAAGGCAACTTTCTTCCTGTTGCACCCGGGATCTTGACCAAGGGGTTTTGGAAAATAGTTTTATGGTCAAGTGATCTAAGTTATATTCAAGCGACGTGGTTTTGTAAAAAAAACGGGTTTTATAGCTGTGACTGAGCCAGAATAAATTTAATGAAAATAACTCAAATTCGCCACTTGACATGATTCTTGGTGTGTCAAGTCACCATTTGAATAAAGTATTTTTAAAAAATGAGAAATGAAAATCTTGGGTCAAAAGACCCATTTTGTTTGATATAAATGACTTAGTTTTTTGTTCGGTATTTCGCTGTTATGTGTAAGGAAGCCGGAATACCCTACCCAGCCCTTCTGGCACTCAGAACAAACATACAATATGTACAAAACTAAATAAGTATTGAAAACTTGTGGAGAATAAATAAAGACATACATAAATAAGAAGAAGAAAACTAATATTCTGTTAGAAGATGTATATTTATTGAATGGCATTTACAATGCAAATGAAAAAATATGTACAAAAATAGGATTAAGACCAAGCCCGGCCTCAAGGCTGGCTACGTATCTCCAGTCATAGGAGAATTTGGTCGTTACATAGTTCGAGAAGATAAGAAGGTTTTATTCAGGACAAAGCCCTTATCAGACAACCTATGTATTCTCCAGCCTCAGGAGAAATCAGTTCTCGCGTAGTTTGGAACAAAGAAAGCTAAAGATTTAGAGAAGTTAATATCGCTAGGGAATTTGGGCCAACAAGGAAAAGAGGCGTTTCAACCCTACACATAGGACAATGTCTAGACTCTAGTAGTTATGATGTTGCGTATACAAAAAGATTATATAGGGAACTTCAGGACATCTCCGGAAGGTTTCGAGACAAGAGACGCGTCTTAAATGACTACATGACTCTGTGGGAAAAAGATTGTAAAATAGGCGTTCGGGGCTGCCGACAGCTAACCAGGGTCTTGAGATGTTATTTAGGTGGCCACATAGCCGAAAATGGGCTCAAAATGTTGTTTGCAAGTCCTTGTGAAAAGTTGTAAAAACCCCTTCGGAGCCAAAAAAAATGGCTGGCAACAGGCCTCGGGATATATCCGGTGCAGTTTTGGAGAGTAAAAGCGAGTGCAACAAATAAAATAGTTTTTAGGATAAAAGTTGAAAAATCATGACCGGAGCTCGAAAAAAGCGTTCGGCAGTCCTCGATAATTATCAAGTACAGTATTAGACGGTAGAAGTGAACAAAGTTGACTCAGTTAACTTTTGGGTAAAAAGTTGAATTTTGCCGCCCGAAGCTAAAGAATGGTCCCCGGCGAGTCTCGGGTCGTCCCTGGTAAGGTCTACGAGTTGAAAATAGGTATTTGAGATTCGAGGGGTATATTGGTAAATATTAGTAAAATTTTGTTTCAAGAGTCTGGATTACTGTCAGTGTGCCCTGGGAAGCTTTCGGATTAAATCCGTAGACTGAACTGACTCTGGGTGCGACGTAGGGGTATTTTAGTAACTTTCACATGGTGGTGACCTTGGGAATGACCAAGGGTATTTTGATAATTTGGACATGGAACTGCCACTGGGACCAGAGGATACTCGTAAGGGACCCTAGTGAACTTCTTAACTGTCTCTCTTAGGGAATTTAGACCAGAGAGACTGCCAGGTGTATTTTAGTAATTTGGGGGACAAGCTGATTGCGGGTCCGTGACAAAGTCAATACGAACACTACGACTCATTGGCATGCATGAAATTATCTGAAAATGCACGTGGAATACCATATAAACGATACCGTAAACGTAATAGAAAAATATGTCCAGCTCCTAGCGTGGGAACTCGGACAACATAACTGGGTGCCTCTGGCAGATATAACTGGGGCAAATGAATAGCATTGGGATAATATAATATTATCATGTGGGGAGAAAATACTTTATTTTATTTTTATGACAGGAGCCTCATCTGGTTGCTTTCGTATCCCGCACTTGGGGGAATTAGGTCACTTCTTAGTTCAGACCTCGGTCCAATTTATGAGAATAGTTTTGAATTCAATGAATTAATCTTGACATTTTTGTTTTTGGGTTTTGTATGAACTGTCCGGATGGCTAGTCAAGTCATGGTAAGCGATCTCAAAAGATACCAGACCCAAAGATGGTGGCAGAGCCTCACAATGGACCCGTTTGAAGTACTAGCACCCCTTCGCACGTACGTTGTGTTTGTCAGTCTTTTGGTATTCCTCGCCTTAAACTAGAGGTGTCAAACGTGTCGTGCTGGCACGGGCACGACACGGGCACGGCACGTCGGGAGGCGGCACGACACGCCAGAGGCACGTTAAAATCCTGGCACGGCACGGAACGGCACGGTATAAGTTGGCACGCGGCACGGCACATGGCACGGAAATGAGCGGGCATGGCACGGGCTAAGGTGGCACGTGGCACGACACGGTCTTCTACGGGCACGGCACGGGCACGATAAGAAGTCAACGCGGCACGAGGCACAGCACGACACGGCACGGGCACGAGCACGGGCATGAGCACGAAAGTTGGCACGGTACGATACGAAAGTAGGACGACACGGCACGACACGGCACGAGCACGGAAGTTGGCCTGGCACGGCACGGCACGAGCACGGAAGTTGGCCTGGCACAACACGGCACGAGCACGAGCACGGAAGTTGGCCTGGCACGGCACGACACGGCGGCTCGGCACGGGCACGACACAAGGCAAAAAAAATGTTAAATAATTTATTTGTATGTATTTTTTGATAATCACAAAAATAAAAAAGAATTATTTTTTGGTTGTGTAACTTGTGCTAGTAAATAATATATTTATATCAAGTTTAAAAAAAATTAAGTCATGAACAAAAAAATAAACAAAAGGGAAAAAGAAGTTACAAAAATTTATTGATTTATTTTATTTTATTTTATTTATTTTATTTTATATTTTAATTTTAAGAGAGAGAGAGAGAGAGTTTGGGAAAAAAAATAAAATAAGCTTTAAAAATAATTTTGAAAAAAAAAAACATTTTTTGTTTGTGAAAAAAATAAAAAAAATAAAAAATAAAGTGTTTTGCAACTTGTAAGTAAGTCGCTAAGTCATGAAACAAAAAAATAAAAAATTTTAAAATAATAATAATTCTTTGTAGAGAGAGAGAGAGAGAGAGAGAGAGAGAGAGAGAGTGAGTCATAGAGAGAAAGAGAGCGAGATTTTGGACAAAAAAAATAAAATAAGCTTGTAAAATATATTTTTACATGTTTGATAATTGATACATTGCCTTTTATCTAAATTATAGAATTATTTTTATTAAATTTGGTTATAGAAAATTATAAATTATACAAATTAAATTTGATTCCTTTCATAGTTTCACTGTCTCACTCTCACAGGAACACAATAATGGGCCTCCACTTTATGGGCCAAATTTCAACGATCGGAACCGTTAGATGCGTTTAAAACGTGTTTTCAGCGTCCTACGCGAGGATTTTGCAAAAAATAATACCCAAAAGTAGTTGATCGAAGTAGGTTTTCGTAAAACTGCTATACAAAAACCTGGCCCGATCATGCCCTTTTGGGTATTTTTTTTTTCCAAATATTTGCATAGGACCTTAAAAACATGCTTTAAACACATCTAACGGTTCAGATTTTTAAAAAATTAATTAGGTGGCCTTGAAGTGGTGCATTATAGTACTGAAATTCCATTACAAGCACTGAATGTGTTTCGATCGTGTTGTTACCGATATCAGATGATCATCGATTTTGGGGAGGATGATAGAATTGACGAGATATTAAATTGCAACGGTTCAGATCGAACATTCGGAAAAATGAGTCTACACCTACCTTGCAATTCTATACATCGAACTTACTTGGTTATGAACCAAGCTATTGTGTTATGATATAACGTACGATAGCCACACAATCGCAACATAATTATGACGATCTACACCGTTCACTTTGTTAGTCTTGCTATTTTAATCACTCTCGCCAAATTTGAAGTCCATCGGGTATTGAAAACCCTTTCATCGGGGATGTTGATTCATTGTAAACCAAATGTTTGTCTCATTCGATCAGCTACCTAATGATAATTATATCACTTAATTTTTTGCACGGAGGATATAATCACTCTCACGTAAAACGTAGACGGTTCCGATTCGAAGAAAAATACTCTGACGACCCTCGCGTAATACAATTTTACGGCAATTTTTACCATTGGGTGCATAGGCATACGGTGTGACATATGTACTAAAAATACAAAAAAAATTCCCGGTAAAAGTTCCCCCAATTTTTTCATTGTGAAAATCAAAAAATCCCCCCCAAAATCAGATCTAAATCCCCACCCCACGCCTGCCCCCCACTTACCCCTTTCATTGTCTAGGGAAGAAAAAAAAATAAGAGAAGAAGAAAGGAGAGAAGAAGAAAGAAGAGAGGAAGAGAGAGAGAGGGAGAGAGAGAGAGAGTCCGGCCATCTCCACCACCTCCGGCGACCTCCACCGCCACGACCAACCATCACCTCCATCTCCCAAGCTTCATCTCTACACGTATGCCTCTTCTCTCCGTCGTTTTTTGTTGATTTTGATGTACAAATTCGTGTATATGTACCATTATGTACAGTAGTTTGTTGCAGCAGACTGGGTCTCGGTTTTTGGTCAATTTCTCCTTCGTAAACTGTTAATTAGGCTTTGATTCCTTCATATGATTTAAAGTTAACTCTAAGAGCTTTCGTTTGCCGCTGGAATCACTCAAATCCATTGAGAATACGATTTACTATGAATTTTTGAAATCGGGTTTGCAGATCTGGAAATTTTCTCTGAGACAGATTTGTATAGCCTCTGTAATTGCTTACTTTTGTGTCTTTGGAGTACGAATAAGACTTTGGTCCCTTCTGGGATTTTTAAGTACATTTCAATACGAAACTTTTGGCACAAGAATCACTCCAAAACATTAAGATCTCGATTTATGGTGATTTTTCAAAGTCAGGCTGTCAAGTTTTATCCGTTTTTCCTGCAAACCCTGTTTTGGCCGATTTATTTGATATTGTTCCAGAACTCGTAAATTTCCTAAAATTTTATAGAAGCTACCCATGGATGTTCTTTGTGTTGTGTAAAAATTTCAGAAGTTAATTTGAAATATATAAAATATGAAAAATGTTTGATTGAGCTGTGGTACTGAAATTCGCTGTGTTGACAGCATTGCCACATGTAGCGCTGGAATTCTCAAGGTTCTGGGAGGTAACCACTGTGGAACAAAGGAGCACGACAGCTATCATACACATTTTCATCGGGAATGAAAATCCCATCAAGTGTCCCGATGGTGGCCGAGAACAAGGACGGGAAAATGAAGCTCGACAGGGATTTGGGAATTGGGGATTGACGTATGGAATTATAAAACCAGCCTTTCATTTTGGATTTGGAAATATGCCATGAGTGCATGGTCCCGACATTGAGATTTACCGGAACATACATAATTGGAGAAGATAATGTGTGGAAGGTTGGAAAATGGAAACTGCTGGTGATTCACAAATTGCAATCAGTGAGTGGGTTGCTCAATGGGATAAGGATATGGCGTTACGGGTCATACAATGTGCATGTCTTTTGCACGATGCTTGCTTGATAAGAATCTGAGACCAACTGATTGCTGATAGATAAAATGTAGACGTAATGCATGTCGTTAATAAATAAAAAAAGTACTTCAATTATTTAAAGAAAAATCCGAACTTACAAGTGGTGAGTCATCCAAACTATAACACGATAAGAAGGCACGGTGTCGGCACTACACGACTAATTAAACGCATGGCACGGCACATCGGCACGGCATGACTAAAAAAAGGCACGGCACAACACGACAAAAAAGACACGGCACGACACGACTAATAAAACGCATGGCACGGCACGACTAAAAAGGCACGGCACGACACGATAAAAAAAAGGAACGGCACAACACGAGTAAGTCAACGGCACGGCACGACACGACACGATTAACTAATCGGGCACGGCACGACACGACACGACTTCAAAAAAGCACGACACGGCATGGCACGATAAAGTAAAAACGGCACGACACGGCACGGCACATGGCACGGTTGGCACGGCACGCCATGGCACGATGAAGTAAAAACGGCACGGCACGGCACGGCACGGCACGGCACGGCACGGCACGGCACGGCACGAAGCACGGTTGGCACGGAAGTTGACTAGCACGACACGGCACAGCACGCACGTTTGACACCTCTACCTTAAACCTTTAACGAGACTGACGCGATGCACTGCAACAATGTACGTTTATTTTATTATGAATGTTATGGACACAAACAACATTTATATATAAATATGCAATATTACGACGTCCGAATGTTGGACACGGGCCCGGCCTATGAACAATGGCCAAGCCGTCACAACTCTAAAATATTTCTACTACATGCTGAAAATAAGTAAGCAGTTATTGGTATTTAAAATTTATTTACTTAGAGTCCCTGGCTCGAACCCTGGGGTAGAGAATCAAACAAAGTTTTCGCCTGAATTTGAACAAATCATATGGCGGAGAGAAGAATTTGTTGTTTCGTCCTCATATTATCATCAAACCTAACAAAAAACATTCATTGACAAAGGAAGTGAAATCGGGATGTACCAAACTTTTTTTTGAAATGGGGATGTACCAAACCGTGCGCCACACAAAAGTGAATAATAACTATTCCTACCAGATTGTTAGTCGCAACTTAAATGGTTGAGAGGACTACGTAGGCAATGCCATGTTGTACTTTGGGAGCATTAAGTAATTATGAGAGAGAGAGAGAGAGAATCGTTAGGCCCTATTCCATGGGGAAGAATTTTTCTTGGAGGATTTGGTTTCCATCTATGCACGAAAGTTTAAGGAGTAGATCACCTATCTTTGATCGGAGACCCTTTCATATTTGATAAACTTGTTAACTGAAAAAGGCTACAATACACAGCAATAAAAGATATGAATTTTCAGAGACCCTTTCACCCTTTCATATTCAATACGCCTTCTTTGGGTGTGTATCATATGTATCATACACACGCCAATAAAAGATATGAATTTTTTGTAAAACTTATGAATTTTGTTTATAAAAATTACCAAATACACCAAAATGTTATGAATCATAGAAAATGTTGCATATCATATTGCTGAAAAGTTACAAAAAACTGAAAAATATTTCTATTGCGGATGAGGTGGCACAATCTGAACCATACAATAGATGCATATGATATACCCACATAAGGGGTGTGTATTGTAATCATTTCCTTAACTTGTAGATAACAATGGGTCTCAAAACATTGATCAAAATTCTTCATTTCTCAAATCTAAAAAATATTTTGGGTAAAAGAATAGATTTTTGAGACATTGATATTTGATACAACCACCAAATTACTAAAAATGGTATAGTAATAAATAGGTAGTTTAAGCTTAAAATCATATTTACCACCGAAAAATATGAGTAGTTCTTTCTTCAATTTATCTCCAACCAAATCTACTATTTTTTAAGAGTGTTAATTTCCTATGCAAAGCCTATAATTTGTGCAGATGTGATCACTATTTTTTGGAGTGAAAATTTGTCCACCCTCCTTAAAATAGGGTGACCAAAACCCTCCTTCTGATTGGTTGAAATGGTATAGGTCCCGCCCTTGCAATGGACTTTTTGGTAAGGATGACATGGCCTTTTGGTCGGATGACATCACCTTTTCATGGAACCTACACCATTTCAACCAATAAAAGGGAGGGTTTTATTCACCCTAACAAAATTAAATTCCTATTTTTGGAACCTTGGTCAGACTTGCAATAGTTTGGAGGAATTTTGAGATGTGTAAGTATGAGGTAAGTTCCTCCCAAAGTGGGTAGAAAATCATTCCCCATCAATCACTCATTTTGTGATGGGTGCATGGCACGGTGCCATGCGCCTAGTGCATAGCACGGCCCCCAAGTCCTTCATACCCAACCCTCCTTGGTACATGAACAATGACCCCCCTCACCTACTTCACCTAGCGTGCATTTTTGCAACAGAAGGCCGGATGGGTGCATGGAACCGTGCCATGCACCTAGTGGATAGCAAGGCCCCCAAATCCCTTTTAATCTTTGTAATTTGTGCTCAAAGATTAATAAAATTTCTTTGCCGTTCAAAAGAAAAAAACCAAGCCCCCAAATCCCTCATACCCGGCCCTCCTTTAGTACATGAAAAATGACCAACACCCCCCCCCCCCCCCAAATAACAAATATTCCACTTTCAACAAAATTTTATATAATTGAACAAATAACATGAGATATTTAATAGGAGTACAAAATGATAATAAGGGAAGAATTCCGAAAATAGAAAACATATCGTATACTCCCTGGGTTATCTCAAATTGTTATCTACATCGTCAAACATGTAAGTTCCAACTCAACTAACAATATCCCAATACTTCACAATGAAAGGACTTGGAGTTGCCTTTTTTTTTTGCACGGCGAAAAAAGAATTTCATTAACTAAGAAACCCAAAAACAACATACCAAAGGGAGCACAAAAAACGACATCACAACCTAACCCTCTCGAAAGAAACAAAAGCCACATCTCCCGACAAGAGGTAAGGTTGGCAAGCAATCAACCAGCCTCACCAAAACTACAAACCCACAAAAGTAATCCAAACAAATACAATAATGATAAAAGACCAACACTGGACTGGAATGTAGACACCCCAAAAACTATGAGACCACCAGATGTTGGAACCCAGCAGAGAACTTAACTTAGAGAAGACTGAACCCAAGAAAAACTATCCAGAGGCAGCAGCAGCAGCAGGCCATAAATTAAATCTGATTCCTCATGGCTTTAGCCCAGAAAAATACTCAAGCCCAAAACATTCCAAGACAACTTTCATGGTTCCAAAAGTTATGGCCTGAGAGAAAACTAAAGATTAGTGAATATTTTCAGCCCTTGTTCTGTTGAGGGCTTCCATCTCCGCAATTTTGCTAATGACCTCCTCTTCCTCTCCATCATAGCTAATCCCAAAAAGCTTGTCAACTTCCCAAATGGCCTGAGCTTCGTCTAGCAGAATTCTGTTCCTGTTGTTTATTGCTCCTGATGATATTGATGCCGATAAAGCTGCTGATGCCACAGCTGATCTTAAAACCACACACTTTTTTATTTTTCTGACCTTTGGAGACTTTTGCCTTTACTTTTGTATAGCCCAGAATCTCATCAATACTCTTCCTATTTTTTTTCCCTTTTATCCCCTTGATTGCTGCGTGAATAGGGATTTGATTAGAATCAAAGTGATCGAGGTGCTCTTCATTGACATTGTTACCGGCGTGGTTTTCATGTGGTAGTTCCACAGAATTAACTATCTCCTTCTCTGTTTCAAATATTGTTGTGCTATTCACCAACAAGTCAGATTCTTCATTAGGCTTAGAAAGTTTCCCAAAGCTGTCGGCCACCATGTCACTTTCCCCTACCAAGATATCATTTCCCAAGGGAGAATCCATTGAGCCCATCACCACAGCCTCTTCATTACGAAAATGTGGCACGCCTTCTCCAGTTTTTGAGATTACTGTCTCCTCAGTGCTTGAGTCTTCTTGTTGTGACCCATATTTTGAGTCCACATCATCTGCTTTTTCCACCTCATCCCTACTCCTTTCCATGTCATCATCTTCAACTAATGGATTTTCCTTTTCCATGTCCAAAGCCGATGATGTATCGAAGAAGCTATCGTTTATGAATCTGAATGAATCTTCTTCAATAACTCTAACGGAATAACTTACCTCCTCAATGATCAGATCAACATTGCCTTTCAGTTTGTGGAAATTGTTTGTTGCTATCAGGATTTTTGCTTTTGCATAAGAGTGTTCCTTCAAAGTGGCTTCATCAACTTGCAGAAAATTCCCCCATCTGTCACCAGTTTCTTTGAAAACTGGATATGACCAAGCATTAAGTGGCATACCAAAGCATGATAGCCAGACAAATCTCTCTTCGCTTGCTTGTTCACCTCTCCAAGGCCTTATTTCCTCGACCCAACTAGTTAACCATTTATCTTTGATGGACGAGTCTCTAGATGCCATATCTGGGAAGGTGATAATTATGAATCTTCCTCCAAGGTTTTTTATATGAACCTTAATGTTCCCTTCTTTTTTGAATACTTGTTCTAGATCTCCTGAAGAGACCAGTCTACTTATCTTTGCAATGGCGCTCCTTGTCAGCCACCCGCACCCCGTCGGTTGAACTTTGATTCTACCCAAATGCACTCCTGCCGAAGACTCGATAGCATTCGTATTTCTCTGTTCCCCTTGCTTACTTGTTTCTTCTATTCCCTTTCTTCTCCACACTTCTTTGCCTCTTGTCTCTTCTGTGAATTTCTGCTGATTTTGTGGCCCTTTATTCATGTGCCATCTCGATTGATTCCAGTGGTTTGGCTGTGAAAATGGGTAGTTTCTAATGGGTCTACTTCTAGGGTTTTGCACATCATCTTTCTTCAGGAATCTCGGAAACTTTGCCACTAATTTGTGATTCCAGTACCAAGAGTCTTTGATGTTAGAAATTGCTGCTTCCGCATCTTCGACCTTCAGGAATCTCACGAACGCGAAGCTTTGACCAGTGATTTTGCTTCTTTTGTGTGGGATGAATATATTCCTGATTTTGCCGAATCTGGAAAAAAGGTTGAATATCCAGATTTTGCGAATTTGAAAGGGTAGATTATCAACGAAAACAGTTGGGATGGGTCTGAATAGTCGCCTACTCTTATTTATCTCGATCCCCATTCATTCTCTCTCTCCCTAGCCAGCGTGACCTCTGGCCTCCCCATTTTTTTAAATTTCAAACACTTTCTATCATGATTACTATGTAAATATATTATCATGTTTAATAATAAATATTCCACTTTCAACAAAATTTTATATAATTTGACAAGTAACATGAGATATTCAAAAGGAGTACAAAATGACAATAAGGGAAGAATTCCGGAAATAGAAAACATATCGTAAACTCCCTGAGTTACCTCCAATTGTGTACTCACTTCAGATTCTTTGTCATATTCCTCTCCAGATTCTTCCTCATATCTCTGTTCTCCCTCATGCTCTTTAGCTTCTGCGGCTTCTGCTCAGCCCACAATACGAAACATATCATATAAGATGCATCTAGAAGTAGAACTCGAACAAACAACAATATGGTGAGGATGTAGACACGTCATGAGTGTCCATATTTTATTCAACATATGGGCACAATGGTATATTCACCAAGGGCTGATATAGTCACATTTTTCACCTATCAAATTCTCTAAGTGGTCAAATTTCTATGTCTCTTCTTAATGCTAAGCACAGGCTACAAAAGTCCTATATGCAGATTTTGTAGACTATTGACATCTCCAACATTGCATTTAAATGCAAATGGTGGCTAGCTCATGTGGTAGAGCTCTTGTATGCCCACACTGCATCCGGGGATCGAGTCTCATTCCCCCCTCCCCCCATGTAATAGATTAGAAATGATGAATGACCACACAAAAAAAAAAAAAAACATTGCATTTAAATGCGAAAAATCCAGTCACTACATGGACATCCCTTTCCATGTCCGCATTAGAAATACAGCAGTTGCCACAAACTATTTGGGTTTGTAGACCCAATTATTGTGGGTATTTTTTCAAATCAGTTGAACACAAAAAAAAAAAAAAAAAAAAAAAAAACCAAATCAAAATGATGAATTTCCACCTTTAGATGCCATGTGAAAGGGGAAAATAGGAACAAAAATAATCTTGCAGTGCTAACCATAATCCGAAAAGCATAGTTAAAGTAAATAAATCACCTGTTTAAATGTGCGAGGACGAGCTGATGTACCAGCACCTGGTGACCATTTAAGTCAATCAGAAAAGCATAAGAAATTAATCAGCACTTAATTCCAAGTGTCACAAACCAAGTAATAAACTAATCAAACAAACAATTTACAACTTTGCAATGTATTTTTGAAACAAGCAAAATTTAATAAAATAAAAGTACTTTTTAAAAAAATTTAAGAAATGATTAAAAAACCAATCAAACAAACAATTTACAGCTTTGCAGCTGAGGCGGATAGTCGACTAGATTCTTAGCAGTCATGTTTTGTTATCAAATGGCTAACTCAGACAAACGAGAGACAAATGTTTCAGTTTCATGCAAATAAGAAACCAATGAAATTAAAGCAGGTTTGGTACTTAACTTATAGGTTTATTGCAATATATAATCAAACAACACTAGAAAACTAACCCCTTTGGTAAAACCCACAAAGATAACAGTCCATATAATCTAAGCATTAGATTCACATCGTGACTACTGTTAGCTTAGTACAAATTGATGGACCCATTTCCTAATAACTCAACTTTTTTAGGACATCTGGTATTCTAATTTTCTAACATGGTACAGTTAGAACCAAAAATTCCATGATCACTGCACTATGTAACTTAGCGAGACTGCCAGATAGGGAATAAAAGAAGCTGAAGCACTGAATTGGCAACAAGGGTAAGCAACCCTGCCGCCAGAAAAGCCACATGAAAAAGTTAGAGCCCAGTAGAAGCAGAGTAGTCTGCACCAAGTGAAATGTGAACCACCACCACTCACTACATTGAGATCACTCAATTCAGTTGAAGCCACTATCCAAAGTCCCATCACAAACCAAGTAAACAACTAGTCAATTCAATTCCATATGTAGGAGGCATTTTTACAAACACATTGAATGCAATAAACAGACAATTGGTTTCGCAAAATAAAATCTACACGAACTATTGGCATATGCAAAATAAAAGGGCCTCACCCGTTAAATATCAATCAGTTGTCCTGATACCATCGCTGACGTTCCCCAACTATTACCAAATTGGTGACATGCAAAATAAAAAGGCCTCACCGGTGCTTTTTTCGTCCGACACGCCTTGCATAGGAAACCAAATCGGCAGAGAGAGAGAGAGAGAGAGAGTAGAAAATCAGTGAAGAAGTACCCACCGGAGACTTTCGACCATGGCTGTCGCCGATCCTCGTCCCAACTAAGCGCCAGTACTTGCTGGATTCTGCTTCTCCTTCCTCCTTTGTGACTTGCTCGAGGATGTTGTTGGCATCGCGTGTGATTTTTTGCTCGATTATGCCGGCGAAGGTGGGACTGTGGTTCTTCTCATTGATGATAGTATTTGGAAGAGAGAGGTGTGAGGATGTTGGGAGAGGCCAATGGAGGAGAATGGGAGGGAAAACAAGTCGTGAAAAATTGAAAAAATTGAATGGAGGGAAGTTAGTGAAAAATTGGGCGCGTGAGTGAGGATTTGGGCGTGATTACTTTTACGGAAATGATTTGGGTACACCACCAAGTGTACCCCAATTGCACCCCACTTCATCGGGGCCGTCCAAGGCTTTTTTGGGCGGTCCAGATTTAAAGTGCTTTATGACCGGTCATAAAGCACTTCAAATCTGAACCGCCCAAAAAAGTGTTTGGACGGCCCAGATGAGGTGGGGTGCAATTGGGGTACCCATAGCAGCGTTCTTATTTTTGTGCCAAATGTATTTCTTTTCATCTCTTCTAAAGAAACTTTTTCATCTCAATTCTAGTTAAAAACGAGATACATGCTATTATTTACAATCACAGTTTTACATGACTGAGATTAATCTTAATTGTACTTCGATTTTTAATCACTATTTTTAGATGACCGAGATTAAAACAACATTTCATCTTGGTTTATGTACTTAACCGTGATTAAAAATTTAGCTCTTATTTTTTTATCACACTTTTATAAAAACTGAGATCATTCTTATTTTTAAAGTGTGATCTTTATGCCTTTTTGTAATAGTGATCCCAGTACTTCACAATGATCGAACTTCGAGTTGCCGTTTATCTCCATGGTCAACACTAACTATCAGGATTACTATGTCATGGCCAAGAGGCCACTGCCCACTGGTTTGGATGAAAAAGAACTCTTGGAAACTATCTACAAGTTTTGACATTGCTCGTACAGCTATATATTAATCCCATGCACATGTGTTTAAACCAAGCAATTCCTCTTTTATTACCCATCTGCCAACCAACTTATCGCACTGCAATTAACCATCCCCCACATTTACTCTCCTTAATTCCCTTCAACTAACAACTGTCTCTCAAATAAAATCAAACATATTTTACGTACGCGCACGAACACATCTGGACTATCCATTTCAGGAATCGATGGTCTAATTCATTTTCCCATGAATTCCCGATGTGGAACTAATGCCCCCCAAGGTGGGCTCTAACAATCTCCCCACGTTTTGATGCAACGTCCTCATCGCATTGGCCCAGCAACCTTCTCCCAGTGGCCATGGTGTGACACTTAGTTCTACATAGCACTTTGTTTCAACCCTGGGATTCAAGAGGTGGCTCATGCAGATTTTACAGATGGCCCACACCATGTAGATGGGGTTTTGCTCTAAGACCACCTGTAATGACCCACTTCAGCTGAGCTGTTAACTTTTAGCCTAAGCCGCCTAACCACTTGGCTCAAAAGATTAACCTCAAGTTAACAGTAGCCGGTGGGCACTTCTTTATATTCCAATTAATTTTCCCACACCACCGAGGTGGTAGCCCAGTTGGCATGGGTGATGGGGCTTGAATGCCTTTCCCATGCGTGCACTCGGGTTCGAGTCCCTCCAGTCGCAATACATGTCTGTGCTGGAGGGCTGCGTGTTGGGCCCTATGCCAGTTGTGCACTCTGGTGGTGCTGTGGTGACGGCCTGTCCTCACGGACAATAGCTATGGCTGGAACCGGACATTCCACAGCGGGTCGGGAGCCCCTATGGTCACGCCCAAGGGAGGTTGCTAAGCCGGTCGGCCCCCCCTCCCCCCCCCCCCCCCCCCCCCCCCCCCCCCCCTAAATAAATTATTGTACAATGGTCGCAAGCAATGAGCATTGTGGTCGTACAAAACGTAAATAAGAATTTACTATACGAGCTCAATAAGCATACAGGTTTGTTGAACACTTTTTAAAAGATAAAAGAAGTACATAACATCCTTTGCTACCTGGACAAGACAAAGTAGCAGGATCAGTCTATGTGAAAGCCCTACTTGCAGTTTCCGATCCACCAAAAAAAAGAAAGCCCTACTTGCCATTTGAACGTTGCCCATTGTAGTCTACACACAACATGTACCACTTCAGGGCAGAACTTATGACAGGAAAATCAAAGACAGTAGTCCACGAAGTGTCCACAAGTAAGGTTTTATCATTACGCAGAAAACAACAACCTTACAATTCAGTCGGAAAAGGTGAATACCCTGTATTACGTATCATCAAAGGAAAAAGAATCTCTAATGTAGAAACATCAAATATTTAACACCAATTTGCTGGACCTGTGTCTTGAAATCGCTTGAGCACTTTGCTTAAACCAAAGTGTATTGCTCTCAAAACTCTTTAACTTTTGAATAACATCAAATCGTAGACCGATGTAGAACAATTAAAAATTGATTTTCTTCCACAAGCCTAAACAGATGTGCTAAAAATAATGAAACAATTAAAAACTATATTTGAATGTGTTTTTGTGGTGGAATTGCCAATCTGAAAAAGGAGCTCGGCCTATGGAGCTTACAAATAATTCAAGCGATCATTTTTTAAAGGGGTTTTTGCAC
Source organism: Vaccinium darrowii (assembly GCA_020921065.1). Lineage (NCBI taxonomy): Eukaryota > Viridiplantae > Streptophyta > Magnoliopsida > Ericales > Ericaceae > Vaccinium > Vaccinium darrowii. The sequence continues at coordinate 25,700,065 of CM037155.1, read as the reverse complement.
TTACACCCCTGTACTATGGCCGTTTGGCAAGGACACCCCTTATACTATTTTTTTAAGGCACTTACACCCCTCCAACTTCAGACTAAAGTGCAACAAGTGGATGCCGTTAACAGAATGAACGAAAAGTCTTAAATGCCCATACCCAACCCCTAACCCACAGTCAGTTCGTGAAACCACTTCTCTCTCTACAAACACAGAACTCCATCACTCCTCCCTCTCTATCTTTCTCTCTACGTTTCTCTATCAAATTCAACTCGACGATCAATAATATCGCACCATGGAAGATCGAAGCACTTTTGGAACCTGAGATCGAAGAACTTTTGGAAGATCAGCACAACTACTAAAGTTTGAAGGGATCATGATACCTAGGGTTTTGCAATCAGGTATTTGTTGAACCCAATACCTTAATCTTTAGATTATATGTATTATATATTGTATATTCTAGGTTTTGTACAGATTAGGGATTTTAAATTGTAGCTCCAGTAAAAACCCTATGTTAAATTGGGGATTTTGCCTTTTTATGTAATTGAAACCTTTTTGAAAAGTTGTTTCCTGTTGTTTTCAGTGTAAACCCTATCTAAAAGGTTTAAATGTGGGGCAATTTGTAACTGAAAAGTTGTTTTCAGTTTTTTTCTGTTGTTTTACGAATTTGTGCATGTAGTGGTCCCCATTTGTCTTCCCTTTTTTCACATCTTCAACACTACATGCATGCAGGATGACATCTAGAAAATTTACAGTACAACTGCATCATGGGGGTTATTTCAATAGAACCCCACAAACCACCATGTATTTAGGGGGTACTGTAGAAATGATAGAGAATCTGGTGGACTCTGATAATTGTTCTTTTTTCGATTTGAGGGAATTGGTTATTGCATATGGGTACCCCTGTACAAGTTCTATGTATTACTTGTTACCAAGGGTAGGGTTGCGTAGAGGTATTAGGGAGATACATATAGATAAGGAGGTAATGGCAATGTTGGATGCATATAATGGACTGGAGGTTATTGTCATGTGCAATACTAAAGACTCTGCAAAACATTGAAATCCACCATTTTCTTCACGCGAAAGGCATGGGTACTACTTTTCTTCCTAATTTCTCACTTAAATTTTTGTAGAGAAGGTTATCATAACAATCCCGGGTAAGTCATGACTTAACAGGTTAAATCACTCAAGGTTTTTCCTTAAAGAAACCAGAGCCAATCGTCTTTAATGACTATCCAAGGCACTGCAATAAGATTGTTAGAAACCCAGATACGCAAATTTAAGGCTAGAAATTAGGTGGCTATACCAGATCATAGATAACCATTTGAGCATGGCTAACACTGGAGTTGTTGCAAACTCCAAAGATTTATAGTCTCCTAGTCTTGTCATGATTCAGCACACACCCAACACTCAAAGAATAATTTTAAATCTCCGTTTAAAATTCACACGAGATAGATCATCACAAAAGATATAATTTGACTCTTTCACAATAATGAAAAACAACAAGTCACATAATTGAGTCGAAATTGTCCCTCTAGTCACCAAACGAGTGAAGTCATCATACCAAGGAAAGGTTTGCTTGTTGAAAAGTACCTCTAACAAAATTCTACAAGTTGGACCCAGGGGCTCTATCCCAAAGATAAAATCGCACATTGGTTCTTTGATTTACTGTCCAGTGTCGTCAATTAACCTATCCTGTTCAGATGGATCACTATGTGTAGAAAGGACAATTATTTTGACTGGCCCCAAAAATTCAGCAAGAGGATCAGTTGGTAAAAGTTGCAACTCACAATAAGACGACTTTGAGACAATCGAGAGTGGAGATAATGTAGAGGGCTGAAGGGGTTCTCCATTAAATATCCACTCTTCAATGGCTGACCAAGAAGCAGAGTCCACCATTGGACCAACTTGCTCATTATACCCGTCAAGTTCAAAATCATTACTACAGTGAGCTAAGTAAGTCTTTAAAGAATAATCACGATTGCAATTAGTGAAAGAATTATTATCTAGACTAGCAATATTGTAAAAATTACTAACCTCCTTGTGTAAACTAGACTCCTATTCTACTTGTTCCTCACTGACATGGACTGCAAAGTAGTCTTCCTCCAAGTTCAGGTGCTTTGTGGGATTGTAAACATTGAGCTTAAGCGTCATGTTCGCAAAAGTCGACTCTGTTTCCCCACTCCTCACATGAATATTAGCATTGGCCGTCGCCAAGAACGGACGGCCAAGTATGACAGGAGTTTGCTTTTTGACGGTTTGCACCGGTTCCGTGTCAAGGACTATAAAATCAGTAGGAAAGTAAAAATCATTTACCTTGACAAGAACGTCCTCAACTACCCCATGCGGTACCTTAATAGATAGGTCAGCTAATTGCAGGGTAACTGTCGTGGGTTTCAACTCCCCAAGTCCCAATTGTTCATACACCGAGTAAGGAATTAAGTTGACACTAGCCCCCAAGTCCAAAAGTGCTCGCTCGATTACATGACTACCTATGACTATGGCAATGGTAGGAGTGTCGGGATCTTGCAACTTAGGAGGAGTGACAGACTGGAAAATAGAGCTCACTTGCTCGGTGAGAAGGACCTTTTTGGATACATGTGTCCGAGATTTTTGCTTGTGAGTGCAGAGGTCCTTGAGAAACTTGGCATAATTGGGAATTTGCTTGATGACATCTAGGAGGGGTATATTGATATCCACACGTTTGAATACCTCAAGAGTGTCCTCCATAGATGATCCCCTTTTAGTGTAGGGAGATGGACCGTTTAGGGCAGCTAGAAATGGGGCTTTAGGCACATAGGGTGGTGCCTTGGTGCCCGTGGTTGTGGCAGTGGGAGGTGAAGTAGTGACTAGAGGGGTTGCCTCTTTGCTTTGAGAATTCTCCTCCCTAGAATTAGATGGGGAGAAGGGAGCCAAGTGCTCTTTACTTTTTGGCTTTTCAGGTCTAGTTTCGACCTCTTTCTTGTTGCGTAGGGACATGAGAACATTCGATTGTTGGAAGTTATTAGTCCCTTGATTACCCTCACATTGGTATTGGCCTCTAAGGTTGTTAACATGTTGACTAGGCAGCCTACCTTCCTCCATATGGTTCAGTGTGTTAGCCATTTGGCCCAATTGAGCTTCTATTCGGGAGATGGAGTGGGTATGAGAATTCACCTATTGCTATGTCGCAGTCATCATCTCAAATGCCTTCAGAAACTTATCCTCGAAAGAAGGGTCCCGCGAGAATTGGGCAGGTGCTTGCTGAAGGGGTGACTATTGGTAGTTTGCAATGTCACGCCCTCAAATTTAATAATCCAAAAATAAATAAAATCCACGTGGAACACGTCAAAGTCTCACCATTACGGATAACAAGTTCTAACTACTAACGACCATAGCCCGAATGCATAAGTACAACATTTTTAAAAGTTATTACATTGCCAATAGTCAAAAAGATAAACTATAGAAGTTACAAAACCATCTTTCCAAAAATATGTTACAAGATGGGAAAATAACTTCATGCATTTGTGAGCTTCAAGCAAATGTCAATCCATACGCATCCAACTTCATGCTCCATGTCGTGTACCTGAAAATTGATAGGTTGAGCTCACTAGCCCAGTAGGAAAACTATTCTACCAACGCTAGGTGTATAAACATGATGCATGCAACAAGAATGTGGATAATATGAGGGACACGTCCAAAGTACGAGATTAGGATGAACGGAAGGTTATAACTCGACCACGAAGTAACCAAGTGTATCCAAGCGTCCATAATGTGTCCAAGTGTCCAAAATTATGTTTAAGTGTCCCAAAATACGTTTAAATATCCAACCAAAGTTCAAGTAGTTACCAAGTTACACATTTTCACATATCGAAAGCAAATTTTCACCAAGTTAATCCAAATACATCGTGACCGACATTTCAATAGAAAACATTCATACATTTTAATAGGGAAGTATCCCTCTGCCGGATTTCGTGGGCTCCGTACACCCTTGCCGGATTTCATGGGCTCCGTGCACCCCTGCCGGATTTCATGGGCTCCGTACACCCCTGCCGGATTTCGTGGGCTCCGTGCACCCATGGCTAGGGACACCAAACGGGTGATCCCTAGAGTTCACATTTATCCATAAAATACTTTCAATTCAAAACTCATCTCAAAACTTTACATTTTGAACTAAAATAGTCACTTTTGTTGAAAAAGGGTCAACCAACTCGTTGCACTACCCAAACGTTACCAAAATATGGTTGGAGGGATGTACGATGTGTCCAATGTTCAAGGGGAGGATGGAGGATGAAAATATAGTAATTCAGTGTTGCCCGATCGGTTGGTGGTTTTTGCCCAACTGGTTGGACCAAAACAGAGGCAAGACAATTTTTCCAGAGAAGCCCAACCGGTTGGAGGTTTTTGCCCGACTGGTTGGGCAGAGACAGATTCAAACGAAAATCTCAGAAGCGCCCAACTGGTTGGAGGTTTTTGCCCAACCGGTTGGAGAAACCCAGAATTTCTGCGACTTTTTCTCAAAACAAGAAGCTTCAACCCAAGTGCATATATGAGGTTTTAGGCCAAAAATTGGAGATGTAGAACAACTAATAGACATCAAAGGAGGACATATCAACAACCAATTGCATCAAACAATACACCAATTCATAGATCACAAAATCAAACTCAAACAAACCCACTTAGGAGGAATTCATGGTTTTTGATGAAATTCAAGAACAAGAGTGAGATATGTGCTATACATCACATAAATACAACTAGAGGGAGTAGAATTTGTCTTCCTACCTCAAGATTTGAGCTTGAATTGAGTGAGAAAATGAAAGCCCTAGCCTCCAATGAGCTCCAACCCGAAATATGAGCTTTTGGTGCGAAACAAACGCAATACGAGCTTCAATACGCGTAGAGGAGGTGATCTTAGGTGGGGTTCTTGAAGGTGACTTGAAGGTTTGGTGAATTTTGGAGCCTTGAGCAAGCAAAAATGGAGGAGGGGAGTGAGAAAGAGAGCTATGGCTGGTGGAGATAGAGAGGGGCTGATTTTTGTGTAAAAATGCAAGACAACAAGTGTTATATACTCTCACCTTTTAACACTTTCACCCCTAGACTTTCAAATGCATATTAAACACACCCAAATGCACTCTCCCACTATCACATTGACCTCTCTTAATAAAAATTCAATTCCTCACATTTACCCAACATTATTCCGGAAAAATTATGCAAATTTACGGGTCCTTACATTCTACCCTCCTTAGAAAAATTTTGTCCTCAAAATTTGAATCAACTATGCAATCCACTACATGCCATGCATGATATGCAATATGAATTTAATCTCATCAACTTAAAATGCAACAACATAAACTAGATACTCACATAGCTCATAAGGTAAACAATTCCGGGTGTTTCTCTCTCATCTCATCTTCCCTTTCCCACGTCAATTCTTCACTACCAAAGTTATTCCATAGTACCCGCACTAGTCGAATCGTTTTGCCTCTTAGCGCTTTCTCCCTCGAATCGATGACCTGAATCGGTTTCTCTCCGTATGATGCGTCGGCCTCTAACTCAAGTTCGGACCACTCAAGCACATGTGATGGATCCGGTTCATACTTCTTTAACATAGATACGTGGAACACATCATGAATACCCGAAAGCCTCGGTGGCAAAGCTAAGCGATACGCGACTTTCCCGATTTTCTCAATGATATCAAAAGGCCCAATATAACGCGGTGAAAGCTTACCCCCACGCCCAAAACGAGTCAAACCCCTACGCGGCGAAATCTTGAGAAAGACGTGGTCCCCCACATCAAATGACAATGGGCGTCTCCGGCGATCGGCGTAACTCTTTTGACGGCTTTGTGCTGTTAACAAGCGTTGACGAATCACTTTCACCTTATCGGTCGTTGCTTCTTGCGCGGCTTTAAGTCTCTTGCGAATCAACCCCATGCTCTCGGCGGTCTCGGCCACTAACTCGGGTCCCACTAAGGTTGTTTCTCCCAATTCGGATCAACACACGGGTGATCTACACGGCCTCCCATACAAGGCTTCATACGGTGCCATCT